>JAQMYF010000013.1:22611456-22635784 GCA_030014195.1 Neosilurus mollespiculum | reverse complement strand
ATATATTTCCCACATACAATATACTTCGACGTATCGAGCACTGTTTTACGGAAAATCGACTCAAGATCTTATATATATATATATATATATATAAAAAAGAGAGAGAGAGAGAGGGAGAGAGAGAGAGATGCGGTATGCTCAAAACAGTGTAGTGGTTAAAGAAGAGAGAAGAGTGCAAGCAGGTACTCCACCAAGACAAATAAAAAGAGAGAACCAGAAGGAAGACAGACATGAGAGCACCCTATTATATAAGGCAATCAGCCACTCCACAGTCAACGGAGTGTCCATGTGGGAGTGAGAGCATCCAAAAATCCAAGTTCACCAGAACTCTCTATGTCTGAGAACCCCAGATCTGCTCCTTTACCTAATAAAAAGCTATTAACAAAGGAGGAGATTTGGGGTTTCTTAGGCATAGAGAGTTCTGTAAACCAGGGATTTATGATTGGATGCTGTCAACCCCCCACTCTCACAAAGATCATTCAGTCATGTCTGAATCTCTGCTTGTACTCAGCACCTGATAAACTCTGTTCTTAACCATTGAAATTCCAATGCCCTCTCCCTCTGTCAAGGTACACATGCTACTTCTGTATACAAGTGATCCTGATCCTCCTGCTCTCCGACCCTTGTGATCCATCCTGATGTACTACTACTGGTTGGAGTTCTTAGAAGCCACTTGTTCCTGCTGCTGTTGTTCCATATGGATCTAAATATACACTCAGAAACTGTGAACATGATTTTTTACTGCTGGTGATATTTTTTAACTTTTACTGAAATGATTTAGGGCTACAATTACCATTATAGTTATAAGATAACCAACTAGACCTCATATTAAAACTGTAGTGAATATCCCACTACATTGTTTGTATTTTAATTTGGTGCCACTCAAATGATGGATGGTTTTCCTTCTGAGTCTGGTTTCTCTGAAGGCTTCTTCCATGTGTGGTCTGAGGGAGATTATCCTTGCCACTATTTCTACAGCCTTGCTCATTAGGAATGTATAAAAGTTTACATTCTTTCCCAAATTTGTTGATTACGTAAAGCTGCCTCACAACGTCAGCGGTAAAAAGCAAAATACTACAATTCTACACAGAGAATGAAGGACACAGAAACTAACCATCCTCAATATATAAAGCAATCTTCAGAACGTATGAGAGTTCTTTTTAGTTAATACAAATGGCAGGCCTGCATATGATTGCATATTATGAAGACTCTTAATGACTTTGCTATAGCTAATAAATCAATACCATATCAATTTAAAAAAAAAAAAAATTCAGTTATACCAAATATTGGAAAGTAAATAGTGGTATTCCTTTCTCATGTATGAAATACAACACTTGGGGACATGCTGTTAAAGGACAACAATCAGTGATTGTTCCATGTGTAATATGGACCAAAGTTGATTTTTACCTCTTCCAACGAGGTTATATTCTACTCTCAGTTTTTGTGTTCACTAGCAGGATTGTGAAAAAATTTCTGTGTGGATTTTAAAAAAAATTTAATTTCAATCAGACGTGGGGCTTTGTACAAGAAAGACTCCATTAGATTTGGACATGATCCAGATAAAAATCTGGATCCAAGAAAGGATTCTTTAACACTGTGAAATATGATGATTTTTAATATTTTGGTTCATATGGGGATTGCTGGGCTTGGTGGAGGTTTGCACTCTCCAAGTGCTTGTGTTTTCCAATAATATCTGAAATGAAAATCTGCTCTGAAATGTTTTATTCTTTCTATAACACAGCATTTAGGAGTTACACAAAATAAATATTGCTTCCATCTATGTTGCGCATTTATAGTTCCATGTAATGTTTAATTTCGATGAAACAAGGTCCTGTTGTTCATTTAAATTATAGCAGGTATGACAGTTCCAAACCTTTTTCTTTCCTTTGAATTTAACAAGATAAAGATTGTACCTTGTGACATTACAGAGAAACTGAAAAATTTTATCATTCTGCTCTGAAGACTTCCAGAAAATGGAATAATAAAAACACCTCCTCATAGGACACATCACCAGATCAACAACTAGACACATTTTTAAAATACTTTTATGTGTAGCGTCTATAGTACAAGTCTCTCTGTACTTTTTTTTTTTTAACAACATAAATAGATACTATTACTACAATAGTATATAGAACTATTGTATTAATGGAATACCTTTTTCAGCCGGAAAAGAATTTCTCTGAGTTGAGTTTCGACACTAAAGGCAGATTTGAGTGCCCGCCAATGGATCCAATGGTCTTTACTCCACGCAGATGGATTTTCACTGGAATAGGAGCCCAAAACATGGAGATCAATAATTCAACACACTTTGCTAGTTGAAACTGAAAATTAGTGAAAAGAATAAAGACCTACCTTGCTCTACATTTCTCAAAGATGGAGAGCAGCACAAGGAAATCGTTAGAACTACCTGCACAAGCTGCTAGCTCTCTGTGCATTATATCAGCTTCTTTTTGCTTTTCTGGAAGACCTTAATGCACAAAATGAAAAATTTATTAACTATAATGAGAAGAAGCATAATCAGTGTAGTAACAGTTCTGGTGCTGGAATGGCTACCTGGTCGAATGAAAATGTTTTCCACTGACAGCATGGCAGCCACGGGGAGCATGACCTCCTCACAGCCAAGAGCAGCAGATCTGAGGAGTGCACGGGTAAGCCCAGGAGGAAGAGGGAACTCTACCATCAGCCTTCCCAGGCTTGTCACATTACCCTTCCTTTATAAATCATAACAGAGTAACACATAGTTAGGACGCTTTCACAGTAGGAATCCGGAGCACCTTGTGGATCATGCAACACACAGTAACCGTACTGTTCTACCATCAGCTAAATAACTACCTTAGCATGCTATTTTGATTGATTTATCTTAAGTAATAATAATTAAACTATAGAGGTGCTTATAGAGTGCAAGGTACCACCACACAGCAGGGATAATATAGCAAGTAGGCCCAATCTGGGTACTGGTTTATTTACCCATGTGCTTATCTTACAATATGTTCTATAGGGACAATATTAGCACGGGACAATATTAGCAAAAAAAAAAAAAAAAAAATCTCTCACGTGATGCTTTTACAAAAAGGTTGGCTAATGTTTAACCTTTCTGTAAAACTCAAGGTCAAATGCAAGTGACTCATGTGAAAGTTGATATATGGTTTCCTATTAGGGTTCCATAGTAATTGCATGCTTATCAGTAGTTGTTTTGTTGTTATAAGTGCTCTCCAGACCTTGCACTGAATTTCACCTTTGACCCTGACATTTGGGTGACACTGTGGCGCAGTGGTTAACATGTCTGCCTTAGCACAGCAAGACGTCCTGAGTTTAAGTCCCGGGCTCAGCAAGGGCATTTCTATGTGTTGTACTCGCTCTTGTGTGGGTTTCCTCTGGTTTTCTCACACAGTCCAAAATATGCACATTAGACTAACTGGCTGTTCCAAATTGCCCCTAGGTGTGAGTGTAAATGGTTTTGTGTGAGTGTTGCCATGCAATGGACTGGTGAGCTGTACAGGGTGTACCCTGCCCTCACCCAGAGTTGGCTGAGATAAACCTTCAGCCTCGCCGGGATCCTAGTGGGATTAAGCATTTCAGCAAATGAATGACTGATTGAATGAACCATGACAATTTCAAAATCAAATCAAATCTCTGAGACTCAGGTAGGGAAGTGTCCCCCTCTAAGTTTGGTAAAATTTGTGCACAGGTGTGGTCAGGATTTTGTTTACAGACTAGTAAATGCTGTTATTATAGTACTGTCGACAAAACTCCATTTCGGCCAGAGACAATAAAGATGACTAAACTCTGGTGATGAGACTGTCTGACTTGACTGTATACTGTATACAGTCATAAGTAGGATGTTACTTCACATACCAGTGAAAATTGATATTTTCAATTATTTTGCAACTTCGGAAATTGGCCATAACATATATCCAATGGTATACATTATAAATCTCTTTATATTTGATACCAAATGAGACCATTTTTTACATGCATGTTGTCCTCTATGTTTTCCCCCTGCTTTGCCCCAGTTTCCAACTCGTTCGATCAGGAGGTTTAAAAAGTGTGATTAATTTTCTGAAAATGTTTTTCCTCTATAGAAGTAAAAAAATAAACAAATAAATAAAAAATGACAGGCCACTTTGCAGTCTCTTCCAGCCATTTGCTGTTTCGAGGGGAAAAAGTCTTAAAGCACTCTTAATATTTACCAAACATCTTTATAAAAAAAAACAAAAAAAATAAATAAAAAACCCCAAAACAAAAAAAAATTCAGTAATCACATGTCCCACAGCAGGGACATCATATACAGTATTTATTGCATATATCTCACACATAATTATGAGATTACTTTCGTGTTTCGTGCATAACAATAACTAATAGTCTACACAATATGACCTTGGTGTAACATGTTCCTTCTAGCATGCCACCTACAAAGTATCATTAAGAAGATTAAGCAAAGAAAAAAAAAACTAACCTGTCAATTGCATCAAACTGGTAAAGCCTCTTCAATGCATCCAAGATAAACCTCTCTTCTGGAGGGTCTAAGTAAGGAAACCTACAAACGTTGTGACAGAGTAACTGTTAAAGGTCTCTACAGACAATTACAAGCTTCATTAAAACTAAAACCCAAAAGCAAGCAATACCTGATTACATCATGGACACCAAGACACTTGAGGGTGAGGATTACAGAAGTTAGGCTAGTTCTCTGTATCTCTGGTACTGTATATTCAGGCATGCAAGTCTCCCAAAATTCATTATTGTAGATTCTGAAGCACTTCCCTGGTGAGGTTCTTCCAGCTCTGCCTGCTCGTTGCTGAGCCTCACTTCTACACAGTAATACCAGAACATTCAGACAGAACAAAAAATTTGCATTTACTGAAAACTTCAGAAGAACCCAAAGAGCTTGAACATCAAATTCTGTTAAAGCAACACTCACTTTGATATTGGCACCACATCAAGGATGTCCAGGCCAACACGCGAGTTGTGATTCAACTGCTTTACGAATCCACTATCAACAATATATCTTAAAAAATAAAAACATTAAAAATCCAGAGTTCACATGGTGTGATGGACAGTTTTTACTCTCTAAGGTCTTTCCCAACACTCCATATCTATTTGCACATACTGCAATATCGAACTATGTTGCTGAAATCTCCATCTCAAATTGTGACCAAGTGATTCACCTGACTCCATTGATTGTGAGAGACGTTGCTGCAATATTGGTTGCCACCACACACTTCCTCACACCTGCAGGAGCAGGCTGAAATATCTGCCGTTGTTGATCTGCAAGCAGAAAAACCAAGAAACACATGAAAAAATACTTTTTGTGACCACAGGTATGATAACATACTACTTATTAACCGAACGTGAGGACAGTACAGGGAAATTCCAGACCAAGGCTTTAATGTATTGACCGATGTTAACAAAGGAATAAAGTTCGGGTCATTGCCTTTTCCCTGGGCAATGACATTCTATCTTAAGGACTTTACAAAAAGGCAAACTCATCACCTTTCAGGGTATTAAACATGGATAAAGTTTTGGAAAGTTATCTCTAGATTCTGTGATGGGAGCTGGTCAGTGTGCCTGGTACATTAATATTCAGTGTAATATTCAATATGAGCTCTTCGGCCTTTAAGACAAGAATATCCAAGGTTCTCTTTGCTAATTGTGCTTAAAAGTTATCAGTGAAAAACTTTCATGTCACTAGAGGTCTTTTTTTAGTGTTTTCAATCTTTTGGTCTTGGATAAACTTTCATAACACTGATTGACCCTGACTGTTTTATTATTTATAACACTAACAGAGTCGCTTTCTTCAAACTCTTCAGAATAGTACAATTCCCTGTTCATCTTCGACTGCTGATGTTAAAAGATACCTGCAGTGGATCCAATGTGATACATTTTCGAAAAAGGAGTGAGGGAAAAAAAAATCAGAAAAGACTGACTTTATATGAAGTTTGTGTCTTGTTGAGTGCTGGCCTGTTGAGAAAAATGTTATTGACCAGTCCATCCTGGCACATTCTGGACTGCTCAACAGAAAATCAGATCACACGTAGCGTCATTGTCATATAATAAATACAGTTATAACTTATAAATTTTATTATAACTTATAAATAAATAAATAGATAGACAGACAGACAGACAGACAGACAGACAGACAGACAGAGAGATAGATAGATAGATAGATAGATAGATAGATAGATAGATAGATAGATAGATAGATAGATAGATAGATAGATAGATAAAATCCATGCATCATTTTCCTTCCACTTCAAAATTATGCACCACTTTGTGTAGATCTATCACATAAAATCCCCCACCCCAAAAAATACATTTACATTTGTGATTATAACATGACAAAATGTGGGAAAGTTCAAGGGGTATGAATACTTTTACAAGCCTCATTTTCCTATTTTGTTGCATTACAACCAGGAATTTAAATGGATATTTAGTGGAGGGGTTGTCAGTTAATTTACACAACATGCCAACAACCTTAAGGCTGGATTAAAAGAATCCCGGTTTCTCATCAGAAGTTTTTGAAAACCTAAATGCGGCACGTGGGTTTTTTTTTTTTTTTTGTGTGTGTTTTTTTTATAGAGAGAAGAGGTGACTGCTGAAGCCCAAAAGCTTTTAAAGCTAAATGTTGATAAAGTGACTGAAACTATACAATACACCTCAGATGACCAGTCTTTTACATGTACAAGTACATTTAACATGTATTCAACTCAACCTCTGAACAACAGTCGATAAAACAGCACCCGTGCAGTTCCAAAAATCTTTTTTCAAACTATTTCAAACAGAACTAAACCAATCTCAGAATTAAAATCACAGCATCTAACACCGAATCGCCTTCTGTGTCGATTTTACCTTGTCTGAGGTAATTTTTCTTTCCAAGATAATTTCCAAGGTTTTGATTGTGGTTAAAAAAAAAAAAAAAAGAAGCAGTGCCAATTTACAGCTGGGGGCGGTGATAAGAAACAGGGATTTTTTTTATCCAGCCTAGAGACAAAGACAAAATAATTGTTATTGTAATGCACACAAGAAATAATGCACAAAAAGAACACTTGAGTGTGCATAATTATTCAAATAAAATAAAATCAAAATTCTAACCCCCCCCGCAACAGTACTTCGTAGAGTCAGTGTAAGTAACAGTACTTCGTAGAGTCACCTTTGCAGCATTTACTCTGAAAGTACCTTTGAGGAATGGTCAAAGGAATGTCTCCTTTGTTAGGAACATCTAGCCACTGGGATTTGTTGCCCATTCTTCAAAGCAAAACAGCAGCTCCTTCGAGATTTTCTCTAACTCAATGAATTTTCTAGTTTCCGATAGGTGGAAAGCCATCAAACAATTCTTCGACAAGCTGACTTATCCATCTTTGACTTCAGATAAGGTAAAAATACTTATAATGAAACAGTTATAAAATTTGTCTTTTGTATGACATGGAGAATTATTCAGATCACAGTGATTGTTAATCCACCTCAGCCAATAAAACCGCCTCAATCTGAATAATTCTCATATCATACTTTTGCCACATTATAAAGGGTATACTCTGTGATAACATTTTCAAGTTAATGCCCAAAAAGAAAATTCAAGATGACAGCTGTTGTGGCCATGTTGGACATCAAAAAAAACCTACAGTATATGCTTGTGTAGTTACACAGTTCCAACATCCACACCAAAAATGTTGATTATCGGTGATGCTGTTTTTCAGCTAGTGCATGGAATGCAAATTAAAGATGGCAGCTATGGTGGGAATATTGGATAACTCACTGCAACAAAAATTAGTAGGCTTGTGTATTTAGCTGGTCACAACATTCATTCATTTTCTAAGAGGCTTAATCCTAATTAGGGTCACGGGGAGGCTGGCCCCTATCTCGGCCGACTCTGGGCGAGGGTGGGGTACACCCTGGACAGTTCGCCAGGCCATCGCAGGGACAACACTGCTAGTCCCAACATCCACACCAAAAATAGAGATGATCGATGATGACGTTTTTGAGGTATGCGCAAAATGCAACTGTGGAGAGACAGAGAGACGAATGGCCATCGTAGGTGATGACAATACCCCTCATGCCCACTGTGCTGAAAAGCACTTAAAAAAAAACATTTTGGATGAGTTTGAAAGACTGTTTGTAATTGAGTAAGCATGCCCATTGTCACACTTTAAAAATGTTAAAATAAACCATAGATATTATGTACAGTAGATACTTATGTATAACGGATACTGAAACAATTGTATACTTCCATATAGCAGATACTAAAATAATTATTCGCCTCAGGCTCAGTGGGCATCACTGAATAGTTCTAAATACTATTAGTACAATGCAAAATATATTCAGCTATAATTCACCTCGGCTTCTGCAAATATATATTATATATAATATTTATAACCCCAAGCAGGAGGGTCAAGATTCAGTTGCATGAAATGTCTCTTGTAAGATAGTGTTAAAGGATATGTGATGTCATTCACCATCCTGTGCATTCAAAAAATAATGGACTAGAAAGGAAAATAGGTCAAATCCAATCCAACACCAGTTCAAAGTTTCAAACTAGTGCTTGTCAGTATTGCTAGGAATCAGATCAATGCATCACTATGTGCGTATAAACCTTTTATGTTTTTAACAACCGCATTAGAGATAAACAGAGCCAAATAGACTGAAGATACCTGTTGGCATGGATCCATACAACGGCAGAATAAGAAGACCTTCGACCTTTCTATCATTCACATCATAACGGTAGTCTATGGACTCAGCCTTTTCAAACAGCATGTCGCAGGCTTTCTCGATCTCAGTCTGACCTGAAAGAACAAAGAGGTAAAAATTTAAACCAGCAGAATAAAACATACTATGCGTAATAAAAACAAATGCACTACTAAGTCAGGACACCCTAAAAATTCAGAACAAACCATTGTTAAATTGAGCTTGAGTAATATACATGCTTACCCGTCAGAAAGACAAGGATATCACCACATGCTTCAGTAGTATGAATATCTAAAGCCACCTTCACCACCTTAAAAACAAAGATAGGAGCATTGCACACTTCATTTGTCTCTTATCAGAAACTTCAGAAAAGAAAGTTTTACAGCTTTCATTAAAAAAAACAAAACCAAAAAAAAAAAAACAATCAGATGTCACAGCTCACTGCTTTCACGTATGCAGATCCATCTTTTTCTTTTGGGCCAATCAAATTGCAGAACATTTCTTTCACGGGGTAGGTTCTTCCTGGAATCGTAAATACAGGACAATCTCCCAAAAAGTCACTGAGCTTGTCTGTTTCCAGAGTCGCAGACATCACAACCACCTTCAGAGGAAGCGTGCGGCCACGGGAGCCTCGTGATGGGGTCTTTTTCAGCAATCCAAGCAAAATATCCTGTAAGAAACAATGGCGTGACGACTACACACACAGGAAAGCACAATCTGGGCAAAGTTAAATGGAAAGTGAATACCTCAAAAAATACAGTGGGTACTAAAGACCTTTAATTAATGAGATTTTATGCATTAATAATTATACCGTGTTGAGGCTCCTCTCATGAACTTCATCAAGGATCATGACACTGTACTGTGTTAAACTTGGGTCTGCAAGGATTTCTCTCAGCATACACCCATCTGTCATGTACTTAATCAACGTGTCCTAAAAAAACCCCAAAAAAACACCACTATCAAATTATACTGGAGAAAATAAACAAGTGTACATGCACACAAACACACAGGTGTAAAGAGTACCTCACATTTAAGTTCAAGCACTTAGGATCCGTTTGTATCTTACCTTTGTGGTGCAGTCATCAAATCGCACCTGATAACCGACCTGGTGCCCTACACTGACCCCCATTTCCTGAGAAACTCTCTGAGCAACAGTGATGGCCGCCACTCTCCTCGGCTGTGTGACACCAATTTTCCCATCTCTACATAAACCTAAACATAAATATATTGAAAGGAATACATTGGTTAAATATAATAGTAATGGGGCGGCACAGTGGCGCAGTGGTTAGCATGTCCACCTCACAGCAAGAAGGCCTGGGTTCAATTCCCAGGCTTGGGCGTTTCTGTAAGGAGTTTGCATGTTCTTCCTGTGCTTGCGTGGGTTTCCTCCAGGTACTCCGGTTTCCTCCCACAGTCCAAATCACCCCTGTGTGAATGTGAATGGTTGTGTGCCTGTGTTCACCAACCATGGCCTGGCGAGCTGTCTAGAGTGTACCATGCCCTTGCCCAGAGTAAGCTGAGATCAGCGCCAGCCTCCCCACGACCCTAATTAGGATTAGGCGTCTTAGAAAATGAATGAATGGATGAATAATAGTAATATTAATAGTCATATTAGTGTACAGACACCATACCATATACACAACGATCAGCCATAACTACAGCTACCTGTCATGAAATCATGTAAAATGAGGATGCATACGCTAGAGGAAAAGTTTATTGTGGACTGATAACCCAAGAGAATTTGTGGCCGGATAACAAATTATAAACTAAGCAAAATGAGCAAGAGGCAAAGAAAACACCAAGAACATGGAATATACTGAAAACCAGGAAACTAGAACACAACAAAGAAAACCAAGGCTGATGCTGTGACTGGCAATGTAAGGACAGGGCTTAAATCTACTTCCTGATTGTGAATGCAAATGCCACCCACATTGGGAAATGCCGGTGAATCAGAAGTGGCGTTATGACACTATCAGCCATTACAGACAGGGGTGAAGGCTCCTTGTTCAGAAGCGGGAAAGCATCCGTGCCAAAAATGAATAAAATAATATGTAAAATAAAGGCTGCCATTTTAATATACCATATAACAAACTGCTTTTTAACCTCGTTTGCTCAGTCTATCCCAAGAAATCTCAGCCCATGGTCTTTGTACAGACCTCGTACGACCTCGTACTAAGGACCTTGGGCTAAGATTTCTCTGTACAGACCTTGCACTCGATTAATAGTAGACTTTATCTCATTACAGTGGCACCTGGCAGGCAGTGGGATGTGATCGGTCAGTTCTTGAAGTTGATGTGTTGTAATCAGGAAAAATGGGCAAGCATAGGGATTTGACTGATTTTAATAATAGCCACATTTTGATGGCTAATTTAATGGGTCTATTCATTACCTAAGAGGCAGGCCTTGTGGGAGTTCCCACTGTGCTGCGGAAAGAACCTAACAAAGGAGTCACAAAAAAGAACATTCATTCATTTCTTCATTTTCTGAACCACTTAATCCTAATTAGGGTCGCGGAGAAGCTGGCGCCCATCTCAGCCGACTTTGGGTGAGGGCAGTGTACACCCTGGACAGCTCTCCAGGCCATCGCAGGGCAGAAACACGCTGACGCTATGTAGCAATGGTTCTGTTACATGCCTCACACCACAGACAGTGAGAGACATGGCCGGCCTTTGATAACCCAGTTAGCTGCACTGGGGGGACAGTAGTGACAACCCCTTGATAGCAGGCAAGGAAGAACAACCAATCAATAATCAAGAGTGTCATGGGTGCCCAAGGCTCACGGATGTACATGGGGAGTGAAGGCTAGTATGTCTGATCCCACAGATGATCTTTTGTAGCACAGACTGCTGAAACTGTTAATGCTGGTTATAAGTCAGAACACACAGTGCATTGCAGCTTAATACACATGGGGCTGTCTAGCCATAGAACAGTTATTAGGTTTTAATATTATGGCTGTTCATTTTATATTAAAAGCCATTTGCTGTACAGGCAATGACGTTGTTCAGTCATAATTTTTAAACAATGTGTGCTGCGTATAACATTCATACCATGACAAGTGGCTTTCAGCACAAAATGGAAAACTAATGAATAATTTACTTTGTGTATGCAAGGTACACATATCAGCCTTCTGTTGTGTGAGTATGATTTGTGCTGCCAAAACAGCTGACACTTCAACATATAAGCTCCAGAAGACCTCTGAAGATATTCTGTACTATCTGGCACCAAGATGTTAGCAACTGATCCTTTAAGTCCTGTAAGTTGTGAGGTGGAGCCTCCATGGATCAGACTGGCTGGTCCAGCACATGAAACAAATACTCAGTCAGACTGAGATCTGGGGAATTTGAAGGCCAAGTCAACACCTTGTCATGTTCCTGTAACCTTTCCTGAACAACTTTTGAATCGTAACATGGTGCATTATCCTGCTAAAAAGAGGCCCCTGCCATTAGTACATATAGTACTGTCACCATTAAGTGGTGTCTGCAGCAGTGTGTAGGTAACTGGTATATGTCTGCCCACAGCATCACAGTGCCCCCACCGGCTTGCCTTTTTCCTATAGTGCATACTGGTGCCATCTCATAGCAGGTGAGTGCACCTGGCTTTTGACAAGATTAAAAAGAAATATATAATTAATTCAAGCAAGCTACCTGCTTCTATTGCTCCATGGTCCACTTCTGATGTTCATACACCCATAGTAGGTACTTTCAGAAATGAACAGGTGGTAGTGAGTGAGTGAATTGTTGCTTTATATCCAGCCAACAATTTTTCAGTTATACTCAGGACAACAATTTTGAATCCAACACTTCTTAAGGCAGAAATATGCTGATGGCAATCCAATTGCCTACTCTTTACGAATGATAGCAATGGTTCTTTTACATGCCTCTCACCACAGACAGTGGGAGAAATGGCAGACCTTTGATAACCCAGTTAGCTGCACTGGGGAGACAAAAGTGACACTGAGTGATAGTGGGGCTTGGACCCCTGATCTCCGGATCAGTAAGCCAGCACCTTAACCACCGAGCCACCACTGCCCCCTTTGAACAGGTGGTAGCTTGTTCACCTTACTCAGTCTGCAACTACAGAATCCAAAATAGCTTGAAAATTCTCTGTAATCCTACGGAACATACAACTGCATCTAAGTAAACTGCTAGTTTTCACCACTGACAAGCACATAAAATTATGTCTGACAAAATGGACAGGATCCCTCCAGAGATACACCCGCATCTGTTTACCATTATAACTGCAAAGAAAGTGCTGAAAATGCCAGTTTCTACACTTATTGTTTTACTTTCCTGATCTTCTCTCTGCACCCTGTTCAGTGCATGTAGTCATTTATCACACTGTGGCTGTTTTCTGATGTTTACAAAAGGAGACGTCACACAGAATTCATAAAGAAGTCTATTTCAGAAATTACGCCAAAAGTGATTCCTCTAGATTACTTGCGCTAACCATTCTTTTTCAACTCCTTCAGTCACAAAAGCTGGATGAGAAGACCTGGGGTGCAGTCACCATTCCGATTCATCCCAAAAGTGTTCCGCAGGGTTGAAGTCATGGCTCAGTGCAGGCCACTCATGCTCTTCTTCTCCAAACTTGCAAACCATGAGCTCGCTTTGTATTAAGGGACTTTGTCGTGGCCTTTTAGTTCCAGTGAAGGGAAATTGTAAAACTGCAGCATACAAAGACATCCTATATGCAGTAATTGTGAGCTTCCGACTTTGTATGAACCGTTTGGAGAAGAACCATGTACGGGTGTGCTGATCAGGTCTCCACATGCTTTTACCCATATAGTCTATATGGTCTTAGCCAAAGAGAATTTCACTCACTCACTAGGATCGCAGGGAGGCTGGATCTCAGCTGACAGCTCGTCAGTCCATCACAGGGCTAACACCCAACCATTCACACCTAGGGGCAATCTGGAACAGCCAGTTAGCCTAATTTGAATGTGTTTGGACTGTAAGAGGAAACCGGAGCTCCCGGAGGAAACCCACGCAAGCACAGGAAGAACATGCAGACTCCATACGCCCTCGCCAAGCCCAGGACTCAAACCCTGGACCTTCTTGCTGTGAGGCCACTACGCCGCCCTGTATTATATCCTGTGAAATCTATACTAATAGAGTTTATACCATATAGAAATATAGGCATAATTCATTAGCATTATTCATATCATTAAAATATAGTTATTACAGATGGATGCCACAAGGCATGAACGTATAAAGACACTGACATGTTACTGTTTATAAAATTGATTATTATTTTGATTATAAGCTGTCAATAAAGTAAACATGCTAGAAAGTATACTTTTAGGTACACTTGTTGTGGTGTTTTTTGGACTTTATTCAGTCCTCTATGTTGTGCACTTGGAGATGTTGCTGCTCACCAGCCTGATACAGGAACTGCGGCAGCTGGGTGGTCTTCCCACTTCCGGTCTCACCAGTCACCACCAGGAACTGGTTTTCTTTAACAGCATCTATAAGTTTGTGTCTTTGTTGATAAATGGGAAGAGATTTAGATTCCGCGGCTCCAGTACAGCTGGACACTTCCGGCTTCGACATACTGTAGCTAAGATACGGTAGTTATGATGTGTTCATTTAGTAAAACAGGACAAAATGGCAACAAACAGAGACTGAACGTGAAGTTTCTTCCTCTTTGGTGCTTGTAGTGGTTTGACAACAATTGGCTAAAATTATATCTTAAAAACTAGCTGCTCAGCATAAAATGACACCCAACACTTTCTTTCGGGACGTTTTATTTCCGGCATCACGTGTGGAGTCAAGCGACGTCATCAAAAACACGTTGTTGTTCCAACACGCTTAAGTGCACCATTGCCACCTAGTGGACAGGAGACAAAAACAAATAGATATTAAAGAAACCAGGATAAAACAAATGAATAAAATATAGAGTTGTTGGACAAAGATGATTGTGATAATGATTGTATCATTAATACATTGTCGTATATTTCAGGAATTCATCTGAATTTGATTATAGTGTATATTAATGCTGCTATTTTACTTTCAGACCACAACCCCTTCATAAACACCCACTATGTGTTTGTAACTACAAAACCATATCCAGTGTCCAGTGAGTTGTTCTTTCCACCCCTACCACAATTAAAATGTCAAAATATGTGAATCATGAGGAACCCCTATAGTATACATGGTACAAACATCATTTTAAAAACAGAACACAATATAAGGTGGCATGATGGACTTATACACGGTTGGCACGTCTGACTCACAGCAAGAAAGTCCAGGGTTCAATCCTGGGCTCAGCAAGGGCATCTCTGTGTGGCATTTGCATGTTCCAAATTGCCCAACTGTGAATGCTTGTGTGTGTGTGTGTGTATGTTGGCCTTGCGATGATCTAGCAAGCTATTCATAGTGTACCCCACCTTTGCCCAGAGTTGGCTGAGATAGGCTCCAACCTCCCATGACCCTGGTAGGATTAATCGGTTTGGCAAATGAGTGAGTGAGAGTGAGGATAGAATGCAACATATTCAAGTACAAAATGCAACATGTGTAAAACAGCTGTTAGTTCCCATTTATTTTACTGGATCTCCATATATACTATATCCAAGTATTCAAAATGTTTTCCCAAGTTGATGAAAGACTGCTGCTCCACAGTACTGATGTAGTCACATGGCTGAAATCAGAGCCCTCGAATAACTAATGTTTTATTGAGAATCCTCTGGAAACCAGACTGCCTCTTCTCTGTGAAGAAAAACCACAACAGAATAGACAATGAAATTCAATCTACCAATGAAACCAAAAATAAAAACATTTACCATAACGAATATGATGCTGCAGGAGTAAATGGGTGTAAAAATCGAAGGGTTATATATTCACTTCTATCACAGCTCCTCGGACACGAAGCTCCTTTACAAACTTCCGCATCACAGTGCAAGTAGACCTAAGAGACACGATAATCAATATGGAGGTTTAAAATTATTAATTAAAAAGAAGTCCCTGTAAATTTAGGGCAGGGGCAAATAGAAGTTTTAGTTATTAAAATATGTTCTCAGGTTTTATTCACACAGTGACCAATACACTGGATATCTTAACTTACCAATCAATCAATTTCTGCTCTCAGAACACATTTTAATATCTGAAACTAATAAGTGCTCCGAGGGATTTCACAAGAAGCACAGGAGGAACGTACAGAGTCATAAACATCTTCGCTGTCCAAGAAGGAGAACATTGTCATTTTCAGCCACTTGTGAAGCTTCGGATATTTCACTCCTTCACCAGGCCGAACTTCTAGGACTTCAACATTATAGTCATCATCTTGTCTAGGACACCTGAGAAAATGGAAAATAAATATTGCAAGAAACCAATTTTCTAACTGTAGTTTAGAAATCATTCATTCATTTTTTAAGCCGCTTAATCCTAATTAGGGTCTTGGGGAGGCTGGCGCCCATCTCAGCCGAAGCTGGGCGAGGTACACCCTGGACAGCTCGCCGGGCCATTCCAGGGCGAACACACACACACAAATCCATTCACACACACACTCACACCTAGAGGGGATTTGAAACAGCCAGTTAGCCTACCGAGATAAAGGTGTATTTAATGTTGTGAAACAGTCACTAACCGGGTTAGTTCCTGTCATCACTGATGTTACAGTAGCTAAATTGGGCTGCAAAAGTATTCACACAACACAGAGGTAATATTTTCGTTAATAGGGTTTAATAAAGTCGTTCTAGATTGTTTTGTACACTGGGTACATTTTGAACTGAATCATGTTACAGTTGCAACTGCTTTTAAGAAAAAAAACTGGGAAACATTGCATATACTGTATGTTGCATAAGTATTCACAACTCTTGAACGAACCATCAAAAGGCAGCTCAGACTACAAGGTTGTTATTTTACATTGTTACATGAATAATTCATTTCATGTTAAGCTTGGCGGGAAAAATCTACAAATAGGTCAAGCATAAATAGTGGGCACGTTTGAGCTCCAGTTGACACACACAGCCAGGCTATGTTTAGCTCTGTGGTGTGGCTATGAGAGTATTCTCATAATGGCCCAAGCTCTCAGGGACAGATGGTTCTCATGTGATCTCTTTCCTGTCACTCACACGTGACATTAGCCAATGACGGCCATCTGTGAGCTCATGCGTGCAAGAAGGTGAACTGGGCTATACTCCAAATGTGTTATTTTGACCCTGTCTGTGCATGTGCAGCAGTTTGAAAAAAAATGCGGAAGGAGGAAGCACATGCTTGTCTCCGCCATCCCTAGCTGGTGGCTGTCGTGTGATGGGAAATAGTGTTGGGAGGGTGGAACTGGCTATGACTATATTAGGGAGAAATTTGTGTGGGAAAATAAATAAATAAATAAATACACAAACAGGTAATAAAATAGCAGATACACATCAGATGTCTTGCAGTGTCACACTGAGCATTGTTTGAGCAGCAAGTACAGAAGAGTGTGCTCACAGTGTTGTCAGAAGGTCTGTGAAAAATAGAGAAGCACAAGGCAGGAGAAAGTCATGCACATATCAACCAACCTGTTTTGATTTTCCATGGCGTGTGATTACTTTTGCAAACCATTGTATAATAGGGGCTGCTGCTAAATAAAATGAAAATAAAAATGTCACCAGGAGTCTGCAGAATTGTCTGACTTGAAAACTTTCCTACCCCTTCCACCTCCCAAACACCTTCTAACATCCAAATGACCCATTGATTAGTCATTAATAATTGGTGTGTCCATTAAGGTCTCAGTCAGTCACTGATTATACAGCTTTCCTAAGCTATAAGCCAGTTTTTCTTTACATTTTCATGCATTAGGTTGATGCTGGGACATCCTGTCCCAAAATTTTCTTAGATGAAGAATGCAGAGTCAGCCTTTCCGGTGCCACGGAGACTTCCTGACCTTGCTGAACTTGACAGTGCTGACAATATCTCAAAACATGAAACAAGCATAATGTGTTCTTATCTAATGCCTACATAAGCTTAAATAATAGTGGGAATGAGGAAGAGGGGGATTTCTTAATTGCACCCATATTTACTCCAAATGATAACAGACCTATAAGATATAAAAAGAGGTTGAAAACCTATTTTAATAAATTAATGTACCCTCTGTGAATGAGATTCCATCTGGGCCCATGATGTGGGTCAGGACTGTGGGTAGCCCAACACTCATTAAGCACAAGCTCGAGGTCTTTATCTTCATGCTTTAGAACAAATACCTCCACAAATACTGGCTCCCCCAGAGTGTGCATCACAGGAGGCGTCTGGATCTTATAAAAGTTCCTGAAAGAAGAATCTAACAAAGTTCGTTTAGCAAAACATACGTTCAGTTTCAAAGATCGTTCTCTGACCTGTCGCACAAACTATAACAGATACATTATTTAAAGGAGAAGGCAGCACTTCGTACAAGTTAATCTCAGTAAAAACTCTATATTAAAATCTATCTGCGTATTGTTATTACAACCTTCCTCATAGAAAAAAAAGGAGTAAAATTGTTCGTGTGGGGCCGCAAATGTTCTATGAAAAGTGGTGGTTGAGACGAATAAACAATTTCTGCTGAATTGTTGTGTACTACAAGTAGCCCGCAATTGACCCGTGGAGGCAAATCACAGAGTTAACCACTGCATCTTACACACTGGTATAAACCCCATGCTGAACACAGATGTCCTCAAAGCTTTGTATATCAACCTTGTCTCCTTCTTGTTGTTGTTGGTGTTGTTGTTGTGGATAGTTGGCTCTAAAAGTCCTATTCCTCTATTATTAGCGATCGGAATCCCATGAAACTTGGCAGGTTTGTTTTTGTGGACACTAGCTAGAATACCATGGAGCCCGATTTGGGATTTTCAAGCCAGAAACATCATAATGTCATAACTGATAAAAATTCAAGGTGCACCTGCTCCATGAAGCGCGGACAGAATCGAACAAAATTTGGCAACGTTATACTACACAGCAATGCAGTAATTCTGCGGAGTCAGGTTTCTTACTTTTTGCCGGGGATATAGAATCATGATGCCCTCCGTTATTTTAGACTGGAATTGCACAAAACTTTGCAGGCTTATACTGGATGACCTGATGAACAATTCTACGGAGCCAGATTTTTGATTTTCAAACCGGAAACAGAATTATTGCCATTACCAGCTATGTAGCCGGATTGGAATGCATCACAAGTATACCTCTGGTGTGTAGCTCAACTGAGCTTATTGATGTGGAAGAGGTGTGGTAAAAGACCACCAGATCAACTCATAAATCGGAAAGTCGCTACATGTAGTGCACTACGTGTACTGGCTGGTATATACACACTGTACCGTGCATTCGTGCAAATGAGCAGACACCTATCTGATGTATGTAAATGTAAATGTAATGTAGCATTATGTGCAGATGTGCCTTTTTTGTAGAAGGTCTGTATTTGATTTGTTAGTTTTGTACCTGTAAACTGTTCTTGTTGCTGGCATGTTGCCTTCTTGGAACTGATGCATCTACGTCATTTTCTAATGAGATCTCATGAGATACTATAAATGGTGGGCTTTTCAAACAGGCTAATGCAAACTATCTAACACATTTTAGCAAATTGCAACTTTGTAGATGTAAGTAAAACCCCCCATAATAAAAATCTACATATTTCACATCCCTTTCATTTCCCTTTAACAATGTTATGGGTGGTTATTTGAAAACTGAATCTCAGAGTGATGAGATCATCAAGGCCTGAATTAACATAGAGAAGTATGACTTTAAACATAATTCCTTTCAGTATTTCAGGTGTTTGTGCCTAAATAAATTTATCCTGGTGCAAATCTAGTCCCCCACTACACAGGCAATGATTTTTATATTCATTTTACACCTCCAACACTTAACAATCCTATACTTGTACATGTTAACCTGGGCCTTGATGATCCTTCTGAAATTCAGTCCTCAAATAACTGCCCATAAAATCATTAAAACAGAAGCCATCAGCCTGTTGAAATAACTATTAAATACTTAATACAGACCTGTAGCAAATCTTATCTGAGCACGGAGCATGCCCTCATTTTTCAAGACAGAAGCACTTGTTAATATCTGCTCTCTAATTTCCACAGATGTGCTGCTGCTAGTGTTGAGCAGAGCGTATGTACAAGACACAGTCAGTCTGGGGGAGAAAGCAGGTTGTTAGTAAATCTAGAGCAAAGAGTTAAGACATTTGAAGAAACTGTAAATGTGTTAGCTGAAGTACTTGAAAAGATGGTCTCTAAATATTGTTCCTTGCTTGAAATGGGGGGACTTGACCACCACAATATTCACCCAGAATGTAATATTGCCACCATGGACCTGCAAATCATACAGAAAGACTCATGTTTTCAGTGAACACCAAAAATAGAAAACTCTAAGCAATCCCCCTTTCTATGTATGCTTCTTATAAATAAAACATTTGAAGTAATGATTTGGACTGGTGTTCCAACTGGCAGCTATTCAATCAAGCAAATCATGTGGCGGTAGGACCGTGCATAAAATCATACAGATACAGGTAAAGAGCATCAGTTAATGTTCGCATCAAACGTTGGACAGTATTTCAGAAACTGTTGATCATCTGGGAACATGGCGCCATGTTTTTGCACATTAGGCTACTCTTAATTACCCATAGGTGTGAATGTGTTTTTACGAATGGTTATTTGTGACTGTTAGACCTACAAGTGACAGATGCTTCAGGCTGTACCCCACCTCTCACCTGAAGTAAGCTGTGATCGACTCCAGCTTCGCCTGCAACCCGAAAGGAAAAGCAATACAGACAATGGATGGATGGTCTTTAATATTAGGATTAGGTTTATGGTTAATGCCAAGACTGAGTTTTAATCTCCGCTATGGATTAACACTAAACCATTTTTCAACAAGCCTTTGTGAATATGCATCATAAATAAAGGTTTTATCTAATGTACTGGTATCGGTCATCCTTACAGCATAATTTGTGCATATTTAATATGTTTAAACAATACAGATGCTTATTTTAACATAAATGACCATAAAAGCACAAAACACAGTGGCATAGCCCAGCCAATCCAACGAATGTGTGTTACTACCAGGCTGGGACAGTCTATCAGAAAGTCAACATGTCTCTGAACAAGCCTAGAGTCGTAACACTCACACACACTTTAAAAACAGGACTAATGATGGACTAATGTTGCCGGAAAGGAACCACTGATGTACGTGATCGTTTTAAATAGCTAGTCACACTAATTCACCACATGTACCCTTTAACAGTCAGTACAGAGGTGTTTACAGTGCATGCCGATGCACACTAGTGCATTTCTAGCAGTAATTACTGTAAATAAATTGTGATAATAAAAAAAACTTATAATAATGAATGAAACAACAGTTTCCCTTTAAGTGACAAATTCAGCATCTGGCCACTAGACACCTCAGGTCTTTCATCATCTAATCAAAAAAAAAGTATGATATCATCATATTAAGCGGTTCGACAAATGAGAGAGTAAGTGAGAAGATCTGGGCAGGATGGTAGCGTAGTGGTTAGCACGTCCACCTCACAGAAAGTAGGTGCTGGGTTCAAGTCGAGGGCGTTTCTATGTGGAGTTTGCATGTTCTTCCCATGCCAGTTTGGGTTTCCTCTGGGTATCCTGGTTTCCTTCACCAGTGCAAAGACATGCACATAAGGCTAATTGGCTTTCTCAAATTGTCCCTAGGTGTGAGTGGGAATGGTTGTGTGTGTTAGTCCTGTGATTGTGGCCTTCGCCCAGTGTCAGCTGAGATACACTGCAGTCTCTTTGCAACCCTAATAGGATAAATGAACAGATAACAAATGTAGCGATGATGTTAAAACACCAGTGGTAGGCGGCAGTGCACTGCACCGTGCCTAGTCTGCCGTAAAACAAGAAGACGGACACAAAAACAAACATAAGATGATGATAACAGACTTGAACAAGCAAGTAAGTCGTTTGGAAAGGGTGTCGGATCTTTAATAGTGACCGAAACCATGATCCGACCCAGTGGAAGCCACAGCACTGTGCATGCAGGGACACACTCAGAAAATAACATGTGATCTGTACATTTGAACACTTTTCCTGTAACAGGATGGATCACAATACACATGAGCAACAGAGCTTCGACTTACTGTTCTCTGAACATGACGGCTGCTGTATGAGACACAGAAGAAGATGAAGTCTGGTGTATCTGTGATGATATATGAGCTCTGTCCAGCGGTCATTCCAACATCCGGGCACTGAGCATCTTCTACAGAGTCAATGAATGTGCATTTCATTACAGTACATATTTTAGTAAATAAATAAATAAATAAATAAATGAATGAATGAATGAATGAATGAATGAATGAATGAATGAAAAATAACAATAAAAAAACTTTTTAATTTAAATTAGTTCAAAATTAATGCTAGCTAGCTACTATATTTTTAGGTGCTAATAATCACACAGCCAGAACCAACCTTGGACATAGATATATGTTGGTGACTGCTGTGTGAAATCTTTAGAAATCTGAGCATGCATATTTTTGGCTGTACATGTAACAGTGTGATTGCTTTCAGTTTGTTTATAAAAACAATGGATCAGCATCACACTGACCATAAACCCCCACACTGTAGGCATCATGATCACAGACGACCTTTTATATAATAGCTATAGATCTGAATGTAAACCCTAAATATCTTCTCTTAGTCAATCCTTAATGCTCTAAAAGAGAGAAAAGCTTCAGTGACCTCTTTCTGAGATCTTCAAGTGCGCACGCGCGTTTCCAAACAGCTGCATGTCATTCACTCCGAATCAGAAGTCGCGGTGTGACGTCACGTACTCATTTGCATACCAGTTATTCATCATGATCAAGTGCATGAAAAAAAATGTTGATGGAGGAAGAAAGATGTTCAATCAGGATATAAATTTTATATATATATATATATATATATATTATTTATTTATTTATTTATTTATTTATTTATTTATTTATTTATTTATACATTATATATAAGCATAGATGCAGCCACAAAATCAATTTACAATATTTACAGAAGCATGGAACTGAACAAGAGCAAATCTCTTATCTATCTCAAACTCTTTTCCCCCACTGTAAACCACGAATAAGTCTGTAAACCAAAGCGAAGAACTCCAAGCACTAATACAGTTAAAAAGTTAAAGTTTTATCAGAATAAAACATATTAGAATATTGTTGATTTCATGCTAACCAATATGCCACCATAACTCACCCGGTACATAATTAAATTTCCATTTAAGAACATGGATAGTTAGCCTACATAGACAGAGACTGGACATAAGTAAACAGACACCCAAAATTTCAGAATGAATATCTATCTGCTGGTTGAAGAAGAGGTTTGCGCCTATCTGCTCGGCCTTTATAGTCCATTTGATGAAGATAGTGCGTAACACTTTTCGAGCTGGTTTGGACGTCTGCTGCAATGTCTGCGGCATTGGAATGTGGATTTTTGTCCACTGCACTCTTCACGGAGCGAAGGCACCTTTCTGATGGTCCAGATAGACCTGGTCGTGGATCCGTGGTGGTCTAAACCTCACTGTTGAACTTTTTACCATTGACAGAGGAATATTCAAATTGTCAGCTATCTGTCGCTGGCTGATGCCACCCTCTGACTGACCCACAATTCCACCTCTCTGAAAATCTGACAATTTAATGAGTTAAATTTAATGAACACAAGCCAGACTGCTGTATAAAGGTTCACAAAGTTGTGCTAAAGTTGCAAGCATGTCTCGCACTCCAGAGGCTCAAGAATTGTCGGATTTTCAGAGAGGTCGAATGCGATATGATGTGATGGCTCCGCAGTGGTCTATTCGAGCTTTTCAGGGTGTAGCTAGTCTAGGCTTCAGCCTCCCCAAGACCCCAGTAAGATTAAGTGGTTCGCAAATGAGTGAGGGAGTGAGTGAAATAATCAGGGATGAAGACTGATTTTTTTGGTGATAGACTAAAGTCCTGAAATACATCTGAAAGTCCCGCCTTAGACTGAATTTTGGGCTAATACCCCAGAATAAAGTTGTCTAGACATAAATTAACTGCAAAGATACAAATATTTGTTGCCTGGTATAAAAATGATGATAGGTAAAAAGTGCACTATGTGAAAAGTTAAACAATTCAAGTCAATAGAAACTTTGGCTTAGATTCGTGCAGAGATTGCCTGGCATTGGCCCCCGCTGAAATCTGATTGGACCCCAGGAAGTGCCTCGTCCTGTAACTACCAAGAACAGAGTAAAGTTGAATGCAATTCCACAGACGAACATTTGGTGGCAGTAATGCAGGAATTCCCCGTTAGTGACAGTAAAGGAAGAAGAAGTAGCCCTCGATGGTAGCACGGAGCTGGGAGACGTGGTGTTTCTTCTTCGACACAAGTGTTCGGTAAGTTATAGATTGTTATTGAGGATGAAATTCCGAGGGGAAAAGTCATTAAATACAAGGAAATGTGTGAGGTGCTTTGATTTGAGTCATAAAAACCGCAGAAATGTTCTTTTCTGAGATGAGCAACATGTGCAGGAGTATTAAACATGCATGTATGTATGTATGTATGTATGTATGTATTCGTGTGTGTGTATTTGTGTGTGTGTGTGTATTTGTGTGTGTGTGTGTATTTGTGTGTGTGTGTGTATTTGTGTGTGTGTGTATTTGTGTGTGTGTGTATTTGTGTGTGTGTGTATGTATGTGTGTGTGTGTGTGTGTATTTGTGTGTGTGTGTATTTGT
>JAQMYF010000013.1:22593734-22611356 GCA_030014195.1 Neosilurus mollespiculum | reverse complement strand
TATTTGAGTGTTTGCGTGTATTTGAGTGTTTGCGTGTATTTGAGTGTTTGCGTGTATTTGAGTGTTTGCGTGTATTTGAGTGTTTGCGTGTATTTGAGTGTTTGCGTGTATTTGAGTGTTTGCGTGTATTTGAGTGTTTGCGTGTATTTGAGTGTTTGCGTGTATTTATTTGAGTGTTTGTGTGTGTATATTTGAGTGTATGTGTGTGTATTTATGTGCTTGAGGATGTGCAAAAACAAAAATTGAAAGACGTCTCAAATTTAATTTTTTTTTACCTTTGAATAGCATGAATGAACTTCAGACCATATGGAATGGTTCAGCGAGTTCAGAAATTTAAAAAATATGTGAACACTATGCCTGAAAGGTTAAATGCGTTTGTGTGTATTTGAGTGTTTTTGTGTGTATTTATTTGAGTGTTTGTGTATTTGATTGTTTGTGTATTTGTTTGTGTGTGTGTTTGTGTGTATGTGTTTGTGTGTTTGTGTGTATGTGTTTGTGTGTTTGTGTGTATGTGTTTGTGTGTTTGTGTGTATTGAGTGTGTTTGTGTGTATTTATTTGTTTGTGTGTGTATTTATTTGAGTGTTTTTGTGTGTATTTATTTGTTTGTGTGTATTTGTTTGTGTGTGTGTATTTATTTGTTTGTGTGTGTATTTGTGTTTGTGTGTGTATTTATGTGCTTGAGGATGTGCAAAAACACTGAAAATACCAGTTTTTCATAAAAATTGAAAGACGTCTCAAATTTTTTTTTTTTTGACCTTTGAATAGCATGAATGAACTTCAGACCATATGGAATGGTTTAGCGAGTGAAGAAATTTAAAAATATGTGAACACTATGCCTGAAAGGTTAAATGCTGTCTACACTAAATATTTACCTTTTTCTCAAAAAAGAGACTGTTATTTTTGTTACTATAAATTGTTGTTTGTTTAATTCTTCTCATTAATATGATCCAATATTACATGAAATAAAAACTTGATTAGTTCTTGGTTTCTGATTTATATTCGTTTTGTTAAGTATTTTTAAAATTTCTTCACTCGCTAAACCATTCATGCTATGCAAAAGTAAAAAAAAAAATTAAATTTGTGACACTTCAATTTTTCTGAAAAATTGGTATTTTCAGTGTTTTTATTTATTAGCTGTACTTTTACCTCAATATACTTGTTGGAATTATTTTTGTTGGTTCTCATTGCTTACAATAGCAGTGTTCAATACATTTTCACCAAAAAATTATAGAGAAGTAATTTTTTACCTCTTATTAGGAGTCCTTTTAGACAAACATGGTGGTGTATCATCACTGCACACTACGGTATGTGTTTGTGTGTATTTATGTGTTTTTTTTGTGTGTGATAGAGCGAGAGAGAGAGATGTATTCATTAATCCACATTACTGGATTGGCCATCACGTGACCAAAGGAGTGCAAACGGAAGGAATAATACTATGAATGGAAAGAAACAGCACACCAACTGACCAGACACCACCAACACCTGAAAACAATAAACTGACCCTTGAAGTTTTGCTGAAGTACTATGTTTATTTTAATATGAAGCGAAAGAGAGAAACGTCGGGGAAGGAATGTTTCGCCTTTAACTGCAATTCTTACCAGAATAGTGCGAATTCTGGTGTGTCGTTTCACAGGTAAGTTTCACACAGTGCTCTGTCTTCTCAGCATGGCTTAAATGGCCTAACATCCATTTACTAGTAGACTACTCAGTGATCTATATCAGAGGTTCCCAACCCTGGTCCCATTTTAGAGTGTTCTCTGTTTTCCCTGCTCTCTTATTTAAGGTCAGAAATTTCATTACTGTTGCACTGAACTTCCTTGTCTGTTGATGTAAACCTAATACACGTTACAGCTTACAAGTATAGTAATGGCAGCGCTATGTGCACATAGACACAAATGCTAGTGAATAGTCTACTACTTGTAGTCATTACTACTGTGTAGATACATATTGTCTATGATGTTTATAGATTTCCCAACAAGGCAAAAAGGCCAGATCTGTACGAGCAGTGGGTGAAAAACTGCAGAAGAGATAGGGAACCTTCAAAGACTGCAGTGGTTTGTAGCCTGCACTTCGAAGCCTCAGTGATAAACAAAACCCTCAATCGAGCTCAACTGAGAGAAAATGCTGTACCCACAGTTTTCAGCCTTTCAGACCATTTAAGGGTAAATATTTATTTTGGGGTTTAATTTTTGCTCTTCAATTGAAAAGTCAGTAAGTAAGCATGACATGATGCATTATACTGATTTATGTTTAAATTGCTCATTCTAAATTACAGCCAGAAGATGCTTCAAAGCAAACTTCTACAGCCAGTGTGGCAATTCAGTGTAAAGTTGAAGAAACAACTGCTGATAATCAACAACAGGGCTTTCTCTTGGTTTGTATATTATTGAAAATCCCTAACGTCAGTGGTCTTGGAATCAAGCAGAGTATCGTCATTACAGGGATCTCCATAAGTTTTTAAGTAGCCTGTCATAAATTGTCAAATTCTATGCGTCGCGGAAGGCATCTAAATCACTTGCCTGTTAATTTGAAGTGGGTTTTAGGATCAATTTCAGCAAAACAGACTCAATTTTTCAAAATCACAATTTTTATTTCACTATCATTCCATGTCCCTCTCCTCAAAGTCTGACTCTACTCCTGACTCATAAGTTTTTCATTCCCAAACTGAATAGACTGAGTAGTTGACTGAGTTGAATGAGTATCTGTAGTCGATTGAACACAATTTTCTGTGACAAAAATAAATGGACAAAATTGTGTTTTTCATTCATCATGATTCAAAATCAAAGTATGGATCAAAATCAGAGATGGTAAACATGAATGCTGCACACATTTATGAATTAGAAAATGTTAAAAACAATGTACCACATACACTTGCTGAATATTTTTTTTTTTGAATTTCTTCTTCTGAAATTGAAGAAATTTGTTAATGTCCCTTGCCTTTTAGAGGTCATTGTGTGAAAAATAATCTGTCTCAGCAACTCAATTCATATCTTCCCGCATGTTCTGTGCACGATCCAGAAGCAGGACAATATTCTTCCCATTCATTTTTAACTAGTTTAGACTGTTTCTGAAGCGACGTGACGTCTTGTGCTAAAGCGAGATATGACGAGACTTCAAACGAGACAAGAAGGAAAGAACATGGTGGACAATGTAAACGAATTTTTCATGGATTTAGACTTAAATATAGCGAATTTAAGGGAATTACTTACTTTTCTTGTGGAATAGAGAAGCCAGAGACATGCCCTGCGATATCGCAGGCCACAGGCGCTTGTGGAAATCCATGGTTATTAGAAAGGACAATTTAGGGAGATATTGATATTCGATTGGATATTCTTATTTAGCTTCATATTTAATTACATAATACTGGTAGAATGTAAATTTTCATACGATGTTATGTGCATGGTTGTTGGTGGTCTATCCAGTTGTATTATTTTTGCAGGACCACTCATATGAGCTTTCTGCAAGTGATGCAAAGAGAAGATTGCTGGAGCTTCAGGAAGAGAATGAAAGATTGAGGAAGCAATTGCGCAATATTAAGCTCAAGGAAAAAAGGGCCAACAAACATCACTAAGAGGCATGTGCAATCATGGAATCAAGGGCTGTATGCAAATTTCACGAAAGGGAAGGATTTTTTTTTCCCCCTAAGCGGCATCAAGTTTGAATAGAAATGACTGTGGATTCCATTATCGAAATCATCGTCTATGTCCACGGCCACATTAGGTGTGATTCAGTCTTTGTTATTGAGGGGCATATACACAGGAAATTATTTGATCGTCACATGGATGTAACAGGTTCTAATTGCCTAGGTGACCAAATGCTTCCAAGTGAAATCATGAGCAGTATCTGTCTAGTTTGTCACATGACCACAGATGTATCTCTAGTGTATATAAACAGAACTCTGCTTCAGCACTGACAGTTCACCTACAGTTTAATTTAATTTAGTTCACAGATCTAAAGTTTTTTTTTTTTTTTTGCTTTTTTTGCATTGCCTCATGAACTGTAGAGATTTCTAGTGAGCAGAATGACTGTCATTAATTCTTCCTGTCAATATCCGATAATTCTTTATATGTAACATGCTGTAATTGAGACTGCAGTAGGGTTGCATCCAGATAATACTTAGCAGATGCAGGATCAAAACAAAGCAATACAGTATGCTGCTTTTTCCCTTGTTGCTTTATGTGAGCATTATAAAAATTAATTATATGGCATTTTAATCTTAATGTATTGTTTTGCCTCAGGGTTGTGTATAAACATGACAATAAATTCTCATTTTAATTTGCAGAGTGGTGTCTCCTGGTCCTTGGGGTCTTCCTGGAATGGCAACTATGAAGCCTAATTATTTACTTTTAAAGTGGCACATAATAGTTCTGATAATAAGCCTAGTTAAACTTGTACCCAGAAGCTTAGTTAAAACCTCTCCATTCATTGACTGTACACTGCAGCACCACCTGTAGTGGATGAGCAAATTGCTTCTCCTTTTGGTAGATTTCTTAAAAATTTTGTGATTTACAACCGTTCCTAGCCCATGCTCCTCCAGGTTTTGGCTTGTTCCAAAATCTGGAGGGGCATTGCTGTCAAGAACAGTGTAATTTTGTGCTTAATTTTTACTTACCAAAAGCAATAATTTCCAAGATCTTTGGTAATGGGAAATCTCAATATTGTCATAAAAAAAAAAAGAATAATTTATCATGAAATGTACTTTATGTGTAGAAACCCTGTTTTGTTACACATAATTTTGAAAGCATTATGCTGTCATGAGCTGTCTAAAAAGAAAACACTATCAGTTAAGAAATTACTTGAGTTGTAAGTACGAGTTAAAAACTTTGAATGGTGACTGTTCAGAACTGCTTAGATGTCGTGTCTATTTAGGTAAAGCACTTAAAAGAAAAAAAGTTTGTAGCAGTTGCAGGCTGAAGAGTAACTCAACATAATATTTATTCATTAAGACCAAATTTATTTATCCAACTTCTAGGCCTACATTTTACATTTCCAGAGCTACTTACAATGATTTTTCTTATACAACTAAGCAATTGAGGGTTAAGGGCCTTGCTCAAGGGCCCACCAGTGGTGATAGTGGGGACTGAACTGCTGACCTCTGGATCAGTAACCCATCATCTTAACCACTGAGCCACCACAAAGTAGGATCAGCTCATTATTGGTATTGTGCAAGTGCACCTTTTAGGAGCACGTTTTATATTTGGCATTTAGAAGACACCCTTATCCAGAGTGACTTACATTTATAATTTTTTTTATGCAACTGAGGGTTAAGGGCCCTGCTCAAGGACCCAACAATGGCTTGAACTGTCAACCTACAGATTTAAAATCCTGAGCCTTAACCACTGAGCCATCACTGCCCAATAAAATATTAGGTGTATAATTAATTAACCTGAAAGGATTAAAAAAAAAAAGTTGTTAGTCAACATATGCAGCCGTTTCTGGTCTCAGTTGTTCGTTGTATCCCCATTGAAGTGCCCCGTGTTTTCACAGGCTGTCCGCCGTCACTGCTAAAAACAGTTGAAAAATGTTTAATGTAAAACAATTTGCTGAAAAAATTGGAAATGTGTGGCACTATGGTGACAGGAAATGGAGAGCAGATAAAAAGAGTCACTAGAGAGAGAGCTAGGCTAGGAACCTAGCTCGAATGTCTCTTAAAGAGGAGGTTGCCAGTAGAGCAATCGGGATGAGGCATCTAGGTGCCTACTCAAGATGGGAACAAGGTAAGGTAAAGAACAGTTTTCCCCAGCTCATCCAACTTGCATTTCTGGACTTTGGCAGGAATACTAGACTCCCTGTCAGAGAAGAGGAACTCTCAAGCATATTCTGATTTTGGAAAAGAGTAAAATATTTGCTCACGTCTCCTCGAATCACTCCTAAAATCAAAGCCAAAGTCTACATATGTATTACCGGTTGTCCTCTGTGGTACAGAAACCATGGATGTCACAACTATTCAAAGCACTTCAAGACTTTCAAAATAACATCATGTGACTCAGACACAGACTCTTCGATCACATTCAAACTAATCGTCTGCATATTATCACAAACCTAAAACTAATGATGAAGCTTGTAAGAACAAGAATGCTCAGACAAATCAGCCACATAAAAAGAAGCAACAAAGGACTTTCAAAAGCCTGCGTCAAAGGTCTTGTACCTGGGAAAAGGAAACGTGTCACCCATCTTATAGATGGCTTAAGGACATCAAGTCATGGACCAATGTGTTGTGGACAGAACACCAGCATCCATGATAGATCACACTGGAAGGAATTATCATGTGCCTCTGCATGTATTGATATGCATTCTGCAACAAACATCGAAGATTGATGATGAAGATGGGGGTTTTGTAACACTATTCTACTTCCCCACTTTTTTGTGGGATTATTAAAAAAAAAAAAAAAACAATTTTGACTTCTACTATAATGCCATCCAGCCAGAAGACAGAATGTTTTTGTTTTTTAAAAATAAGAACGTGTGCATGAAAAATGGCTTCTATTGTTGTTAACAAGCCAAGGGATGAAATTCTAGTTACAGCATTTAGCAGACGCTCTTATCCAGAGTGACTTACAATTATAATAATTTATTTCAGTAGCCCATCACCTTAACCACTAAGCCACCACTGCTGTGTGGTGTAATTTAGTTTTCATTTGTGTTGTCTTTTCTTAATGTTACGTTAGTGTTCATTTTGGTAAACGAAACTTTGTTCAGGCTTGGTAATTATCAGGTGATAATTCAGGTAGAAGATAATGTATGGTTAAGCTGCTATTGCACCTGGAAATTTTTGTTTTCTGCTGAACAAATGCTGTAATTATCCTGTTTATACCACAGTTGCCATAATTGTGTTATGCTAATTTCTTATAGTAAATTTTGATTACCAAACCTGGATTGTTTAGGGTGGCCAGGTGCATCACCCTCATTGTGACAGGAAGAACCCTCCAATTGCTTTGCACAAGTGAGCAGTCTAATAAAATAAGTGTTCAAATAAAGTAATAAAAATAGCCAGTAGGAGAGTGATGCTCACATTTTTTCACTACTTAAAATTTACAGTAAATCTGTAGTGTGACCACTGTACACCGACACCTTTACACAGGCAATTGCTCTCAGAGCCCAGGTTAGTTGTCGTCAACATCCATCCCTCTCGGGAGGCGATGGAGTAACACTAGGTCCTGTAGCACTTTCTAGCGTGGCTGTCTCTTCCACAATGGGTACAGATTTAAATGGGGCTCGCAAGAATGTTGCCCTTGCTTTATGGTTCGTCTCTTTGGCGCAAGACGTTCCCTGCTGTCACTTTCAGCCTTCCACAAGCCCTTCCTCACACAGGCCCCCCAGGACTCGTGTAAGGCCATGATGTTTTCCCAGCCATCAGGGTTGATACCCTACAGCTACAGCTTCAGTGGAGGTGAAGTCTTCCAACAGGGCATGTCCCTTTGTGCAGTTTCTTGTACAAGATATCCTTGGGGATGCACCCTAAGTCCATACAGTACATGTGGCCCAACCACCTGCGATGCCTTTGGATTAGCATCAGCTAATGTATGCTGAATATGGCAGTATGATCGGGGATCACAGATATGTAAAGCGCTTCACTATTTTGACGTGGATGTCATCGATGTTAATAACAGTTGGGGAGTCAGCACCCTTCCTGTTCCGGAAGTACCCCACCTTGTTGTTATAGGTGGCTAGAGATGCAACCATGCTGTGCTGGGTAGTCAAGGCTTTTATCTCCTGCTTTGTTTTGAAAATCGCCTGTTCCATCGTGGTATGTAACATGCTCACCCAGGGCCGTCAACAGTGGTGTGGCTGATTGCCTTATGTTACAGTGTGCCCTAATGCACTAATTTATATCCAAAGTAGAAATGCCTGTTTTTCTTACTTTGTGGACTGAGAATTGCACATCAATTTACGGTTCTGTGCGTAATCAGTGGTGTCCACATCAGTTACATATGGAACCGACCCATTTTTCCTGTGAGGGGGTCACGACATTCACTGTACAATTGAATTCCTTCTGAAGTGTGTTTATTTCACACATAGTCAAGCAATAATTAATTTATTCACCAAAAACACATGGTATGAATTTGGTGTCCATATGTGAATGAATTTGAATATGAATTTTGTGTTACATACCAATTTATTCCTGTTTGTTAGTGATAAGAGTGCAGTTATGTGCATGAAGCAGTTCTCTTAATGTCTTTGTAATAATAATTCATGAATTTATGGTCAATATAGAGGCAAATAAGAAGGACTACATTGAAATTTGGGTATTGTGAATTTTGTCACACTTTAGGTATCAGTTTCAGAGAATGACCCACTTGCATTTCTTTCAACTGTGACAGGTGGTTTAATAAAATTCTTAAGCTCCACCACTGAGCTGTACCACAGAGTTTTGACCTTTACCCTAAAAAATGAACCCAACTCTGGATGGAAATTAATGTTGTGATGTTGCTTAAGTTTGACAAAAAAAATGCCATGGCAGTTACATTCTGCAATCAAGGCTAAAGGTTGTTGAAACAGAATATTAGTCTGGAAATAATAAATAGACAGTAGACACCCTCTAAACTGTAGTCTTCAGTCAATTTAATGAATACTAGTCAGACTGATGTACAAAGGTGCACAAAGAACCGTACCTTGTTCATGGAAGATGGCGTACCATGTCACAGGTCGAAAAAACCCCTCAAGAATGAGAGGAACAAAATGGAATCCAGAAACTCTTGTGGCCAAGTCAGTCGCCTGGAATGAACCTGACTAAACATCTTTGGGCAATACTGGACAACGCAGTAAGAAAAAGAGCAAGAAGACCAATATCAAGAGGGGAATTGCTGAACTGTTTGCAGTCAAAATGGTCTGATATCCCATAAGCAAAAATTGCGCAGCTAATTGATTCCATATCTGAGACAATTAAAGCACTAAAGAAGGCTAAGGGACAGTTATTTTTTGGGGGAAAAATGTGGTCATTATGAAATTTTGAGTGTCAAATTTACTTATGTACGGTCTCTACAATTATGTGGGGAAAAAAAGTACATTCCATGAACAAATTGTTGCTTCTTTTCTAATAATTTTATTTTAGAAAGTCAAAAGAGCTCTTCTTTGACTGTTTCCTGGTATCTTTTTTTGCAGATTCTTGCAATCTTCCCACTGGCCTTTATCCGCGTAACCTTGATAAGGTTAAATTGCATCTCTAATCTGACGGTTTGTATGCAAAAATGCTTATGTGCTGTATTGCCGAACAAAATTACTTTTAGTGTAAATCTTTTGACTTTTATTTGAAGAACATTTTTCTTGCATACCTTCAATAATAAACCTCAGCAAAAGATTCTTTTATTGCTTTAAAGCCAGAAACTCAGCAAATAAATAATAAGAAAAGAAAGCACTATGGGCCAATAATATTTATATATACATTTGTTTGTTTATTTGTTTGTTTTTTGACAAAATCTCACTGATTTTCTACTCACTAAGTGATGACATCCTATAAGCAATTAAAGAAATTATACTTATAAATGATCTCAAACTTCTTTACTATAAACCAGTATCATATAACCATTTAGTGTATTTTCTTACTTATTAGTCCAAATCCAGTTGAGCTATAATCAACAGAATACAATACATTGCATTATAGCACATTAACTTAACACAGGCATATTTTCAGTGAATCTGAAGATAGCAGTTTATTTTTTGTGTGCTGGAGTTTGGTCATATAATGGATTTTTGAACTGGTATTCTGTTGGAGAGAAATGAGAGAGGAGGGAAAAATATCAAAATTATTGTGCAATATTTTAAGTGTACATAAAAAATGTTTCAAAGAATGTGTAGATTAATATGTGTCTTAAAATGTGATTTTAACAGTGAATATTTCTCAGAAGCTAAACATTTCATGACATTAATAAATATGATAATAATTTTAAAGGGTGTCAACATACATAATTTGGCATTAAAATATCAAACAGTTACTACATGACACACATTTTGTCTTCATGAAAAAGATCTGTAAGGGAAGATAGGCCCAATTCAGCAGAATTGCGATGATGTCACCTAGAGAATGTGGTGAAGCAGTCAGTTATTTCAGTAAAGAAAGCATACCGTCATTCTTCTTGTGCAATTGTTTAATTTATCATTCATTCATTTTCTTAGCCACTTAATCCTAATTGTGGTCATGGGGAGGCTGGCGCCTGTCTCAGTCAACTCTGGACGAAGGCAGGGTACACCCTGAACATTTAACCAGACCATTGGAGGGGGCCTGTTTTTATTTATTATTATTATTATTTATTTAATTAGTGGAGAGTGGAGCCCCATTAATAAGTGAAAATCATCTTTTTGGATCGTCAAGAAGTGTCTTTCCATTTCTGGGTCCCTCTGGCGTATGTGTACACATGATAACGATTTGAACAGAAAGGCCTTTAACCCAATCACTTTGAGGAATTGCATGATGTTTCTGGTCTGTGTAATGTGTTTACAGAAATAACTGGCATCTCGCTACCCAGTGGTGATGGCGGAGATCGCATCCTATAGATACTCACATACAAACAAGTGGCACTCTTACCAGGATAAATGATTTCTTAGATGTTTTGTAGCTTATTGTCATTGATTTTGTCACCAAATCATACATTTTAAAGCAATTCACAAGTAAGTAATGATCTTCATCTTCATCCACTTGTTCCTGTGTTGGGTCGCGGGGACAGCAGCCTAAGCAGTGAGGTCCAGATGTCCCTCTCCCCAGCTCTTCCGGGGGGACGCCAAGGCGTTCTCAGACCAGCCGAGAGACGTAGTCCCTCCAGCGTGTTCTGGGTCGGCCCCGAGGTCTCTTCCTGGTTGGACATGCCCGAAACACCACACCAGGGAGGCATTCGGGAGGCATTCTAATTAGATGCCTGAGGCACCACAACTTGCTCCTCTCAACACGAAGGAGCAGCGGTTCTACTCCGAGCTCCTCTCGGATGACAGAAGGGAGTTTGCGCAATCTGTCCACATGTGTTTTGTGGATTTGGAGAAGACTTTCGACCGTGTCCCTCGAGCTATCTTGTGGGGTGTGCTCCGGGAATATGGTATACCGTCCTGCCACAAGTGTAGGAGTTCTCGGGGTCTTATTCACGAGTGAGAGAAGGATGGAGTGGGAGATTGACAGGTGGATTGGTGCAGCCTCTGCTGTAAAGCAGCGCTTGTACCGGTCCGTCGTGGTGAAGAGGGAGCTGAGCCGAAAGGCAAAGCTCTCAATTTACCAGTCGATTTACGTTCTTCCCCTCACCTATGGTCACGAGCTTTGGGTAGTGGCCGAAAGAACAAGATTGCAAATACAAGCGGCCGAAATGACCTTTCTTCGCAGGGTGGCAGGTCTCTTCCTTAGAGAGAGGTTGAGAAGTTCTGTCATCAGGGAGGATGTCATCCGGAAGGAGCTCGGAGTAGAACCGCTGCTCCTTCGCGTTGAGAGGAGTCAGTTGAGGTGGCTCGGGCATCTGATTAGAATGCCTCCCGAACGCCTCCCTGGCATGTGTTTTGGGCATGTCCCACCGGAAAGAGACCTCGGGGTCGACCCAGAACATGCTGGAGTGTTTATGCCTCTTGGCTGATCTGGGAATGCCTCGGTGTCCCCCGAGGCGTTCCCAGACCAGCCGAGCTGGAGGAAGTGGCTGGGGAGAGGGGCGCCTGGACCTCACTGCTTAGGCTGCTGCCCCTGTGACCCGACCCAGGAACAAGCGGAAGAAGATGAATGAATGAATGAATGAATTGTCAAGTAAGGGGAATCATATGGAAGCTCCACTTTTAGGCAGTGCCTAAATCTACAGTATATATTATGTAAACATCGCTCCTCCCATGAGTAAAATATATATAATTTTGTTGTTTATTTTAATACAAGTTTTAGTCCTCTTACTTTATAAATGTGTAGTATAAATTCACACACTTGACTATTAATAGAGAACAAATGTACAATGCATATAATGTTGACATTTACAGCATTTGGCAGACGCTCTTGTCCAGAGTGATTTACAATTATAATTTTTTATACAACTGAGCAATTGAGGGTTAAGGGCCTTGCACAAGGGCCCAACAGTGGTGATAAAACCGCTGCTCTTCGGATCAGTAACCCATCACCTTAACCACTAAGCCATCACTACCCTACATCAGAAACTGTGGCAGGGCCACACTTTGAGATATGGCAGATTAATGCATGTGTAGAGCAAAATTATTGATTTTATTGAAAAATTTAATATAATTTTATATATTTTATAAAAATTTGCATAAAGTGCTAAAAAATGCCTAGACTTTGCAATTCAAGTGTTATTTATTTATTTATTTTAAAAACAAATTATTCCTAATTTTTATATATCAAGCAAAAAGACGTGGCTGAATACACAACCTCCCCTGCCAAGCAGCAGAGGTAAAAAGAGGAGACCATATCAAGGGTGGTCGAGTTAAGTTTAGATAATAAAAGAGAAGTATGTCTATAAAGCCATCAATAGCCACACAAAACATCTGGCTCATGACAAAAATGATCCTTAATTGCACACCTAAAATCTCCAACATCAAGATTCAGTGTTCTGTGAGAACTTTCATGAGACCCTTTTAGAGCAGCACAGTGCAACATCAGCACTATGACACTGTTCCAGGAGAATGCAACATACAACTGCCTTCAGAACATGCTACAGAGTTCACCTTTGAACAGTGTGAAATCTTTTTCTGACTTTTTCAGATTTTGGATCGTGAACTGTATTCAGTTTGCTTAAGCTCTTAAACCGATTCATCTTCCCCTAAATTACAACAGTCCTCTTTTCAACTGCACAACCTCTATAAGTTTCGGCAGTCTTATTACTACAGATAAACTATTTGCTGGATGAAATAAAATGAATACAGGTGAAGTAATGAATTAATTGACCTCTTTATTTGAGCTAATCAAACAAAAGTCCTACATGTAATATGTTACATGTAGTACAAATATACAATAAGTAATACAAGACACCTGTGCAATTGTGCACAAATAATTCATGAGAGGGTGGTACGGCATGATCCTGAAGTGATTTTTTTTCTTCATATAAACACAGTGTCCTGTGAGTCACCAACAATTACAATGTTAACTTTATTAATGAACTTTAAAAAAAAAAAAAGGTTTTATGGTTCACTGTTAGATTTAATGTAGTGGAACGCCTAAAAAAACAAGGTATTCCCTGTGATCATTTGCATATTCCCATGTTGCTCTGCCATTCCCTCACCAGCATCTCCCCAGCATCCCCCACCTCAAATAAAAAAACAGCTTCTCACTTTATAGAGAAACTTTAAACTTAATAGGGTGTGAATTTCTCTGTCTTTAAGACTTTCCCATGCTGGTAACTTCCATTGCAAAGCACTGGGACTGTTACAAATTGCTGGCACGTAAAATTGTTCCCATTAATTAAAAAAAGCCTAGTCACATCACCACATTCACCACCACACTAATTATAAATTTATGTTTGTTAAACATGTTTTTGTTAATCCATTTATTATATTCTCTGTATATGTCCCTGTGTATGTGGAAAACAGAGTATTGGAATGAATGATTTCCTGTTCTAGCCTTGTGGTTCTATAAGATTATCAATTATTTTTGAGAATTTAACTGCACTGTGGTATTAGACCAGGGATGTCCAATCTTATCTGGAAAGGGCTGGTGAAGGTGTATGTTTTCACTTCAACCTAACAGTAGCCACACCTTACACCGCTACAGTTACAATCACTGATCTAACAAAAGAGACTAGATTGCACATTAGTGTTTCAATTTTAAAGCCAGGTGGCAGCCATCTTGGTGAGACAACTTTACAAATGAAAGTTATACTCAAATACCATGAAAAGATGGAAAACTCGCAATAATTACATCCGAGATGTACATTTAATCATCCATTCATTAATTTTCTAAGCCACTTAATCCTAATTAGGGTCACAGGGAGGCTGGCGCCCATCTCAGCCCACTCTGTGCGAGGGTGGGGTACACCGTGGACAACTCGCCAGGCCATCGCAGGACCAGCACACACCTGCAACTATTCACACTCATAATCACACCTAGGGGCAATTTGGAACAGCCAGTTAGCCTACTGTGCATGTTTTTGGACTGTGGGAGGAAACTGGAGTAATTGGAGGAAACCCACACAATCATGGGCTCTTGAGCAAGGCCCTTGACCCTCAAATGCTCAGGTGTATTTAAAAAAAGGGATAACTGTAAGTTACACATGAGCTGTGTTGGCTTTCAGTGGCTCCATTTTGAGATTTTAAAGCAAGGTGGTCTCACCAAGATGGCTACCACCTTCAAAATTGAAACACTAATGTGCTATCTAGTCTTTAAGACTTTAATCTTTATGATTGAACATACCTGTATTAGACTATAGTTTATTAATAAACTTTTTACTGTACCTTTCTCTTTGATTCTGGTCCCAGCACAGCCAGATTTGTTTATCTCTGACTGATTGGCTAGAATACAAAAGAACAAGATGGTGTTATAGTTTTTAAACACTGGATCTTAAACGGTCTACATACCCATGCTAAAATTGCAGGGTTTTTTGATGAATTTTTTTTAAAACCCATTTAAAGGAGCTTAAGGAATATATGGTAAGTGTTTGTCAATCTCTACATTTGAAGCCTTTTGCTTTCTTTACATACCATAAAAATTATATGGCATGACCTTTCTTAGGACTTCAAACAATGTAGAACTTTTGGGGTATGCTTACCACCCTAACAATACCAATGAAGCATTCTGATGACCGCATTATACTATATCTGATTCCCTTTAGTTAGAACTGTGGCTTTAGACAAAATAAAGGGAATGATGGATAACACCAAATATCACTTTATAACCTGTTGATTTCTGTAAGACAGATCGAAATCAAGAAATGTTGTGTCTAAAGCCCAGAGAGCAGTTGAGGGTTAGGTGCCTTGCTCAAGGGCACTTGAAGGTGGAGGAAGGGAAGGTGCAGCCCAATGCCACACGTTTTCCTTGCTGGTTCAGGAATCAAACCTGTGACCTTTTGGTCCCAAAGCCGCTTCTCTAACCATTAGGCTATAGTTGCCTCAATCGTTTGATAGAATTGGAGCATGTTTGCAAGAAAAAGTGGGGGAAAGATTGTGCCTGTGTGTGTAATAACATTACACATCACAATAACCTGATATTTAATAGGGGTTTGTAGATTTTTTTTTATAAGCACTGTTATCATTTAAAATGTATTTTTAGTGGTATCCATCAAATGCTAAAGAAGCTTTACTTACCATAGTATAGTCCTGAATCTGGGTGTTGATTCTGCATTTTTCTTAATTTGGTTGCTGCTGCCACTGAAGATAATAATGATGAGTTACTGTTATCCTGTTCAGGTATGCTAATAGATAGTACCTTGTAGATATGCTAATAACAATTAATGAATTACCTTTTGGTGGAATTTTTTTCTTTTGCTTGGCACTGTACTGCTCATTTTCTTAAAACCAGAGAAGATTGATTGTTCAAATAAATAAATCGTACATCTTAGTGATTGACAGTAGGTAATAATTAGAATAGATAAATATCCAGTGATTATTATTACAGGCCAGTATCAAATACATTTTAAAGTCCATTTAGCACTGTTATAATTTATTTATTTTTTAAAGATTGTACTGTATTTCTGTGAAAATAATTATTGAAAGGGTTACTAAACAATTAATGGAGAAAAAGCATACCATACACACTTATGTCTTCATGGTGACCTGGAAAAAAAGGTTGTTTTTTGTTAAAACATTTAACCGATTAAAAATTCACTTAAAACTGGTTAAAATGAATGTTCTTTTAATTTTATAATTAATAATTTTTAAATTAAAAAAAATGTTGATTGGTTTCCGAATTATTGAAAATACTTCACAGTTAATTTGCACATTTCGTAACTGATTAATTGATTTTGAATTGTCAGCTGATTTATCAAATAATATATAAGGCAATAGTTTAACAAATTAACTGTGGAGTCTGGAGCATTACACAAGTGCCTTTAGGGTGTGTCTGATCCCCCTTTTCCTGGTTTAACACTGGGGAAATGGTTGCAGCAACAAGGTGCATTTTATTATTTTTTTAAAACCATGGGTGTGTTTTGGGTATAACATGAAATAATAATCCTATTAGAGACCTGGGGAGGCTGGAGCCTATCTCAGTCGACTCTGAGTGAAGGGGGGGGACACTGGGGAACAGCTTGCCAGACCATCACAGGGCCAACACACACACACAACCATTCACATTCACACCAATTAGTGCTTGGACTTTGGAAGAAAACCAGAGTATCCAGAAGAAGCCCAAACAAAAACTTGGAGAACATGCAAACTCTACATAGAAATGCCCTCGCTGAACCCAGGACCTATCTGTGTTTTTAGCACTCTAGGTGATTAGCACGCTAAGAGTTTTGACATAATATGGATGGTGTCTTAAATGTAATGACTGCAAAGGTTTGTGTCTGGTAACAGTGCTTCTAAAAAAAAGTGCAATATATATGTGATAATTTCTAATACAATAATATTTGTGATAAAACATTCCATTACCTTGCCTGTTTCTCTTCACATGGTGTTCAGCAGGGTACACACCGCCAATATTGTCATATTCATCATGACAGTTTCTTCTTTCAGTGTTTACATAATCCTGATCCTGTTCTTCGCTCACTGTATCTTCATACTGGCCATCATGGTTTTCTCCTGGTGCGTTTTCATAATCCACCTCATGTGTATCACTCTCTATGTCTTCATACTCACCATCACACTCATCAACTTTGGTGCCCTCAGCATGCTCTCCTGCCTCCCTTTGCTCTTATATAAGATAATAACCAAAAAGGTCATGAGGTCAAAGGTCACTGAATTGATTTCATGAAGACCTAGGGATGACAACAAATTGTACACACCTTGTTTGCTCTCTGAGTTGATGTAATAAGAATCAGATGACCTTTTAAGACACTTTCCTGTGAATGTAAAGAAAACATTGCTACAACTATATTTTCTATAATTAACAGTATGTACAAATGGTGCACATATACATAATGCCGTACACCTTACTTGTGTTTCTTTACAGCTAGGATCTAAAAATCATTTACTGTTAAATTTATCGCAATTCTCTAGCAGCAGAGATGCCAATAATGTGTATTAAATTCATCGTAAATAACTAAATGGTAATTTTAATGTAATGTCTTATTAAAAAATATATTATTTTATTATATGGCATACGTAGTACACACAGTCTGATTGGCTGTTTGGCGGTCTGTAATTCCCCCAGAAGGTACCGGTCAATAACTTTCTTCTTGGCCTGCTAGCACTTGACCAAAACACAAATTCAAATAAAGTCTCTCTTGTTTGTTTGTTTTTTTGCTCCTCATCTAAATAAAAGTATCACATTAGATTCACTGATGGTAGTAACTACTATCTTTAAGAGTTTGAAGAAGTAGAAAGCAACTATTGGTGTTGCAATTGATGAATATGCCAACAACCACGAAGAGTTATGAAAATTTATACAAGACCAATAGATATAAACAAATCAACAAAAAAATACCTCCAGTGATATGAATGCTTGAATATGAATTTCTGATTATTTTTATTATTATTATTATATTAATTTGTTATGTCATGTCATTTTCTGAACCGCTTAATCCTAATTAGGGTCGCGGGGAGGCTGGCGCCCATCTCAGCCGACT
>JAQMYF010000013.1:22579331-22593634 GCA_030014195.1 Neosilurus mollespiculum | reverse complement strand
TAGCTGCACTGGGGGGACAGCAGTGAGAACCCATCGATAGTGGGGCTTGAACCCCCGACCTTGGGATCAGTAATCCAGCACCTTATCACCAGGCCACCACTGCCCACATTAATCTGTATTTTTAAAAATTATTTTAGTTGATTTTTAGTTCGGACAGTACAAGGAAATTCCAATTCAGCCATAATGCACTGACCTTGCAATCGCTCAATCAATACAGTGAACACTTAAATATCCATGTATTCATGTCATGTTTGGAATATCCATGTATTCATATCATGCTCGGTTAATAAGTAATTGTCCAGAAATATACTATATATTTTTTAAAAAGCTTAAGGGTCCCAAGCCCTAAAGCGTAAAGCTTAAGAGCCCAACAATGCCAGGGGTGTATTTAAAAATGTGATCTTCGGGTCTGTTACAGCAACCCTTAATTACTGAGCCACCACTACCACAGGTAGCTTGCACTGATTCAAAGACCTGTACCATTTAATTATTAAATTACTTTAGTTCACATTTGCATATATAGTGAAACTAAAGATTGACACAAGGAGATTTTTTAAACCATTCTCACCACTATTAAAAACATTAGATATCCCACTATGCATTGTGCTTTCTAGTCTTTTACTTGAAACAAATGCACTGCTCTGATTGCCAAATCAGTTACAAAACTACATACAATCATAAATATATTTTGTTACTACTATTTTGGTGTAAAATAAATACTATAAAGTTACAATTTTTTTTAAACTGTACAAAACAACAACAACAAATAAACCTAGACAGTAACATTCATATATAAAAAAATTAATAAACTGTGAAAATGCTCACCTCTGAATATACAGATAAGACTAAATACACTCACAAGCATTATAAATATTCCACCTCCAGCTGCAATGTAGTACCACAGGAAATTCAAACCTGCAACCACAGAGAACAGCTGATATCAATTCATGGGTTATACTTTTTAATTGTTTGAAAAAAAACCCCAAAATACCATAAATGTTTATTGTTGCCATCTTTTTCTTAAACTAAATGATCATCAAATGGTCTTCTTAGAACTGTTAAATCCTGCTTATATCAGAGTTAATTGTGAATTGTCTGTAAAATTTAATGACAAAACCTGCTAAAAAATATGTTGTGACAATGTCAATTGTAAAAAGCGGTATACAAATAAAATTGACTTGAATTCAAAAAAATAAATAAACTAAGGACAACGTGTACAGTTAATAATCCAAATCGGCATCTCGTCGTGTGTGGTGCATATTGGGTGCGATTTCACGATACGTCACACATATATAATGAGCACATGCACACGCAACTTGGCCGCAAAACAAGTTTACTTTAATCTCGATTGGCAAGGTCAGCAAGGTGAAATATCAGATTCTAGTCTGTGATTTTATTTTGATTTTCAAAGATTTGGAGTGTTTGTATTTGATCAAAATGGATTTGGATGGACATTAAGAAGAATTTGGTTCATTATAATGAACAACAGCTGTTGACAAGGCTTGAAAATAATTACGAAGAAGGTACATCACCAATAATATATCTGCACTGTGCATGTGTGTGCTGTTTACATGTAACATGCATTTTAAAGTTCATTTGTTAGCTTTAAATTGAAGCTTTATATATACTGGTCGGAGGCCTTTTTAATAGAACTCATATAACATTAGGTATATTTCTATGTAGATTTGTGATAGCTTTATATATAATAAGGCATTTATAATTTTTGAATCATAATTACACCCCCCCCCCCCCCCCATTATATGCTGCAGCTAGAACCAATGCAGTCCAATTTAAGCCCTGCTTATCTTTTTCAGGAAATAGTTACAAAAATATATGTAGGGAGCTTTGCTGAAATAAAAGTTCCACCGGCATAAAATCAGTTGCTCTGAGTGCCTACTGGTTTCACGTGACTTCCTTATATTAGTCTTATGCTAATTAACATTGGGTATCACACATGCATTGCAAAGTCCGCTTGTTACATCCGAGAATAGCATAAGTTTCCTCATTAAAAGCAATCAGGTGGCGTGTACCATTGTTGCACCCTTGCATGGAATAATGGGGCCCCGGCATGTTCCCTTAATGTGACTTTAAGCAGTGTAAATATCTATAAATAGACCACTGTCACAATACTTAACATTGATCATATATTCGTGTTTACATTGGTGGGTAGCTGTGACCTTTGACACAGGCACCGTGTTCATGCGTTCTGGCGATGCCGTTTTTGCATAATCCTAGTGTGCCTCTAATGAAGATATTATAATATCTTAACATTGGCTTGCCCTGAGGCATTTTATTGTAATGGGAGAATTATGAATACATCTTGTGGTACTAAATGGAGTTAATATGAATTCGGTAATTTAGTATTAATTAATTAGAGCATTCCTAAAAAAATAAATTTTTCAGTATTTACTCTCAAGACTGACCTTGTTTATTGCTTAGTTTTTGCATATGTACTAAAGTTATTTAGTGGTGATTCTCTATCGATAATTGGTGTTTCTTGTTTATCCTTGAACCTACATGGATGAAGGGCAAATCTCAGATGAAAAGCAGATCCCTCCATGGCACTATTTAAGTATAAATTGCACAAAATGACAGATAACTGAATCATAATTTAGCATTTAAAGGCACTATGGACATCAAAGACATAAAAATTTAGAACTCGTAAATACAGTTTGACTTTATAATAGTTTGCCCCACATAACTGTTATGCCATCACCAAGACCTTCTGTAAAGTAATGCATTACTCGATCTGAATAGTTTAATTGTCAAGCTCATTCTCTGCGTGTCATTCACTTTTATTAATCACTTTATTCTCTTTGAGGTGAAAGTGAATCCAGAGTTTACCCTCTGAATCTACGACTGTAATGCCTTAGCCGTGTGATTACTGATATGAATTGCTAACTCATAGTTTATTAAATTATATCTGCTATCAGTTTTTTATTTTCCTATAACAAATTATTTTCCAGTATACTATATAGTGTATATTTAGAAAATATCTTCTGTGTTACCCTCTGTGCGGCCTTCTGGATTTTGCAAGAGCTTTATTTGAACTTTCTGGCACTCATGGCTCAGCCGACAGCAGTAGTTGCCCATGTCAGAGGCCTGAAACTGATGAACAAGCATGGAAAAATTTCCTCGGCCAAACAGGAGAGGGAATACTGTTAGTCGGCCATCCCTAGGGTCCTCAAAGGTAACATTTCCTTGAGGTCTGATACTCAGGAGGCTGGAAGTTTGGCTCCACCTGGCTTCTTCAGTTTTGTTACTTTTCAAAAAGGCACATGGCAGTAACACTTCTGAGCCCAGCCGAATGTTGAGAGTAACGCTGTTACATGACTCTGAACAGCTTAATCCTGCAAAACAAAGTGGAGCAACAAGATGTGCTCAAAAATGATATTTATAACATTTTTCTCACATGCAAGCATATGATCCGTCATATAATAACAAATGTAAAATGTGAACTCATTCAACCAATTCCACTGTAAGCACATAGAACTCTAGACATAAATGGGGTTGTGTGACTTCAGCACAAAATAACAAGAGAATTTTCAACTCACCGTTTTGCACAAAGGCACTAAAAAATATTAAAATCTGAACAAAGTATTTCACACCCATATTCAACTTGGCTGTTACCCGCACCAGTTTACAATTGAAATCTAAGAAGCCGTGTACAGAAATAGTCCATCCTGTAGGTGGATGTCCTCTGTCATTTCCTGAGAGGTACACACGTTTTAAGCCTGCATGTGGACACCTGCTAAAGTATAATACAAACTTTTAATGTAAAAATAATTTCATTTGAATTATGTTTATTACACTGTTTAATTATGAACATCAGCATAAGCAACATATTTAATTAATTATTAATTTAATGCTATTAATTCCAATTTTGTTTTGCACAAGGTTTTCAACAATGAATTTTGTTACGAAGCAGCTTTAGAGAAATATATAAATTCAAGACATAAACAAACTTAAACAAGTATATAAAAAAGACAGTATAAACAACTTCCTTCTATAACTGTGTTCTGTATGGCCAAAATGCAATTGTGTAGCCAGAAAATTCATTATAGTTTTAAAATTAAATATATTTTATTGAGGTTATCAACTGATGGAGACTTGAGTGATTAACTGGAGATACATTTGCTGCATTGCTTACATCTTTAACATGTGTTAAGCTTCTAAAAATGTACTAAGGTGACCTTAACCTTAGCTTTTATCCAGACATTCACCACATCCTGTCAGAAAGGTTGGCAGTACTCACAGGAAAAAAAAGAGAAATATTTTATAAATTGTATATATGCATATATTTTATTTCCTATGTTGTTGCACAGAATTTCTTGATAAATACCTCTACCCAGCACTGTAATCTGATCTAAAGGAAACAAGGCATTTAGATTTTGAAATGACAAAGACCTCTATGTAATGCACATTCTCCTTTCACTTTGGCTTTGCAGCAACTTGTTGCACGAAAACCACAAAATCACATGGTCCATTATGAAACATACAAGCCACAAAATATTTCCTTTAAAAGTTGCTTAGATTTTCTGTTATTTTTTCTGCGACAATGTACATAGTATTGTCATTTATACTAGTTTTTATATAAATGGTTCTGATTTGCCCAGCTTAAACTACTACATAAAATATGAGAAGGCCTAATCAAAAATTCTTCATCAACTGCCAAAAACAAAACAAAACATGTAAATAAATAAGTAAAATAAAATAAAGAGTGCAGCAATTTTTTGGATGCAACATTTTTTTTTAAAACAATGAAAGCTTAAGAAAAAAGCGTTCTCTTTGTGGAGTTTTTGTTTAATTTTTATATGACACTTTGAGTAATGAGGTAACAAACAGGCACCAGTGCTCCCATGTGTGACTTTGTGTTAACATGAGTGTTTGGTGGCTTGAACGGTAATTTTATATTGTTTATTGTGAACTATTTTTATACTGCAATACTGTTGATTTCATGATTATGATTGGTCAGAATGTCTTGAATTATTTCCATTTGAGCACATCACACTGTTCTGGCTGCAAGACAAATCTTAGGTTTATATTCATGTTTACGTTGATGTTCCCTTCAACTCATTCTAGCGTGTTTTTTCTATATTCTTCTTATTATTGTCAAGACTAAAAATAGTCTTCAGTGTTAACTCTGTGTAAGTAAAAACTACAGTAGAGAAAACTGTAAAGATGGAAAAAATATTTTGTGAGAAGCACTTGTCTACAGTACTGTATGTAACAGTTAGCTTGCAGTGATATCAGACCTCATACTGTGACTCATGTGTGAGCATAGTGGTGGCTTAGTGGATAAGGCGAGGGGTTACTGATCTGAAGGTCAGCGGTTTAGTACCCACTATCACTACTGTTGGGCCCTTGAGCAAGGCCCTTAACGCTCAGTTGTATAAAAATGATAATTGTAAGTCGCTCTGGACTTCTGTGGGCTATTATCAAGCCGGATATTCATTTGTAATGGCCGTGTGCTACTACACAGACTAATGGTTACACCAGTTTTATATATATGAGCTTTATTGTGAATAGGTAGGCTTATTAGGGCTGAAGCTAGTAAAATGTATCAAACTATCAAATTAGTCCCAAATTTGATCTGAGTTTTTAATAGTAATATCAGTGACATTAAACACTGACAGGTATTGTAATTATGTAATTACTAGATCAAAATTGTTTTATTTGCAGTCCCAAGGTACTCTCTACTACATAAAGGTTAGACTACTATAGTAGTACTACAGTGCTACAGGGGCCCCTTGGTTTTGACCACCTACCCTGGTATATGTGGTGATTTGTAGTTTGCGCTAGGTTTTGTGGAAATGAACCATGACAACTCTTTCTGGCATAAAACCTATACATTTGTGTGTAAAGTTGACTCAAAATTCAAGCTGCCATCAGAGCTTATGTAATACTTAACTTCTATATGGAATACCCCTCCCCACATTTGCAGTTCATGTGAACATTCAGTCTCACAAAATTAAATCGGTCATCAATCCTGTGTTCTGTAATTTAACTCATATTAAAAATGGAATGCTGTATATTTTTCAACCCTAAATTGTTGTCTTTCGAAAAAAATTGCACATATAGCCATCCTGAAAAGTTTTTATTTCCTCCATTTCATATTAAAACTTTGATTATAGAAAGGTCTGTATATTTTCATTCAAATATAACCAGGTGTTAAGACTCCAGTTAGTTAGTTTTTGTTTTTGGTATAATGTGCTTCTGTTTTTTGATTGTCCCCATTGTCTTTCCACATACTCATTATTGTGCTCACCTGTGTCTCGTTGCCTGCCTCAGTAGTCTGTCTATTTAGGCCCAGCATTTTCCCACAAGCCTTTTGAATCAGTCTCGGAAATGTACAAAATCTGCAGAAGTTTATAGAACTGAGAGAATTCTTTTAGCTAAGAATATTGCCTCCATAGTTTTAAATTGATTAATATATATATATATATATATATATATATATATATATATACATAGCCTTGAGATATATATATATATAAAACTTATCCAGGGCATATTCAGAACAAGGGAAAATGGAGACTGTAATTGGGAGTGCATGCTTCATTGCCCCGCATCCAGATCAGCCACTGTTATCCAGTGCATGTCTACGCTACTAGATAGCAACAGAAAATTTTCAATATTTGCATGTGAATGCCATAATATAGAAAATAATGAATCTGAATTGTAGATGTCGCATAGAAGCATGGATAAGAGAAAAAGGGCTCAGCAGTCTGCTTGAAGACGTGTGCAGCACCTGCTTCAACTGTAAACAGTGTTTGTGGAGTACTGCTTCATCCTCCTGAGGCATTGGATGGTAGTCCAGAACCTTTTCGAGGTTTTTCCTTTCCTTTCCAGTCTTTACCTATCACACCCTTCCAGGTAACACTGTCATTGCCGACATGGGCGTTGAAGTCTCCCAGGATGACGAGGGAGTCCCCAAGGGGAGCGTCCTCTGGCAGTCCCCCTAGGGACTCCAAAAAACGAGGTGAGCCCAACTATATCTAGTCAGTATTTCTCAACCTCGGGCCCCAGCTCAGGCTCCTTCCCCGCCAGAGAGGTGACATTCCATGTCCCAAGAGCCAAAGTCTGTAGCCGAGGATCGGTCTGGCAGAACCCACACCTCGGCTGCCACCCAGCTCACACTGCACCCGACCCCAATAGCCCCTCCCACAGGTGGTGGGTCCATGGGAGGGCAGACCCATGTCTCCTCTTCGGGCTGGACCCAGCCAGGCTCCCTGGGCAGAAGCTCAACCACCAGGCGCTCGCCTTCGGGCCCCTCCCCCAGGCCTGGCTCCAGGTAACCCGCGTCCGGGCAAGGGAAACTCAGTCTTTGCACTTGTTTCTCTCATAGGGGTCTTCTGAACCGCGCCTAGTCTGGACCTACATCTAGGACCTGTTTGCCTTAGGTGACCTCACCAGAGGCATAATGCCCCTGACAACATAGCTCCCAGAATCATTAGGACACGCAAACCCCTCTACCATGATAAGATGGCGATTCAAGAAGGGACTTAAAGTATACTTGTGCCAAAAACCCAAAATATATTTAGATTTATAAAAACTTCAGCACACATCCTGTGTTCCGCCTGCACTTCGGTAGTGGACAATATGTTGGAGGTAAAGTGACATACACCACTTTCAGGCCCTGTTTTGTATGTATGCCACATTTATAAATGAGGCCGTAGGTGAGCATATGACAGGTATCCATCAGCTGCACCCTGCCAAGAGTCTTAGAGAGTATAAATCAACTGGCCAGACAATGTATTAAATTTCCCTATACAGAACACTAATAGTTTCCAGTCAAGAGAGAATTTTGTTCCTTTGCTGTTCTACCCAACGTTATCGGAGCAGTAGACGTGCACAATTTAAAAAATAATAATTTTGAGTCACTTAAGAATGACACCAGTTTCAGTACGTTTTATTTTAAATGTTTGATTTGTTTGAGTGTGTCTGACATTGAGCTCCAGTCCAGTGTTGCTGCTATTTATGTCAGTATCTCAGTATCTAGAGTGATTCATTCTTATTTTAGACATTTACTGACTGGAAAATTGAGAGCTTTGCCTTTTGTCACAGCTTCCTCTTCCTCTAAAGAGGACAAGCTCCTCTTTACAGCAGAGGCTGTCATTTATGTTTCACAAACTTTGCCAAAACAGACATAGCTAAAGATCAACCTTATTAATGCTGCTACTTGACTTGTTTATTTACTTCCATAATACTGCTGCTGTTGACATGTTATATCTATTATTTCATGTGTTAAGCAACTTATTTCTATAAGTAAAATATTAAGAAAATAAATAACATTTTGTACTAAAGGCGATTGTCATTTTGTTACTTTTTATACTCAAAGTACCTAGATTGCAAATTGAAGAAAAAACAAAAATGGGTCCAAAATAGAAATGTCATGTCAAAATCAAAGAAGTCTTATAGCTGCTTAAACACACACACGCACACACGCACACACACACACACACACACACACACACACAAAAGAGAGAGAGAGAGAAAGAGAGATAGCTCCACGCCATGCCAAAGCTAGGCCTTTCCCCCCTCCTCGGCCTGGAGGTCTGGTAAAGCCCCTGGAATAACCACCCCGGTATAACCAGCTCACAGTATAACCATGGTATAACTGGTGTGCTTCAAAGTTCTATTCTGGTTTTCTTCTCTACTAGAGAGGTTGGATTCTGACTTTGTGTACTATCTACTTTAATCACTTGTAACCAGTTGTTGCCACTAAAAATTGTTTAGTACTTTTAAGAATTAAGATTCTTGACACTAGCTGTTTCAGGTTTGTTATTCAGGTGTCTGACTGTACGTATATAATTTGGCTCACTCTCTTCTGTTTCCTTTAATTTCTTTTATTTTATGTTCATTTACTTTAAAGTCTCATGGGCAGTAATCTCAAAATCAGTGCAGTGTGAACGCATTATAACTAGCCACACCTGTGCAGATTACTTTCTAACCAAACCATAGAAGCCATCTGCTCATTGCGCTGTGAACTGGTCTTTTCTCTTTGAAAGATATTCAGTGTACACTAGACAGAAAAAAATAGTAATACCAATTAACAGTAGTTTTAGTCTGGGATGGCTCTATGTTCCCACAGCCCACTGGTCTGACAGCCATACTCATATATGATGGGCACATTGCTTACATGAGTTGGGCACCCTACTCAGTTCAGTTGGGTTAGGGTTAGGGCTGTCAGACCAATGGGCTGTCAGAATATAGGGCTGTAACCATTTTAGTCTACCTTGAGATGTGAATTCAGGGCAGGACAAGATAAAATGAAGATGTATCCAGTTCAGTTTTCAGTTTTCTTTTAGTTTTCTTCTCTACTGGTAAGGTAGGATTCTGACTTTGTCTATAATTACTTGACTAAGTTATACCTAGTTGTTGCAACTGGTATTTATTTGTATAGAGAATTTTTGCCCCTAGCTGTTCCTATTGAACATATTTAACCATAGAACATATTTTACAATAGCTACATATGTAATTTGAATTAAATGCGATAATTCAGTGTTGTATATTTCCCTCTTGCTCAGTTAAGGGTATCAAATCTATAGCCTACTATCTTTGGCATCACTCCTGACCAGACTGCACACATGTGCATCAAACCTATCTCTGTTCTCACATTTTCTAAACCCAGAAGATCTTATCAACAATCCAGAGGCTGTACTACCACTAATCTTATCTACCCTCAACTGTTGTCTTAGTTTGCCAATTAGCTGCATTATAGTTCACTTATATTTAATTTAAAATATATATATTTTTTGTATCCTATATTTTATTTTATATTATATTTTATTTTAAATTTATATATTTTCTTTATTTTCTATTTTTTTTTTTTGCATTTTATATTTATACTGACCTTTAAAATCCTTTAAAAAGTTGTAGTTTTAGTTATTGTTCTTTTCTTCTTGTTTCTTTGATAGTTTATTCTTTACATTCTGGACAGTCATACTAAGCATTTCACTACATATTGTACTGTGTATAATTTGTATGTGACAAATAAAATTTGAATTTGAATTTGAGCTGTATAAAAGGGTGAGTTAATTTCTGCCATTGCTTCTCATTGCTGTCTTGACTTTTATGGCACTAAGGACTTGGATTTCCTCACATAACTCATCTACACCAGCAGCCTAGAGTCCGTGCTTCACACCCTTCTTTCTGTCTCATTTCGGCATTTCCTACAACCCGCCTGGACACCTAGAAACTTTCTGAAAGAAATGGACACACCCCTTAGTTTTTTTTAAAGGATAACACTCCTCTCACTCTCCTGGAAGATTTCAATTGCCCCTTCTGCCTCTTTTCCATTCCTTCTCTTTAGTATTCAAGAACTGCTGTCTCAAACTCAATGCAAGAAATCTCCTGGACCTAGTGTTCAGTTGTCACTCCCCAGTTACAGGCATCACTGCTACCTCACTTCCCATCTCTGATCACACTTGGTATGCTTTATCGTCATTCTACCTATCCTACATAAAACCAGCTTTCTGTATTCTTCTCCCATTTGCCAAACCTCCAATCTCTATCCCTTTTATCTGTTGCTTCCTGTACCCTATCATACCTTCCAGAAGCTGTCTCCTTTGCCTCCTTTCAATCAGAATTACCTACTGACACTCTCCTCTCCTCACTTTCTGCATCTATGGTTCTCTGACCCTTGTCTTCAGAACCCATGAAAACTTCCCCCCCTTCTCCTTGGCTCTTGACTGTGTAGTAGCAATTAAAGAGAATTAAAAGCAGCAAGGATAAAGCGGAAGAAATCACAACTTGACACGAATCTCGCTTCTTATCATGTTCTACTGTCCATATTCTCATCTGATGGATCTTTTGCTAGGACTGCAAACTCCAACGGTTCATTTTATCTTTATTTAAGCCACCAGCTCCTCCTGCATTTCCTCACTGACAGCCAAAGACTTGCCAACATTGTAAAGGAAATACTGAACAGGTTTATCAGACAAACTTTCTGTCATGGCAATGACATACCTCTAAATGGAATGTTAAAAGTGGTAAGCTATATATAATCATGTGATAAAATAAGTGCATCCCATGGCAATACATATTTTCAACACATTTGAACAAGCAAACATTTCACCTTTTTTCCAATGCCCTGTGTGTGTGTGTGTGTGTGTGTGTGTGTGTAAGTAAAAAAAAAAATTAAAATAATAATAATTCCTGCAATGTGAATATATCTTGGTCAAGAAAACAAGAGCACACAGAAGAGATCTATAGATTTTCTGAATCTTTAATGCTGAGCTGGAAGCTTACGCACAGGGAGAAGTGTACTCCGTCACATGCTGGTCACCTAATAGCAAAAGAACCATTAAATGCAATACAGTCACAACAACAAAATGTCAATTACATAAAACCAGAAAAACCTTACTTGTTTGATAGTAATCATAAACTTTGATCACTGCTGGTTTGAGATTCTTGACAGGAAGGACTTGTTTAATGTGTAGCTCATAGTTGACAGGAACATTCCTTTGGAGCTGTAAAACATACACCATAAATCATACTGTAAACATATTTGACATCATATTTGTAGAAATATTACGCATGTATTTTTATACACGAATATATACAGAATACAGAATACAGAATATATACACGTACAACACAGCTGTGTAATATATAATTGTATATATTCACAGTATAATTGAGTATATACTGTAAGTAAGCATGAGAACTGTGTACTGTAGAGAAACATAAAAAAGTGTGCAGCCTTACAGCATCATTTGAATCTCAATAAAAGTTTTACCATATACGATACACAAAAACTTAATAAAAGCCAAAAAAACCCCCAAACAAACAAACAAATAAATAAATAAATATCATGGTTTATTTTTTTCCATTTTTAAAGTGTGACCGTTAGGGTATCTTTTAAAACTTTAAAGTTACTGTGACAAACCATGAAGTTTTGTCCATTTACTACAGTACATAGGAACAGTATGGTCTGACTGGTTCTCTATCTGTGGATTAAAGACATTATATTGAGTGGATAATCCTTAAATCAAAATGATGGACACTCATGAGTAATGAGTCACAGTGAGTATTCCTTCTGATGTTTTGATTGACCGAAATTATAAACATAAATGTATAGGCTGCTAAATGGCTGTCGCTGTAAAATCAGTCTGAACCCTTTGTTATTTTTATATTTTTGGTGCCAACATATTGGAAAAGTTGGAAAAGTATTTCTTTTTTGTTGTTGTTTTGTTAAGCTGAAATAGTGAACTTTCCTCAGGTGTGCCATAATCCATATGTTTTCTATGCCTTCAAGCCTAAACAGCGCTTAACTTTGCTATGGGAGTGTGTCGAGCTCAGCTGATCTTCCTCTGTCATAGTTGAAATATGTCAAATAAATTCTAAAAATCTCATTATTTTGCTTTTCTTCATGTTTCCACACAGATAACTAAACTATACTGAAGCTTTGAATGAGTTTTAAAAGATGCTATTAACTATACAGTACTTATCTCTAAAATAAACTCTAAAATTCATGATTCAGGTTGCTTTTTATAATCCGGTCAGACCGTGCGATTCCTATGTTATATATTCTAAACAGATTGAGACAACATTTTTCTCTTACCTCTTTTATATACATGATAATATGGTCATCTTTGGAATCAATTCGCTCCACCAAATTCTGTTTGTGCAGCTAAGAAAATAACAGAAATTTTTCTACACAGGTATATTAAACTTAAAAAACATAAATAAAGACAAGGTCTCTCTCTCTCTCTCTCTCTCTCTCTCTCACACACACACACACACACACACACACTTTTTTTAAATAGTATATTCTTACTTCACTAGGATCTGCTGTGAATCCTGACAAGAGTTTTATATCAACAATGATCATGTTAGTGCTGTTTAGTGCCCCAGTATATCTGAAAATAGAAAACAAACAACAAAAACTAAGTATATGAAATACCAATAACTATAGCAACAATAATTACTACAGGATAAAATGTCAGTCACTACATAGTAAAATGTCAAAAACTGTGTCAGTAAATATAAGACGTCTGCTCCAAATAATTTACTTATTTTTACTCAGTAGGTCGCATATAGTTGTGCCTCAAAATAAATCTTATGATAAATGTTGCTGGTTTATCTAATGTATTTTTATGAATATTTTATTTATGAACAGTTTTGAAAATTTTGTCAAAATTTTGTATCTCTAAAATAAAATAATTTTTTTTTGGAAATACTGTGGACTTTAGATCCATGGCAGAAGCCTAGTATCAGCATCTTCTAATGCAGGGGTCACCAACACGGTGCCCGCGGGCACCAGGTCGCCCCCAAAAAACCACATAAGTCGCCCGCAGGCCTGTTCTAAAAATAGCACAACTCACTAGTGAGCTGGTCTAAAATTAATTTTTGATTTTTATTGTTGATAATTATTGTGAGAAATCATTAACGTGATCAGTCTCTTCACATAGATGAGTATCATTAATCATTATTGATAATGTATAACTAAAGGCAAACTGAGCAAATGTGTAATTTCAGGAGAACCTATCAAACTGGTAGCTCTTCGTATGACTCAGTACCCATGAAGTAGCTCTCAGTTTCAAAAAGGTTGGTGACCCCTGTTCTAATGTATATAATATGGACATTTCACCAAATCAATAAAAAATATTTTTCTCTTTCTAAATCACAATGATCTGGGTGTACCCTGTCTTCGCCCAGTGTCGGCTGGGATAGGTGCCAGCTTCCATGCGATCCGAGCAGGATTAAGTGGTTCGTCAAATAAGTGAGTGAAGAAATCAGCTTGATATTACTTTAAAGATCATACATTCATTCTTACACGACAGAGAAATTGATGGTCAAAATGTGTCCAAATGATTTTGTGCAGTTTCCCTGGGTCTCAGCCCTGATGCCCAGTGTACTGGTTTCAGTAGGCGTAGGGATATTGTAGAAAAGTGATATCTAAAAATGGGAATAAAGAAGTCAAATAATAGAGTAGGCAATAAGCAGACATTGTTTTTGCATTATGTACATCAATCCACATTTTTATATTAAATATTTTAAAGATTCTACACTAAACATTTGTGTAGAAAACTGGCATGGAGATGATAAAGCAAGTGGATTTGTAGACTCCTAACTACGGTGGCCGGGAAGTGGAAAACAAAAATACATTTTAAGAAAACAAATATACATTTTCAGAAAACAAAAATACATTTTCAAAAAACAAAAATACATTTTAAGAAAACAAAAATACATTTTCAGAAAACAAAAATACATTGAAAACTCTTTATCAAGGCTTCCTGTTTGTCCCGTTTATTTAATATTGATGGGATTTTTTGCAGGTCCATTTATTATTGTAG
>JAQMYF010000013.1:22534487-22545746 GCA_030014195.1 Neosilurus mollespiculum | reverse complement strand
AATCAAGGTTAGGTCAGGTTGGAGCTTGCTAAAGCTAATTGCTCAAAAAGCAGCTCACCAGCCCTAATTTCCCTAATTTATATACTTTAATATAATATAAATATAATATCTATGTGTATTACTACAGCAAAATGATTTTGTACTTTCTTCTGCAAGCAAATATTTAAGCACACCGTTATACTCCATTCTTTATAATAAAGAAATACAGATCTCAGTTTATTAAAACTGACTTAATAAAATATTATCTAATTTGTACTTTTTAATACTAATACTTTATACTTTATACTTTTTACTATAAATGAACTGCAGTTCTTTATGATCACTTACGGTCCTGAGATTTGTCCATAAACAGAAAGAAAGAGGATGCATGCTAGCAGTAGCCTTATGCTTATGTAGACCCGTCTGACCGTCATGATGGAGCCCAGTGAAAAAGACAGGTTCTAATGTTTCAGGTTCTTTTTCCAGATACTTATCCCAGAAGAGGTCCAGCTGCAGTTATCCCATCACTAATGATTAACCAGTATTCCAGCTACATTGCAAAGGCTATATGTCAAAGTGCAGTCCATGTAGTAGTTTTTCCTGTGTGATATCTCTGAAAATACTTAAACAGTCTTTTGTCTATTGATCCTATTGATAGTCAGTATAACACAAACAGCAAAGGAGGCAATGGGTCATGATAATGTAAATGCATTCATAGTAGTGTCTGTAATGGGATTAAGAAAAAATATTAACCAGTGTATTCTGGTATTTCTGCAGTTGATAAAATAAATATTTATAACTATCTATATACAATAAGTATAAGGAAATACATTTTTATGGAAGACATTAGAAAAAAGTGTCAGTGAGTGTGTCATATAGCAGAATTAAATTCTAAACTTAGCTAAACTAATATATAGAGTAAGCCTGAAAATCTGCAAGTATGAAAAGGGTTTTAAAATGAAAGAAATTACTTTTTTAAAGGGCACTGGTTAATTTAAACCTGTCAATAGGTTGAATGAAAATTACTGTAAAAATCAAAATAAACTGATTTTGATTGAACATGTGTTTAGATTTTTTTCATTAGTCAATGTAGTCTTGCACACTATTTACTTTCAAGAAATACATGGTCAGATTGAGTAACCTGTTTCTCTTGAACAAACACCTCACCTCACCCACACAGGTTATAGCCTTGAGCTTTAGGTAATTCACTTTATTTATTAAAAAAAAAAAAAAAAAAAAAACCCTACCATTTTTTAAAAACATTGTTAGAGTTATAAACTAGATAGTTCAAGAGCCACACATTTTTTTTTGTCAAAGTGAAAATCAAGCATTTATATTGATTGCGCCAGGACATCTATACATTTTCTTCCAACATTTCATCATACAGAATGAAAACTGGAAAACATGTAGGTGGCCTGGAGCAATCAATATTAATCTTCTGTTTGCACCATGGCAGAAAAAACACTTGTGGCTCTTCAATGTAAATTTTACTGGATTCTTTGATACAGTAGCTACAGATAAAGCTGATATATTCCAACAAATGACACATAAGAATAATACTTCATATAAAAAATAAGTAAAATTAGAATAAGGGATTCCAGATTATTCATTCATTCATTCATTTTTTAAGCCGCTTAATCTTAATTAAGGTCGCGAGGAGGCTGGTGCCCATGTCAGCCGACTCCGGGCGAAGGCGGGGTACATCCTGGACAGCTCGCCACGCCATCGCAGGGCCAACACACATACAACCATTCACACTCACACTCACACCTAGGGGTGACTTGGGACAGCCAATTAGCCTACTGTGAATGTTTTTGGACTGTGGGAAGAAACCGGAGTACCCGGAGGAAACCCACGCAAGCACGGGGAGAACATGCAAACTCCACACAGAAACGCCCGAGCTGGGAAGGGTTCCAGATTAGGTGTCATTAAATATAACATTCTTTAGGTAGAAACTCTCATATTTAAACCTGACATCTACAGTCTCCTGTTGCCCTTGTTATTGAATTATGTGTTGTCACCGTGTCTAACAACACTCTAATTATGTGTTGTCATCTCTAAGACCTTCAAGGGGAAAAAAACCCCAATGTGAATTCCTATGAGTCCGGTGTTTTAAAAAGAGTTCTAAATTATTTAATTTAAATCATCCCACTGAAAGGAAAATCATCTATAGTTAGTGTAGAATTTAAATAACATGCAAAAAGGGATTTGAAAAAACATCAAATCGCTCAAACATCTTGTAATGATGGAAGAGTGGTCAAAAATGTTAGAAAGTTGCCAGGTATGCAAAATGCCCACAAGAACTAATTTTGGATAAATGGGGTCATGCCAATATATTTAAGCAAAGGGTCTACCTACTGCATCCACAAAAGACTATTAAATCTAATAATGTTTTTGTTGAGTAAAAAATGAAAATGGCTAATTTATCTTGAGATTTTGTTCCAGGACATCACCTTTATTTGCGGGCACTGTATTAAAGAGGGTGAAATGCTTGTTTAGACATGCTGGTGAAAAAATCATCAATTTTCATAAGATATACTTTTTTCACATCACAGGACAGACAGAAAGACAAACAGACAGACAGACAGACACTCAGACAGATAGATAGATAGATAGATAGATAGATAGATAGATAGATAGATAGATAGACCTTTAAACAAAAGACATTGTATTAAACAGTTACAAATGTAATCATGTTGTGTTGTAAAAATTATCTCTCTGTTTGGCCTCGTTTTAAAACTTTACTTTTTAATTTTCAAATGCAAAATCCATCAGCAAAATGCAAAATCCATTCTTGCTAACTGGAATGTCAAAACTGTGATGTTCCATAACATTTTATTTATTTATTATAGCAAAAAGCATTGTTGATTTATCAATTACTATTTTAGTTTTTGCAAGATAAAATGTGAAAGCATCTATCAGTCTTGCTGAACCAGACATGATATTTTACTTAGTACATCGACATGTTGGACTGACTGGATCAATGTTCTGATAAAATGAAAATTTAAAAAGTCAGCCAAACATAACAAAACCGATAAAGCCGGCTTATGAACATTAGACAAGTGAAAATATTATTTTAGATGTCCACATTGCATTTAGCACTTTTCACTCCTTTTTAAGATAAGGAGAGCATAACATTCTAAACGGTCATTACATTTATTGATAAAAGTAAGTTGCGCAAAATGTGTTTATCTATAAAGTAATTGACATCAAAAAATCCACAGCAGGTCTTACCATCTTTAGGAGTGACAACTACAAGCAGACTTTCAGTAACTGTAGACCAATCATTCATATTGCCCTTAACATGGCAAAAATTCAATTTCAAGAAAAGAATTATAAATAAATAAATAAATAAATACATACATACATACATACATACATACATACATAACATTATTTCAAGGAAATCTAGCTATTTTTGTCCAAAAAGAAAAATGATCTTGTCAAGGATGTTTTGTGTAAAAAATTGTTTTTAGACTAGCTTTTTGGTTTACCAAGACACTGAAGCAAATTTTGAACTAGATTTACCTAGAAACACTAGATTTACCTATAAATAATCACTCTCAATGCACCACATCAGAGGAATTACATTTCTTATTCTAAGAATTCAGCTATATGTGCTTTCCTGATTTAAGAGCCTAGTAAAAATTAAAAACAAAATGAACTGCACTGCTAGAAAGAAGCAACATTTTCCAGGAGTAAAAGTATCTTGTTTCAAGCAATGAACTGCTGCTGGTGTAAGTAAAACCTTGGTAAGAAATCTTGAAATCAGAAATTATTAGGCTTTTGTCTTTATTAACTGCAGACTCAATTCTCAGGGTTTTTTCTTCTTTGAAAGTCACCATAATAAGTAGGCTATATTTCAGACCTGTGGGTAACATACTGTCACCACCTGCAACATCAAGACCAGTCACACCACTTTAATATGATGTGTCTGGTTCCCACTGGGCATATAGCAGTTTAACATAAGAATGTTTCCTGGTGCAACCCTATGCTGTCTGTTTATCATAAGGTTCACAGCTTAAAAGAATTAGTTTCTGATTTTGTGATTCTAATTCTACATCATAGAAAATATAAAAAAAAATTTTTAAGGAAATAAAATCTCAAACAGATATTGACGAATGTAGTCAGGTAGTAAGGAATTTGGTTAAAAAAATTTAAATAATAAAATAATTTAAAAAAGGTCTGACATGGTGGGCAGCTTCTAGCTGGTTAGATGATCTGACTTGGACATTCTTTTACTGGTCAGTTACCTCACAACAGAGAGCACTATATTTAACTAGGGTAAAGAGTGTTTGTGTGTTGCAAGCCTGTATAGGTGTGTAGTGGTCTCATCTAGGTTACAGAAGTTATATTCATTTCAGCCAACAACACCCTCATCATTCTACTAATCAGAGCAGAACAGAAGCCAAAGCAATTGAATTCCTGCTGGATAACTGGAAACTGATAACTAGAACTGCTATGTGAAAACCTCTCTCTTTCTCTCCCCTGGTCAAATATGGAGCTGCTAGTCTCCAGGGTAGTCAGGTGGGTGTGACATCACATCAACTACGAGAATAAAGCTCAATCATTTGTCAATCTGCTCAACCCTATTAGGATAGGGAGGATGGAGCCTATCTCAGCCAACTCTGGGTGAAGGCCAGCCAAATACGAGCAGCCAGTTGGCCTGATGTGCATGTCTTTGGACTGTGGGAGGAAACCAGAGGACCCAAAAGAAACCCATGTTAGCACAGGGAGAGCATGCAAACTCCACAGAGGCCTCTGAGTTTAGGATTTGAACACATGACCTTCTTGCTGTGAGGCTGACATGCAAACCGCTACACCACTGTGCCACCTCGAGATAAAGTTGAATTTTTTTAAAAATGTAAAACCGATTTAAAAAAAATGTATTTTAAATTATTGTTTTGTTTAAATGTGTATGTAATTACATTGTGGGGAAAAAATGTATTGTATGGATTAAAGTAAAGCTGTAGGGTTTTATTTTTATTTTTTTATTCATTCATTTATTTATTTATTTTTGTGCTGTTTCCTAAAACACACTGAACTGGCAACCCAGCTCAGCTCCTACCGGCGCACGTAAACAATACAGGGCACTTCAACGGTAAGCTGTGTGGTGACATTTTGAGGTTTCTTGACTTTTTTAATAGGTAAAAATGTATACAGATGTGATTTTCTAAATTTATTTGTAAAGCATATCGACTTATCCTTTAAATGCCTCACATGTATAACAGTTTAGCGAGAACAGGCAGGTTTTAGCACCGCATTAGCGTTAGCTCCCATAGTGGATGTCCATCCCAGATAAACTGATCTTTGTTTTGCATTTTATTTTTTTAAGCACAGACCATATATTCTGTGCATTTTGTAACACTGTGAATGTGGGGTGTGTGGTCTCTTGGTGTTATACGGCTTGTTTATGGTGTAAAAAGTCACTAGCTGGCTAACTAGCTATTAGCTTGATTTGTGACGTGATAACGCTGTTATTACACTATTACGGGTTTTGTTTGGTCGTTCTTTATGGATTGGGTTTGATTTTTCTGTTTTTGTTTTACAGAAGGGTGGATCAAGCAGGACCTGCTGTTTCACATGCCGGTGGAAATGAAAGGGTTACTGCTTCCTATATCATTGTGCTATAGCGAGATGCTTTGCCTTGAAGCCTTGTGCACTCTTTTAACTGTTATTGTTGTTTTGATCTGTACATACATCTGATCAATTTTCCCCTAAACACTTAATTTTTAGGCAACAGAAAAGTCCCGACCCTGACTGCAATGTTCCTGTAATTGAAGAAGGTAATATCTAGCATAATTATGTATGTTAAGTATGAATAATAGTGATGATGATGACGATGATGATGATGAGATCCTGGAGGAAATTGTGTGCCATCCCAACCAAGTAAAGAAAACAATAAGATAAAGATAATCTCAATAAGAAAAATTACAAATATCTGTATATACATACAATATACATATGGATATACACACACACACACACACACACACACATATGTGTGTAAGTTAGTAATGTCTATATAAACAGATACAGAATGAATCCTGTCAGTGAGTAAAATGTACAGTATTATCAATATGATAAACAGTAGCATGTAAATGTATTACAAAATGTAAATGTATAACAGTGGATGTTGTTGCTGTATGGAGGAGTTGTACAGTTTAATTTAGCCGACATTTGCTTTTCCGACACTACCGTCAGAGAGTCCACCTCCATCCCCACAACGTTACTGGCCTTGCGGATCAGTTTGTTCAGTCTGTTTGCATCTGCTGCCCCAGCATGCAACAGCATACCGCTGGCCACAACAGACTCATAAAACATCCTGAGCCATGTTCGGCAGATGTTAAACGACCTTACCCGCCTCAACAAATTAGAGACGGCTCTGGCCCTTCTTCTTAAGTGTGGTAGTGTTCTTAACCCAGTCTAGTTTATTGTTGAACTCCAAGGTATTTGTGATCCTCCAACATTTCCACATTGACGCCGTGAATGGAAACAGGAGCCACCAGTGTTTTGGATCTCCTAAAATCCACAATCAGTTCCTTGGTCTTAGTCACATTAAGCTGCAGATGATTCTGCTCACACCATGTGATGAAGGAGTCCACAGCAGCCCGATATTTTGTCTCCTTACCTCCGCTGATACATCCAACTACAGCAGAGTCATCAGAAAACTTCTGAAAGTTGCAGGTCTCCGTGTAGTAGCTGAAGTCAGTTGTGTGGAGGGTGAAGAAAAAAGGGGAGAGGACGGTTCCTTGTGGTACTCTGGTGTTGCTGACCACCGTGTCCGACACCCAGTACTGCAGGCGCACATACTGTGGTTTTCTGGTCAGGTAGTCCACAATCCAGGACACGAGAGCGGCATCCACCTGCATCGCTGTCAGCTTCTTACCCAGTTGGGTCGGCCTGATGGTATTGAATGCACTGGAAAAGTCTAAAACAAGACCCTCACAGTGCTCACTGGCTGGTCCAGGTGGGTGTAAACATCGTTAAGCAGGTGGATGATGGCATCCTCAACTTTGAGGCGAGGCTGGCAAGCGAACTGAAGGGGGTCCATAATAATAATAATAATAATAATAATAATAATAATAATAATAATAAGGCTGGATGGTAGGACAAATACACTTGTAACACAAACAGTGTTGCAAGCTCTTCAAGTCACTAGTTGTAGTCGCAGAGTAATTTGCATAATGTTTATTAATGATCTTATCATGATAAATGCCTAACAAAATGCAAATAAGGAATATAAAGAATATAATAGAGTAGAGGATCCTAAAAATTTAAAAATAATATATTATGCATTATGTAAAGGATATTAGAGTGGATGAGAACCAGAGTCTACTATCTCAGTGTCTAGCAAATTTTATTTTGTTGACTTTTGCATAGCATGGATAAACTCCATATAGAATAGTTTAGCAAGTGAAGAAATAAAAAAAATGGGAACACTATGCCGGAAAGGTTAAATGCTGTAATCAAAGTAAAGGGTGGCCACACTAACTAACTAACTGTTGTTGTTATTACTATATATTGTTGTTTGTTTACTTATTCTCATCAATATGATCCAATATTACATGAAATAAATACTTGAATAGTATTATAATTGTATAAGTGTACTGTATTTTTTAATTCACTCGCTAAACCATTCCATATGGTTTGAAGTTCATTCATGCTATGCAAAAGTAAAAAAGAATAAATAAAATGACACCTTTCAATTTTTCAGGAAAATTGGTATTTTCAGTGTTTTTGTTTATTAGCCATACTTTTACCAAAATATAATTGTCTGAGTTTTTTTTTTTTCCTCGTTGCCTACAATAGCATTGTTCAATACATTTTCTCAAAAAATTATAGTGAAGTAATTTTTACTTCTTTTTATTAGGAGCCCTTTTTGACAAAAGTAGTGGTGTATAATCTTCACTGCACACTACTGTACATTATCCACCTTCAAAACTTGGGATAATGCTCAAATCAAAATAAAAGACAAAAACTCACAGATTGTCACAGGCACTGATTCTAAAATCCTAAAAATTAAACAAAATACCATCCAAAAATTTTTTTTTGTGCTTATTTCAGCAATTATTCATGGAGTTATGAAAGTACTAACACCACATAAAACCCTAAATAATGGGGAAATATCATATAATTATTTTGTTACTAATTATAATAAATCGATTAATTTGAATTTTTGGTTTAGTATAAATCAGGATTCACTTAAAAACGTAATAATTAACACACATTCTGCAAAGTTCCCAAAATATTTTTAGTTTTGTTTTTCCAGTATAGGCTTTGGCATCTGTCACCAAATCGAAAAAGTAATAGCTGTATGGGCTGAAAAACTGTCAGACCGCTCTCTGTCCCTGCTTATTGAATACCAGCACACAGTACCAAGGTGGCAGCACACTTCAGCAAGTGTAGAGTTTGTCTCTAAAACTGACAGCATCTCCTGATATTCAAAGTCCAACAGCACAAACCACAAAACCACTCTAAAATTGGTCCAATGTCTATGGCTAATCAAGATATTTCAGTATCTCAGGCTAAAAAGTCTTTAAAAATCTTCCTACAAATGAATACAAGACATTTTTAAAGGCACTTTTTATTTATTCATTCATTCAATTATTTAAATTTGTTTACTTGGCATTTCATTGATACTCAAGGAGAAAGTGCAGTGAGTAATTCCATTCCACAATTCCACAATGGAACAATTCCATTCCTTAAAACAATTCAAGAAATGTGTTTGCTGTTCTTCTTTGTGTTGATGGTGTTAAAATGAAACTTCTAATGTTTTATTAATAAACTATAAAAAAATAAAATAAAATTAGATTTTCTTTTTTAAACCCACAATCAAGTCTTTGCTTAGGATTGTAGGTTTAAAAAAGAAAATCAAGAGATTTTATTTTTACACCATACAGCCGGCCCTACAGTCGGCTTATTAGACTGTATAAGTAACATTTAAGTAGTGTGGATATAAAGTATAACCACACTGCTCTGTTTCTAACACAGACCAGATAAGTGTTAGAAGCAGAGCAGTGTGGTTATACTTTAGAATATAACTTCTAGCAAAAGATAATTACAATAACACTAATAGTTGATTACACTGTTATTACATTTCGGTAGTATGGCAACAACCAAAAAATAAACCAATATTCATAAAACAGATATGGAAAAATAAGCACCTCCTTTAATTCACTAATATGTAGAACCACAACAACAGTAACAAGAATAATCATCTTTGATGAGAAAGTTTTTCACGTTATTTTGGAGAACTGTTGTCCCACTATTCTTTCAGCATTGTTTCATTCTTCAACATTGCTTCAGTTCATTGATGTATGAGGGCATTTTTAATGCATAGAATCATCAACAGGTCTGGACTTTGACTTGACAACCCCCAGCCCTTCATTTCTGTTTTCTTTAGCCTTTTAAATGTTGATTTGCTGGTGTGCTTAGGATCATTGTCCGGTTGCATGACCCAGTTTTATCCCAGCTTAAACTGGCTCTCCGGTGGACTCACATGTGCCTTAAGAATAATTTGGTTTAAAATGGAGGCAGGATCTTCAAGTTGCCTCCTGCTGCAAAACAAGCCAAAATCCTCACCCCTCCACCAGCATGACTGGCAGTTATATGAGTTGTTTGTGGCAATACATTTTCTATGTTTTTTTGCCCAAAATAATGTTGCTCATGATGACCAAATATCCCTACCTTGGCTTCTTCAGTTCAAAGGACATTATTCCAGAACATTTTGTAGTTAATTGATTATGTTGTATATGGTTTGGTAAGCGAATGGACTTTTTTTTAGCCATTGTTCCCTGAAACCTTTCATTAATTCATTTTCTTAGCTGCTTAATCCTAATTAGGGTTGCGGGGGAAGCTGGCGCCCATCTCAGCCGTCTCTGGGCGAGGGCGAGGTACACCCTGGACAGCTCGCCAGGCCATCCCAGGGCCAACACTCACACAACCATTCACACTCACACCTAGGGGTGATTTGAAACAGGCAGTTAGCCTACTGTGCATGTTTTTGGACTGTGGGAGGAAACCCGAGTACCCAGTGGAAACCCGCACAAGCACGGGGAGAACATGCAATCTCCACACAGAAACACCCGAGCTGGGAATCGAACCCAGGCCTTCTGCTAACCACTACGCCACTGTGCCACCTCCCTGAAACCTATACCAGTTTTCACTTTTTCTGACTGTACCTTTATGCAAACAAGCATTTAATGTGCATAAAGAGGCCTGTAAATCACTTGATTATAACTTGTAATGTTTTCTATAAATCTCTGAACATTAAGCAGTCTGTCACTGGCAGCACTGGCAACTGCTCTGAAGGCTGTCTATTGGTGAACAGTCCTTCTCACTGTAGAAAGGTGATATTCTTTCTTTCTTTATTTTGAGATGGCCCAATAACCCTTTCCGCATTGATTAGCAATTTCAATTGCTTGTATATGTTCATGGTTTATGACTCGTGTGCTTTCTATTTGGCATAATGTAGACATCTGAGTGCTCCGGAGCATCAAAGTGCCAAATATTGTGCATTTAATGAGGTAGACACACTTCTTATTGAGTAACTAATCTTGTGTATGTAATTAGCAACACCTGGTCACACAGACACTTGACACTTTACATACAGTGTTACTGTAAAATTGCTACTGCATTTATATTTCATCATATTGCATTTATATGTATTTCTATATTTTATTTTAATTTTATTTTTATTTTATATATTTGTTATTTTTTATTTTATTTTATATTTTTACATTTTTATTTTTATATTGACTTTAACTATAAAGTCCTTTAAATAGTTATTGTTATTGTTCTTCCTTCTTGATATTGATAGCTTATTCTTCAGTTTTAAGACAGTCGTAACAAGCATTTCACTACATGTTATACTGTGTATGATTTTGTACGTGACAAAAAAATTAGAATTTGATTTTATTTGGTTGCTGATTGTACTATTAGTAATTGTGGAAGTTGGAAAGGCCGATTGTGATGCCTCTGCGCCAGGGACGGAAATGTTATTTTTTTGAGTTGTTCTTCCATACGTATGCCCATCAGTATGTCTGTTTGGGTCAACATGATACCTCAAGAGCACTTTGAGGGATTTTCTTCAAACTTTACAGAAATGTCCAGCTTGACTGAAGAATGAACTGATTAGGTCAAGGTCTCTGCGGTCTCACGTGGGTGTGGGCTATCTTTCATTCATTCATTAATTTTTTGAACTCTTGACGAAAATCAGCAATGGTTCTTTTACATGCCTCCCACCATAGACAGTGAGAGACATGGCCGGCATTTGAT
>JAQMYF010000013.1:22474872-22510534 GCA_030014195.1 Neosilurus mollespiculum | reverse complement strand
TATATATATGATAACACAAGCTAAATAAACTCTAATATGAGCTAAATAAAAGCTCTCACAGACCTGTTGAGGGGAAGCTTGATGCTGCTCACAGTTTCACTCGTAACAGTTTTGAAGTGGGAAACATGCGCGGGAGTTACCTAGGCAACAAGAGCTGAGAGGTGAAAGGATTCACCTCTCGCCAGGCGACGTCATTTGTCACTCAGCGGAGAGCAATTCGCTTGAAACTTTCAGTGTGAACGCGGCTTTACATAGTGATGGTCCAACATGGAACCTGATACTTTATACTCAACATTCACCTGCAGGACAATGGAAGCCATCAAGCTATAAAAAGCACAGGATTTTCTGATCAGAGCACAGACTTGACATTTCATTTCTAGCAAAAAAAACAAACAAACAAACACCAAAAACGTTACAAACATATATTTCAGGCCTGTCTCGGTATAAAGCCCACTACCAGCACACCTGGAGCCAATCCTAGCTGACACTGGGTGAGTACATCCTGGACACCAGTACAGGTCGCCAGTCTATCACAGAAGTGACATATAGAGAAACATATGACATATGACATATAGAGAAACAACCATTCCCAGTCACACCTATGAGCAATTTAGTCAATAACAACCTGCATGTTTTTGGACTCTATGAGGAAGCCAGCACAGGAGGAAAATTCTAATTCCACACAGTAATTTGGCTGAGGGATAAGTAAAGCATCCGACACTTGTTCCATGAATGCAGCATGGACAATGGAGCAAGGAAAACATTGTTTTCCTTGATCATCCTCAATAAACATGTTCATCAGCTCAGTATAGAATCAATGTGAAGGTGGGCAGTGTCTGGCTTGAGTGCTGAATTACTTAAAAATTAGGCCCCTTTGATGCAGGCTCTAAGTAAGAATTTAAACGAATAGACCAGGTTATAAGTGAAAATTGGTACACTGGACAGAATTTGGGGCCCTGAACATTTTCAGAAAAACACCTTATGGTGGCCACTGCTTGTCTTTCACTTTTCACCATAACCAAATTAAGAATCTTGCATCATATCTCTTGAACCAAGCATAACACATATCACAGATTATGTGCTATCATGTTTGGTTTCTGATATTTGATACAAAAACATAACTCATTTATGACACAAAATATAATTAAAAGTTTCATGGTTTTATAAAACAGTGCCCTCCTTAATTACAATAAAAGTTGATTAATTCGGTTAGTCTATGTATAATTATGCCATTTAAAATTTTTTCGATTTGCCTTCTTGCTCAATGATTCAACCAAATTTTACATAACCAGGCAGACACCATCTTGGCCAGAACATGGACATGATTTGCTTCAATCTACAAGGCCTTGAAACACAACTGCTTATATTGTTCCCTGTCCTTGAGGAGCCTTCCCCCATTGGTTTTCAATTGCCTCTGAAAGACTTTTTAGTGTCCTGGCAAACAGCAATAATGCCAGATGATGGTTTATGTAGGCCACCTATGTCTTTCAACCACATAAAGGGATGTGTGAAGTCCAAGTCGTTTGATGTCAGTGCCTGTAAATCAGTTACTTGTCCTTGTTTTTAACTGGTTCCTTACAAGAAGGAGCTTGTTAGCCCCACAGAATTGCACTGCACTGACCCACCTAGCGCAGCACGAACAATAACAACTTTGTTGAAGAGACTGGGCGAACAAGGACACCACGAACAATCTTCATCTCTGTAACTCCACGCTGTGTGTACACTCACAACCTCAATATCCAAGTATTGTTAATAAATTTTCAATCACTTCTCTGCCTGACCTGGTTCATTCCAAATATTGCTGAAGCTCTCGCCCGCGCTCATCACAAATTAATAGATAAATGAGATAAGAAAAGATCTATAAATAAAATCAGATTATAATAATATATAATAATCATAAAAGAGCACAATATTATAAAATAATATTCTAAAGCTGTAGTGAAAATAGGCTGTTTTGACAGAATCAGAAACATTCTGCTTGCATAGCTGATGAAAGTCCCGAATGTTAGTTTTAACTTCTAAATGAATTTGACAGCTTGACAGCTTTCTGTACAGAGTAGTTATAGAATGTGTGCCTGTTAAATACTTACAGATCCTTTAATTATTAATGGAACTCTGAGTCTCTGGTTTATTGCATAACCATATTTGTTTTGTGTAGAAAACAAGAACCACTTCCAAAGATTAAAAAGTGCACTCCTTTTCCATTTTCACTGATGAGACATCTTTGTACACGTACACACCCCTGATCCCAGTGGGTTTGACCATGGCAGTATGCACAACAGTCTTAGGAACACATAATGTTCCAACAAAGCAAAAAAAAAAAAACACAGTTTTGCAGGCAGAAACATCACGTATATAAAGACTTCAGAGGAAAATTACAACATGTGCACAATGTGTGTGTGTGTGTGTGTGTGTGTGTGTATGTGTGTGTGAAACAGAAATACAGAGGCATGCGAAAGCACAGAATACAGAGTAGAGCACAAGTTAAGTCAAATAACATCAAGGCAGGTGGAGTCCCCCTGAAGCTCCTGTTCAAAGTTAAAAATGGCTTTTGGTTAAACATATTTTACTAATAAAATTTATACCTGTACAGTGCCTTTACTTTGAGCAGCATGTAGAGTAATGTTTTTAAGGGATCAGCCTCATGTTCCCCAGTCCCTTTGTTCCCCAGTCCCTATGTTCCCCAGAACCGATGTTCCCCAGAACCGATGTTCCCCAGAACCGATGTTCCCCAGACCCGATGTTTCCCAGTCCTTATTAAATTAATGGATCTTCCATTGTATTGTGTACTTTATTGAAGTAAGCTACAATGATTGTATCCATATTGTAAAAGAAGTATGATGAAACAAAATCAAACATACTCTTCAAAGTAACAATTTATGGAATATTAGGGTTATGGTAAGGGTTAGGGTTCCTGGGGAATATAGGTACTGGGAAGCATAGGACTGGGGAACATAGAAACTGGGGAACACAGACATGGACCTGTTTTTCTGCTACAACAGGGTACAACAACCTGCTACTAATATCAATCTGTCCAGTCCTGCTATGTTTGTTTGCAAGCACAAAGTTCACGTCTACCCATGATCCTGTTGTTACGTCCCTTTAGATGTCAACTCCTGAATATCACTATAAGAAAAATAAATAAATAAAAAGAATGATCAGTTAGGGGCCTATTATGGCAGAAAAACTGTCACAGTATCAAACGAAGTTATAGAGGGGCTATAACTTCGTTTGATACTGTGACATGTCTACTAATATCTAATAAATGTTGAGCATGATCATATGCAACAACACTCCCACTCTTTTTAGAATATTAAACATAAGATAGCGCCACAGATATACAGGCATAACCGACAATGGGGCTTTGGTAGTGAGTAAAAACAATTCTGAAAGCATTAAAACCACGGGGAATGATAACTATTCACACACATAACACAGACACTTTATCATAGCCATTTTGTCTGGAATGCTGATATTTTGACAAGGCTGTGGCTGAAGATTTGCAACTGTCATTGGTCCTAAACCAGTGTGGCAAAATCATGGAAATTACATGTTGCAAATTGCAAATTACAGTCCGTATGGACCAGTAGCCCTGAATCACGACTGGTCCATACAAATTGCAACTGGTCCGTAAATGTACATGCGTTTTTGGGACCAAAAAGTACATAAAAAATAGCTCAAATTGTCTGACAATGTATTTTATTCCAATGCATGCGGAATTTGGCACCACTAATAGCCACTATAAAAATAAATACAGACACAACTTCAAAGTTCCTTTAAGAAATTAGCATATACACTATGCTACAGGCAACCTTAATCATTCAGATACAGCGTTACAACAAAAGGACTGTTCACCATATTAAAGCAACCTTAGCAAAGTTTAAGCAATTTTTTAAGAACAATTTTAGATTTTCTGTTCCAGCTTGTTGATAGCTTCTGAACATTGCAGTGTTCCTGTTGACACCTGTAGCGGTGCTGGTTGCATGACGGCTGTCAAACCTGCAGCCATTTCACACTGAGGCTCTGGAATTGGCTCAAAACAATCTTCAGTAAAATGGTCTCTACAAATGCTGGGTGCTTTCCAGTCTGCCCATGTTCATTTAACTTCCTAATCCATTCTTAGCATTCGCTAAGTGAGGCACTGAGGCTCTCCACAGGTGTTTACTGTTTTTAATAAACTGGTCAATAGCTGAAAAAAAATTGTAATCCCATGTCCAGGGTGTACCAGCCCTCGCCCAGGAAGCGCCTACACAAGCACGGAGAGATCATGCAAACTCCACACAGAAATGCTCGAACCCAGACCTTCATGCTCTGAGGTGCACGTGCTAATCACCCAATCCAAGCTAAACATTTACATTATTTTTATTGTGCATTATGTTTATCGTCTGTACAATTGTCACACTAATAGTGTTCATTCATTCATTCATTCATTTTCTGATCCCTTAATCCTAATTTGGGTCGCAAGGAGGCTGGCACCCATCTCAGCCAGCTCTGGGCGAGGGTGGACCCAGGACGGTTCGCCAGGCTCTTACACAACCATTCACACTCACACCTACTAGCCTACTCTGCATGTTTTTGGACTGTGGGAGGAAACCGGAGCACCTGGAGGAAAGCCATGCAAACACGGGGAGATCATGCATTCTCTACACAGAAACGGCCGAACCCAGGCCTTCATGCTCTGAGGTGCACGTGCTAACCACCCAATCCAAGCTAAACATTTACATTATTTTTATTGTGCATGGAAAACTGCAAACAAAGCCTACTTTGACGTAACGTCTGTACAATTGTGCCTGTCACACTAATAGTGTATAATAACATAATTTTAGTTATTGTTGCCGCTTGTTCCTCTGTTTATCTTGTTTCTTGCGTTATTTGCACATAGCTTTGCTGCTTGTTCCTCTGTTTATCTTGTTTCTTGTGTTATTTGCACATAGCTTTGGTGTCATTCGTTCACTCTCGGTTCTGCACGCGCTGATGAGCCTTTGGCCCGAGATGTTTACTAAAAGCCAGCCAGTCAGCGTTTCTGCTGACGCGGAATAAAAGGCTTTTGCGTCACCACATGTCTCTCCTTGAACTTTATTTTTGCTGATAGCACTTTTTCAGTACACCGGTCAATAATCTGGTTGGGCTACACTGTATAAAATGCACAAGTTTGGCATCCTCAGATTCAACTGAGAACCACCAGAGATTACAAGCTTCCCTGAACACCTCTACTTGGATAAATTTCATTTTACAACAATAACAGGTGGAAGTTACGTCGACTTGGATTGACTAACATAGGATAGGATTAGACACAGATCAGAAAGAAGTGGATTATTCTGTAAATTCGGGGAAATGCTAGCTTTGGGGCACTGCGGCTTGTGTGTGTCTAGGGGACTTTTTCAGAGACGGACCGACTTCCTGTTGACGCGAGCCAACATGGCTTCCATCCGTCAGACGCTAGCGTGGTTACATTTATTCAGGTATTTATTTAAAACGGCGTGCTTGAATATGTTCTGATTCTGAAAGCATCTCATAAATGAACGTCTTGTGCGACATATTTTGTGTATGTAGATATAGTGCACTGTATTCTGAGCTAATTATACCTCAAACATATGCTAGCATAGGCTACTAGCATAGCATTCTCTTTGGTAAACACAGCAGGGTTTAAACTGTTGCTAAATACGCCGCCTGTATACTTTACTTTATTGATGCTTTAGCCTTATCCGTTGGTGAATTTGAACATGAGTTTTAAACATCTCTTGTAGACCCAGTGTCAGTGGGATCTTCATCAACAGAAAAGCTGTACAGCGGCTCCTAAGTGTCCCAGAAACGATGCAGACAAACATCCTGTGTTTCAGCATGGGCAGTGGATTGTGTACTGTTCCCTTTATGCAGGTATGCATTCTCAATTAAATTATGGACAGCAGAAATAAAATGCATGAAATTTCTGAATCCTAAATGCTCTCTTTCTGGACTGTTGTACATGGGATGGAAATTGTTTGTTCGTTTTTCAATTCAAACATGACAGTTGAATTCACAAGGAATTCCCCGGGCTTGAAAGTCAGTGCACTTTTTTTTGTTTTCATTATAGCAAGCAGAAAAGCTCTCGCACGAGTCTCTGATTCGACGGGCGTCCTGCTTGGTCACAGACAGCGCCAACACCTATCTTTCCCAAACCACCATGGCTCTTGTAGACGCCCTCACACTATACACAAAGGTGTGTGCTCGCGATTAAGGACTAATCTAGTGGCCTGCGCTCATTTCTGATGATAACAGATCAGTCTGCAGTGAATTACACAATTTGTTCTTGTTCTCAGGCTCTGCACACCCTCATCGCTCTTCAAAAGCGCTATTTGGCATCAATTGGAAAACTCACTACTGCTGAGGAAGATAGCATTTGGCAAGTGATTATTGGCCAGCGAGTGGAGGTAAGTGACCACAAAGGTCCCTTTTTTGTTACCTTAGTATTTGTTATCAGCTTGTGTTCTGCAGAGAAATCCGTACACTGAAATAGAGTCTGAAGGAATTTGATGATTTGTCCAAAAAGCCCCCATAACAAGCTGTATTTTCATTCATTCAGGTTGGAGATAGGTTGGAAGAATGTAAGCGCTATGAGTCAAACTGGATGAATGCCGTCAACATCTGTGAGCTGTCAGCTGAGGCTGCCTACAATTCAGGTATGTTGGTGAGCTAATATGACACATATACACTAATTTCAAACATATACACATATATAATATTTGATGATAATGGTCTAAATAAAGTGCTTATATTGTCTTTATTTCAGGGGCTGAGCATGTATCCAATGCGTTAAAGAGTAGCTTGCAGGCAGCACAGTCTAAAGTAGAAGAGATGAGGAAACTCCAGTTGGCAGCACAGAAGAGTTTGGCTGAACTGAAAGCTGAAGAAATCCAGAGAATGGCAGAGTATACATCAAGTCTCAACTTGCAAGATCTGGAGGATGTTCCTGAGGCTTACCTCCGTGAAGACTAAGAAAATAAACAATGACAGACAAACAATATTTCAGGAAGAAGTGAATATAAATTATTGTCTAGCATTTGCTAGTTATTGTATTACAAACATTTTTTCAGCCTTTAAAAATATTGTATTTCTGAGAGCCAGCGACTTATTTTTATTTTAGGCTGGGGCAGGCAATGTATTATATACGGAATGTATTTCAAGGCATTGTTCTGCAAGGCCAATAAATTGCTGGGCATTAATTAATATATTAATATCTGCACATCATGTTTTCCTGACACCTGGTTAAGATGTGTGCTGTCTGTTTTATCAGGTGGATAGAGGTTTTATCATCACAGTTTCCTCCAAGCCAGTAATTTGTGTAAATGATGTACACAATATTTTACGATCACAAAAATGTTCTGCTGCTTTATTTTAATGTAAATAAAATTTATTTTTTTAATGAATTTGTATCATTGATGTGATCTAGTGAATTATTGGATCATCTTTGAATGAGTAGAAATCAAGTGCCATTTACTGTGGAGGACAGTGAAGCTTCTTAGCTCATTTGTGTTAAATGGCAAAGGCAGTATGATTATTGTGTATTCAGAATATAGAAATACAGCGTAACATGAAATAATACAATATACACAGATATAAAAAAAAAAAAAAGATATATTTTTTTAAATAGTCGACATATATTTGTTGAAATTGTGAAAAAGACATTTTTTAAAAAGAAAAGAAACCAAGAGGATAATGTCAGGGCCGTGTCACAAAGCATGACTCAGGATTTATATTTTTTGAGATGGCATTTTGTTGACTTCAGGATTTCAGCAGCAGTTGCTGTCGAAAACCATGAGTGTTGACCATTTCCAGGGTGTCCAAGGTGTCCTCTGCCATCTGAGTCGGCTAAGATGGGCGCCAGCCTCCCCACGAATCTAATTAGGATTTAACGGTTCAGAAAATGAATCAATGAATATTAGGAATAAATTGCTATGTACTATTTGACCACAAGGTGTCACTGTATGTCCACTGTTTACCAGTAATCCAATTCAGTATCCAATTCTGTAACAACTAGGACTTCATTTGGGGCGTGTGTGTGTGTGTGTGTGTGTGTGTGTATATATATATATGCTCTATATACACACAATGCTCTGAATATAAGTGTTTAGGTAAGCATTTAATAATTCCATATGATTGGTATGTTACTGACCACTTCTATGAATTTTCAAGCTCAAAATCTTAAAATAATTGGAATTTTATTATGATCCACCTGCATACATTAAATGCCTTGATTTCGTCTGTTTCCGCCACTGCAGTTAACCTATATTTCAAACCAAAATTTACTTTAACCTATTCAAATTTTAGCAAAATTGTGGTTGATCACATAAACCTGTTCATTCATTAATTTTCGGAACCACTTTAATCCTAATTTGGGTCGCAGGGAGTCTGGCACCCATCTCAGCTGACTGGGCAGAGTACACTCTGGATAGCTCACCAGGCCATCGCAGCACATGAACATGTTAAATTACAAAATAAGTTTCCTAATTACTCAATGTGCCTCACATTTGTATAGTGTGTGTTCAGTAAATGAATTTGTGCTGTAATTATAATGGGGTTAGTGGAGGTGGTGGAAATTGAGAACCCCTGGCCAACTATTACATTAATACTTAACAATTATTTGTGAAAAGTGAGATGGATATCGCCGAATAGTCTATTCAGGACTATTCAGCGACATCCATCGAGCCTGAGGCAAATAATTGTTTTAATATATACTACCCAGGAACACAAGAAAAGAACACTACAGTATTTATATATAATATTTACATATTTGACTACTTTTTTGATATGCTTATCCCGGCAGGCTTCTTTTTGTAGGGTTCCTCTTGAATAGAACTGGCTGTGCTCTTTATACATTTAGGTGGTTTTAAATTCATTCTGCCTAAGCTAAGCTTTCCAAATTTTATCACCTGGTTCACCTGGCATGATTATTCATTTACATCCACAATTCCTCTCCTCAAAGTTGCTCTATTTGGAATAAGTGTAATATTTTTTATAAGAATTGGTAATGGCGGCACCATGGCATAGCGGTTAACACATATGCCTCACAGCAAGTTCAATTCAATTCAGTTTTATTTGTATAGCCCTTTTTACAATTGACATTGTCACAAAGCAGCTTTACATAGTAAAAGTAATTTATGGAGGAATCTAACAATTTTTTACAAGTAAGTAGCAAGTAGGTCCTGAATTTTAGTCCTTGCTTCTTTTGGTGCCCTCTGGGTATTCTGGTTTCCTCCCACTGTCCCAAGACATACACATTAGTCTAATTGGCTGTTATAAATGCCTCTGGATGTGATTGTGAGTGTGAATGGTTGTGTGTGTGTGTTGACTGATGGTCTGATGAGTTGTACCCCACCTTTGCCCAGTGTTGGCTGAGAGAGGCTCCAGCCTTCTCGTGACCCTAGTATGATGAAATGGTTGAGTAAATGAGTGGGTGAGTAAGTGAAAGAACTGGTTATTATTTTGGAAGACACGGTAGTGCACTGGTCACTGTTGTGTCACAGCAAGAAGGGACAGGGTTCAAATCATTTGTTAGGTGTCTTTCTGTGTGGAGTTTGCATTTCTCAACCAGGCTTGTCTGGGTTTCCTTCCACAGTCCAAAGATATACATATCAAGTCATTAGGCAACTCTGCATTAAGTATGTTACATAAGTTCATCATCGTCATTCATTTTCTGAAGCGTTTAATCCTAATTAGGGTCGCAGGGAGGCTGGCGCCCATCTCAGCCGACTCTGGGCGAGGGCAGAGTACACCCTGGATAGCTCTCCAGGCCATTGCAGGGCAGATGTTACATAAGTAAGAATGTGTATATGAATGGTCTCTGTGCAACCTTGGTCGGCTCCAGCTTCCGCATGACCACATTATAAATAAATAGTATAGATTATGAATGGATGAGTGGATGGTCATTATTTAATGACAGATAGATTATCAATTCTATTATACTGGTGAGTCATTAATTAATAAAGAAGACCTTTATTCATTACCTTTATTTATAAACTGCTTTTTCCTACTAAAGTCACTGGGAAGATGGACCCTATCTTGGCTGACACTAGGCAAAGGCGGGGTACAGTCAGAACAGCCCCAACCATTCACACACCTAGGGGCAATTTGGAACAGCCAATTAGCCTAATGAGCATGTTTCTGGACTGTGGGAAAAAACCAGAGTACCAGGAGGAAGCTCATGGAAGCACACATAGAATATGCAAACTCAACTCAGAAAAGATATCACAGAGCCTGGGACTCGAACCCAGAACCTTCTGACTTCCTCACTACTATACCACTCTGATGCAAGTACGAGGTACAGTATATCAAATAACTACTTATTACTTTGAGTTGTAAGTGATAAGCTTTTTTAAACCCTAAGGTAATGAATAAATGGAAACCTTTTTGACAGTCAATAGGAACAGTCTTAATAAATGATTTTTAAACAAATGTATTTAATTTCAGCAAGGTGACCTTGGACGTTAATATTTTGCCTCCCAAGAAGACCTTTTTTTTTAAATTGTGTGAGAAATTTAACCTTGTCCTTTTCTCCACTAAAATTTAGTCATATCCAATTTCCACCCATCAAGTATTGCCTCCCAATCACATATGACCACCACCAACCAGGGAGGGGTGTCAGCAGGCACATATATATAATATATATAATATATATAATAATAACAACAACAACCACAACAACAACAACAACAACAACAATAATAATAATAATAATAATAATATGAGCTTTTTATTAGTGAACTAGCTACTGCTCATAGACTTACACTTCAGTTTGGGTACTAGCTGAATCTCACTCATGGTTTCATGAAGAAGGAAATATGTGAGAGGGTTACCTAGAGCTGGCGATGAGCACTTCGCTAAGTCATTCACTTGCGTAGCATTGTAATGTGCTAGTCGCTTACCACTCTTTGCTTCCTGTGTGTATATTCAAAGTGACAATATTTTATGTGAAATTTGAGTGAAATGTTGTCAGTAGTTTACAGAATAAAAAAGTGTTCATGCTCCTCAAACATGTACCTATAAGTATTAAAAACTAAGAAACTGATAATTTTCCATGGCTTATATATTTGTTTTAGACACAAACTTTTTAATTGATCTAAATTGTCACATCTTTAATCACCTTAACAATACTCATTTATTTAAGTCAAACGTACAGTGGTCTGCAGTGAAGATTATACACCACCACTTTTGTCTAAAAGGGCTCCTAATAAAAAGAAGTAAAAAATTACTCCTCTATAATTTTTTGGTGAAAATGTATTGAACAATGCTATTGTAGGCAACGACAACCAGAAAAATAATTCTGACAAGTATATTGTCAGGGAAAAGTATGGCCAATAAACGAAAACACTGAAATAAATACCAATTTTCAGAAAAATTAAAACATTTTATTTGTGTGTGTGTGTGTGTGTGTGTGTGTGAGAGAGAGAGAGAGAGAGAGAGAGAGAGAGAGAGACCTAGTGCTAATCCAAGCACACACAGTGCTAATCCAAGTTGTGTTTTGCTTTGGTTGTCTGTTATGCACGTCTATATCCTTGTGTAAATGTGCTTTCTGATATTGTATTACTGTCTTGATAAAGAAATCTCTTTCTCAACAAATTTTTTAGTTCTTTTGAAAATTAACAAAAGAGAGAAAAGCACCATTTTTCAATAAAGGCCATCCAGCATCCAACCGTTCAAATCTCAACTTTTTCCTCAACTTTTTTTTAAATTTGTGAATTATTTAATTAATAATAATAGTTTTTTTTTTTTAATTACTACTTATACATCTCTGCACACAAACATTTGTTTATGCAAGTAATCAGAAAGCTGGAAAGTTCTTATAGATTCTTCCATAAAATATTGTGTTCACAATGTTGTATTAGTCGCAGTTATTCTTTTTTCTTTTCTTTTCTTTTTCTTTTTCTTTTGCTTCCTAAACCCCTCCTAAGCCTCCCTAATATTTCCAAAATCAGAAATAATGGATAATAACATTATGAACATCAATATAAACTAACCATGGATCTTGGCATTCTGTTTACATTTTCACACACACACACACACCCCCCCCCCCCACGCTATTAATACATGCATAGACACATTACATACTACATGTTGAGAAGCCAGGTTGCTCCGCCCACTTGAGCCTGTACTCACGCCCATTGAGAAATCTCCAGTGTTTGTGTTTAGCCCAGGCCAGGCAGTGTGTTCATACTGCAAGATTAGCGGAGTTAAATCATGGCGAGGGGACTACGGTTTGTGGTGGGGAACATCTCAGTGTATTTGGAACCATCCATTCATCTTCCTCTTCTTTTATTTATCTCCATCGGTGAGTTATTGTTAGTATCATGATTTGTTTGGTTGTTTTGTTACTCTGTAACTGCAGCCTGCAGTAGACACATCTGATGCTCCAGGAGTAAAACTGCAGCAACCCACTTCTTCCCATGTGTGGTGCAGATTCTACTGAAGGGATCAACTTTACTATTCAGTACTGAAGATTCTGGTTTGTTAATTAAAGGGCACGTGAAGCACCCCATATGAGAGGTGTGTAAAAGTATTTCAAATGAATATGCATGTGCTCCATCAGTTTTAGTAAAACAAAGGATGTTTTAATGACGTGACGTCACTCAGCCCATCAAAGCATCCAAATAAAAACAGGTATGACCATGATGGAAAACATTATATCAAATACATCAAATAATGCTAATCTTTTTTTTTTTTTTTTTTTAAATGGAGTGCAATTCATTTTAAACAAGATCATAAAAAGGTAATACAATTTATCAGCGCTCCTTAGTGGAGCACCATAGTTATGGAATACAGCTTGCATGTCCTGTCCGGTGTCCGCGCATGCCCACAACAGGAAACCCAACAAGGCTGGGATTGCTGAGTTGATGATGATTGGGTTAGGCTTTAATAGATTTTGGCTATTATTAATAACGAAACTAAAATCCCAAAATTAGAGGCTCATACAGCACCGCTAAGACTCGCACAGAATAAAACTCACAATCGAAGTCTGGATAAAAAAAAATTCCCTGGTTTCTCATCAGCGCACGCACCCGGAAATTGGTGCCGCATCTATTTTCTTCTGAAGAACCATGCATGAAACTTCGGAAAACGCCTAAGACAACATAAAAACGACACAGTAAACGGTTCTGTGTTAGATGCTGTGATTGTGATTGTGACGCTGTTCCAGCTAGGTTGTTTTAGCATGGCGCATGTTATTTTCCCCGCCTCCACGACCCAAGTGAAGTCAAGTAGATCGAACGTTTGTTTAATGCGCGGGAATTATTTTTTTCCTTAACTGAACACCCTTGCGCAGTGCGCATCGGCTCGCTTCTAATTGATTTTCCCTGCCCCCATGATCCCCGCTTGTCCCCGGCAACTACATCTGCCCCACGGAACTATTCGTCAGCAGAAGATTTTTTTTTCTTAACTCAACATCCAGCATTTGTCTTCTGTGAAGATTCTTCAGCAAATCGGCTAATGACAGTAACTTGCAAGGTACCGCCATGAAAACAGGGACTACGCAGATTTGTTTGAATCTGAATCAGTTTTGTTGGCTAGGTTTGTGTACGCAAACAAGGAATTTGACTCCGATTTTACTTCACTCAGTGTACAAACACTTAGATTAGGCTTATACAAAAATGAAGGCAAATAAGGACGAATATGAAGTGAAGAAATAAACTGTAAGGGATATGTGCAAAAATGCAAAAAGTAAATGTAATATAAAATTTACAGAACTGTGCAAAAATTGTCATTGAGATTGAGAACAAACCAGTGTTGGTCTTGTACCCCAGTGGAAGGAGATGGTGATGATCATCCTGTGGATGTGTCTCAGTCATATACATATCCCCATAATCAGAAGCTACAGCATAATGTTTCGCATCTTTCCTAGAAGTGGAACGGGATACCATCCTGTTCATTTTGTCTAACAGCTGTGGAAGTCCTAAACAATGAGAATGACAGGTTTTACAAGTTAGAATTATTAATTTACCATAGAGCCTTTCATTCTTTTCATTCTTTCAATGCAGATATACAAATTTAATTGGTCAGGTCCATGACTGTGGCTCTATAATCCCAAAATCCAATAGTAAATTCATACTGAAATTTGATTATAATTTTTATAAAGTTCAAGAAACTCACCATCTATTATACTGATCACATTTCTTAGGGAAGCATTTTCCTGTCTCAGCTCCTAAACTTCTTTTCTGGGAGCTTCATGAACATCTTATATTTGCAGTTTCCTCCTGAAAATATAAATTTCTCTTCAATACCAAAAGCATTCATTTTCTGTTTTCCTTATAATATATAAGCTTACACATATGCATTAGTAGTATTTAGTTATTCCAGTGAACAACACAGAAACTTTAACTTGAACGAATTAATGAATGGAATTTCACACATTACAGATTTTAAAAGCAACCAGAAAGTGGATCACAGAGCCATGATGGCAATACCAGAAAAGTAGTTGTAGTGACCTTACATGGCCCCTAAATATCATGCACAATTGATAGTAATACACTTACAGAAAGCAGTTTTTCTTTCAGTTAGGCCCTGGCATCTTCGGTCACCATGTTACGGGCAGTCTTCTTTTAATGTTCTGGATATTGAAGAATATAAATGAACAGGAAATCTCTAAACTTGAACATAATATGTATGGTACCATAATAATTTATCTACCATATACCCACATTTCAGTCTCCAAATACTCTGTTAGTACTTCATTTAAAAACAGTCCAGTAGATTAAATGTGCAACAGTTCTACAGTTATTCAATATCATTTATTTTTATTGCCTTGTTTGTTCTGTATCTAGAGTGGATTCTCCATCCATTTTTCCATTTCATCCATTTAATTACTTTTATCTTTTTCATTATTTTTAGTGTCTATTATTTTTAAGCCTGGTCATTTTGTGGTGCTGGAACACTTCTTTTTATTTCATTAAGTACATGGTGGGGTATTTATTTTAAACTGTAAATTATAAACATTCATGCATCTTTTATTCATAAATGTGTGTGATATCAAAGTTAGCTTTTATCAATATGTATGGATATGACATATGTATCTATGCATATATCTATATGCTTATCTCCAGATCTCAGATTTTATCCTTCTTTCCCACTGGAGCTCACAGGCCTGAACTTCCTCTTTGGGGCTCCAGTTTTCACGGTTCGGTTCATCTTTCTTCGGTCAGAGCTTTTATTGATAATTATTGATGTGCTGTTCACTATAGTGACTTCACTGTTTTCAAAGAAATCAAGCATTGCATATTTTTGTTGAACCATACTCACAAAGCGAAAGAATACACCTGGGCTTGAACAAAGGATTCGAGTAGCACACGCGAAGGCATGTCCAGTACTTTCGCAACCTTCCGTTGGATAAAACTTACGTTTGAGGACCCATTAGGCCAATAGCTCTGCATGACATACATTCCTTCAGTAAGATTACATAATTGGGTGCGTGACATGACACCTGATTTTACCATAATTAAATAAAAATATCTGTCAAGATGTGTTTTACCTCCACAAAACTTATGTCAGTTATGCAAAATAGAATGCTTTATGTAGGCATTTTACTTTTTGGTTAATGATATGTATCATTTTGTTTTTATTTCATAGTAAACATGCAATGCCATTGAGCAGATAAATCATTATACATAAGCTGGAACTCAGATTGATGAATTCAGTTTGATCTTGTCTTTATAATAGAAATGCAAAAAACACATATGTTTATATATATATATATATATATATATATATATATATATATATAATACAGAACGTTTCCTTTGTCACCAGTGCACAGAATTTCTATATAAATCCATAAAATATTTGATTTTATTTAAGGAAACTAAACAAAAGGTTTTCTCTAGAACATTTTCTATAGAAATCATATTGACACATCTACAGAACATTTTGTATGCCACATGCTTACAGATTTTCTGTAGAAATTCATGTTATATAGGATATTTTCTTTCTATAGAAAATTATATAGAACAATTTTTTTTCTACAGAACTTTTATAGAAACATTCTATTGCATATTTTATTTCTATAGAAAACTATTTAAAAGAAGATTGCTATAAGACTTTTTTCTATAGAACTTCTATAGAAACGTTGTGCTCTATAGAACAGTTCTATACAAAAAGACTCTTCTACAGAGCAGTTCTATAGGAGTTCTACAGAACATATTTTGCAGGGCTTAATTGTATCAATGTATGCAACTTTTTGTTTTGTGAATGAATTAATATTTGTAGTTATTGCTGATATGTGATATGTATGACAAAAAAGTTTCATACATTAATAGAGTGAAGCAATTATATTTGAATAACCCAATGTGGCGCTCGCGTGTATTTGACAAGGGGCAAGGACTGACATTGCCTGACGGAACCACTGATGTTTGTGTATGTTGGAGAAGACTTTAGAAAGTGGTTCAAGTCTCCCACCCTCAACACAAAATCTTGTTGAAAAATCAATACAAATCATTAATTTACTCACAGTGACACGTGTTTCTCTACAGCGTAATCTGTAGTAAACACAGTGGACTCCAGTAAACGGATTGTGCCTGATCAGATCTCCATAAAACCTCACAAAAACACTCTTGAGAGGCTAAGAAACATATCTGTTACAATTTTATAGATGCCTGTTGTTGCAAAACTAAATAAATGGATGTGTCGAGTTCTTACCTTTAACTTGCAAACTTTGACAAAACTGAACAGGACAAAAGGCCTATGATCTTGTAAAATACTTCCAAACGCTGGCAATTTGGAACCCATACAAGCAGAGTTAGCCCTGAGAAGCCTAATTTTAGTAGGTAACCCAAAGTAGAAGCAAAAGGGGATCCTTAGTGTATGAATATTCCCTGTTTTGATGGCAAAAATAATCACAAAATGACGCAGACCTAGGAGAATTACCATTTACTGTATATGTGCTATTTTTAATTAATTTAATGATGCAGTCATTCTACCTAAAAAACCCTAATTAAACAGGAATTGCAGGATGTATGTACTGTAGTACATGTTGTTTTAGTCATAGTGGTGATAGACATCGATCCCCTTTCATTTGTTTCAGGTTTTTTTTTTTATAGTCCCTCTTACCTTCCTTCCTTCAATCCTCTCATCTCTGCATTGATCTTTCAGTTTACTTTGTTTCCCTTCCCATCTATTGTAAGGCAGACAAAAGAGAATCAGAATATAACCGTTTCAAGTTCATGGTTAATTTTCTTGGAATTTTGAGACAGATTATGCTTGTAATCCTATGCATATTTACAGAAACATGAGACTGTAAGAGATGAACGGTCATTGTATATTGCCTGGATGCAGAGTGAAATGTTTGTATTTTAGATCTGTTGCTCCTTGTGGTTAAAGCACGAGATGTATGAGCGGCAGTTGGCTTTATGCAGTTCATTTCGATGTCCAAGACAGAAGCCATCTGTCCTGCACTGTGGAAAGGAGGTACCAACTGTGTACTAGTTTCATTTACTTTATCTGGCAGACAGAAAACACCTTAGAAAGCAGGATTTGTGGATTTGATCCAGGTACATCATGCTGCAAAAATGGCAGGGAGCAGTGTTTGGTATCTTTGGCTGTACAAACTGCCCAAGCATGGCAGGCAGTTTGGCATGGCATTTACTGATTTGTTTTTGCATAAGAATCATCCCTATTCTGCCATTAATCTTAGTCCGCAGTGAAGAACAGACATTCATATAATGTTTCTCAAATGTGTATGACAGTCCATGGGTTAGTTGACTATAATCACAGAATGTGTTGGATAGAAGACAGTTATAGCTGCCCCAACCCTTTAGACCTTATTTTTAGAAGATAAGATGACAGCACATTATGCTCAAATTTTATTTCAGATTGTCTGTTTTAAGAGAAAGCAACAGAAAGACTCTATCAGTTTAAGTGGCAGAAAAAAACTCCATTCTTTACAGGTCAGCCACTAACTATTTTTTAAACTTGTTCGTTTGCATTTCTACAATTTTCAGACATTATTTTTCAGAGAGATAAACTCATTCACGGTTCATTTTAAGTGTTCTGTTTTAAGAAACAACATTACAGTTTAAAGTTATAAAGTTATATTTTACTTTGGTTTGTTTTGATTGGTCAAAATTGTTTGCTCTTCTGCTTTAGTGTTTACCATTCAGATTCTGTCCCAGGGTTTCATGAGTCTCTTTCTACATAAATTCAATTAAATAGCAGAGGTATATTAGCCCAAAATAATGAAGGATCTTCTTACTGAAACCAATAATGCATTTCACTGTAATAGTATAGTAATGTGTGTTTTTCTGTTCCTGTCCTCAGTGGAGTATGTAAAGAAATATGGTTTTTTTCGGACACATGCCCTTCTGTGTGTTTTTTATCTTTTTAATTACACATTGGGTAGGGAGGGAGGGAGAGAGAGAGAGAGAGAGAGAGAGAGAGAGAGAGAGAGAGAACTCTTAAAATCATAGGATATAACTTTTCCCCCCTACATTTCAGCTTTTTATGTTTAGCACAAATAGTGTAATGTAATTCACAATTATTTATCACATTCTGTTGATTTTCACTGTGCTTTTCTACTCACCCACTCACTCATTTGCTAAGCCGCTTAATCCTACTACGGGGAGGCTGGAGCCTAACTCAGCTAACTGGGCAAAGGCGGGGTACATCCTGAGTAGCTCGCCAGACCATTGCAGGGCCAGCATACTCAACCATTCAGACTCACATCCACACCTAGGGGCAATTTGGAACACACACTTAGTCTAATGTGCATGTCTTTGGACTGTGGGAAAAACCTATGCAAGCACGAGGAGAACATGCAAACTTCACACAGAAACGCCTGAGGCCAAGACTCGAACCCAGGACCTTCTTGCTGTGAGGTAGATGTGCTAGGCACTATGCCACTGTACCACCCTGTGCCTTTCTAATTCTATGTTTTGTGTTACAGTAAAGAAAAAATTAATAGCTTTTATATTTATATATATATATATATATATATATATATATTTTTTTTTTTTTTTTTTTTTTTGTGGAAACAAAATTTTCAAATAATGACTTGCCTGCCTGCTTCTATAATGACTTGCCTGCCTGCTTCTATAATTTTGTGCCTAAGAATCTTTTTGTCTGAGCTCTTTTATTTACCCTTAACCTTCAATTAATTATTTCATTCCAGACCTACCACTTTATAGTCATGATGACATGTTTAATGCAGTACCCTCTAATAAATGCTAAGCAGAAATAGATCAAAACCTCTTTTAAAGTAAGGCAAAAAAAAAAAAATAGCAGCTGGCAATAATTAATTCAATTACAGAACATTTTATTGGACAAGATGCTCAGGCTGAGATCAATGAGCACAGTCAGCATGTCTTATAGTAAAGCACAAGGGTGTGTGTGTGGTGCTCATTAGGACTGTGTGATAAAGGCTTTCCTGTCTTCTGCTATGCAGAGGGAATGCTTCCCACATGGGGCTTAACTACAGCTGAGGAATGCAGAAACTCTCATTACCAGCCTTAGCATCTCTTGTACCTTATTTGTCCAAATTTGGTGCATGTCATGTCAGCAAGACTAAACTAAAGCCAGAGTGCGCAGATTATCTTAAGTTCTTCAGGTCCTCTAAGAACCTATTCATTTATTCATGCGGGAGTTAATGATATACACCTTCACAATTCATGGTTTACTAAGAGTAACTTTATAGCGAAGGCAATGTCCATTGCTGTAATATGTTCTGCCCTCACCTCAATATGGCGTGGTGATGTAGCTTACAGCAGGCTATGGTCGCTGAACTGCTGGATGTCCAAGTCTTCCTCTGAAAGCAGTGTGGGCTTAATGGATAATTTGAGTACTTTTGAAGGTAAACCTGGCCTGATAATGTGGGACAGTATCCATTCCGCTCGGGAAGATGCTGCTCTCATTTCTTGCAGCAAAGCCCATAGTCTTTGAACAGGACTGGCTAATCAGTGACTACCCAGAGCCAAGGAAACATGAAATTACTCAATAAGTATGTGACATTAAATGTAGCTAGTCTGGATACAGTTATATTCACCACCCTAATCTAACTGACAGGGAGGAGGAGGCTTATTATTGGCTTATTATAATTATTGGTGACTTTGGTGTTCATTTTGATAACCCTGAAGATACTTTAAGAACAACATTCATAGTTTATGACTTTGAAAAAGATTCATCTTTGTTCAAGAAAATTTGTGACTTAACTGTCAACACTGTAGGGAAATGTTTTGTACCTTGTGGTACTTCACCCCTGCCCCAGGGAGGTTGCTGGTGATGTTAATTGGGGTGGGGTGGGGGAAGGGGGGGATTGATGGTGCTTCTGTCATCAAATTCTGTTGTTTTCCTCGGCCAACAGGTCCAGTGTTTGGTTACCAGTACGTCAAGAATTTCTTTCCCTGTCAGATCATTTGAAATAAAAAAACTTATCCTTTTAAAGAGCAAATAAGCTATAATCAAGCAGTCTTAACAAGAAAATTCAAATTTATTTGTCAGGTACAAAATCATACACAGTACAATATGTAGTGAAATGCCTGTTACGACTGTCCTAAAGTTTGAAGAATAAGAATTATCAATATTAAGAAGAAAAAGAAAAATAACAATAACTATAACTACTTGAAGGACACCAATAGTTTAAGGTTGAATATAAATATAAAAATGTAGATTATAAAATATAAAATATAAAAATATATAAAATATATAAAATAAATTGATGATATTTTGTCAGATATTACAATATTCTTGAGTACATGAATAGGTGGGTTCAGAGAAAAGCTGTCTCAGTATACAAGGATGGCCTGAAAAGTACCTAGGCTGACCATGATACAGTAGTCGAATTTAAACAAATTTTATTTTATTTTTTTAACATAGTCTACCCTGGGAGCTACACACTTCTTCCAGTGTTGGGTCCCCTTGGTATAGACACTTTCAAGCTTCATTGCTCCAGCATTACTCCTTCTTAGTCAGCCTATGAACTTTTCAACCCACCCTCGTAAATTGTTGTGTTATTTTTATACTTGCAGAGTATGTATTGTGTAAGTGAAGCCATTCCACTGAATAGATGCCATTTGCTTGTTGTAACTTAAAAAATGTAAAAATACTTTATATGTACACAAGTTGACAGAAAACCTAAAGGAGACAGAAAAAATATATTAAATTATGTTATTTATTAAACAGAATAATTATGAACTGAAAATAATGGGGGATGTTTTTTTTTTAATTAATAATAATAATTAAAATAATAATAATAATAATAATAGTAATAATAATAGTAATCATAAAAATAACAATAATAACAACAACAGGAATGAACATTGGGTATCAGGAACATGTGCATGCATGTAATCAATTGTGTGTCTGTGTGAGAAAGACATTTTTGCAAGTATGTGCTATATGTGTTCATACTGCTTTACAGTAAGGAAGGTGGAGAGAAAAGAAGGACAAAGAGAAAAGAAGAGAAGGGAACTCCTCTGTTGGACAGATAGTGAGGGCAAATAGTTGAAGGTGTGTCTTGCTCCAACTCCTGCTCTAGTTGCTCGACAGTGAGGGCTGTAGAAAGAAAAACAAGCTGAAACCCTCAGATATCTGCAGTGACTACCAATAAAATTGACTTGAAAAATTTCTTGAAAGTCTCCAAAACACTAAATGTTTCAGCTGCAAAAGCCACATCTGATAGTGCTTGAACTGCAAGTAGTAGTTAGTCATTAATTCAGTTTTCTAACCACTTAATCCTTCGAGGATCGCAGAGGGGGCTGGAGCCTTGTCATCTCAGGTGACTCCGGGCAGTAGTAGAAGTCGGGGCACACCCTGAAAAACTCACCGGACCACCACAGGGCCGACACATCCAACCATTCACACTCACACCAGGGGCAATTTGGAACAGCTAGTTAACCTGTCTTTAGAGTGTGGGAGGAAACTGGAGGTAACCCACGCAAGCATGGGGGGAACATTTAAACTCCACACAGAAATGCCCTCACCGAGCTCAGGATCAGAACCCAGGACCTTCTTGATGAGACAGACATGCTAACCACAATAAACGAAGAAAAGCAAACTCTTCTGACCTTTCCGAAAACAGTTTCTACAGTTTGGCCCGGACTTCTTTTTTTTTTCCAAATGTTTATTTGTCAATTTCTTACTACCTTCAAGGGTGCATGCTGGCCACTTGCTACGTCACCACTGGTGATAGGATGCGGCTTGTGGTGATCTCTCTCATTTAGCCACAGTGGCGAAAGAATATTTGGCAGTGAGGGATGTGAGTTGGTTTTCTCATAATAACAAATATTGAATTCCCATGATAAGTTATTCATAGCAAGGGATAAAGTTATTTCTGCCAGTGTCATGACTTGATTAAAGAGAAATGGTGGTGAAGTGGACCTAATCACATAAACAAGAAAAATGAGAAATGTCTGTTGTGCAAACAAGTGACCCTGATATGACCCTGCATTACTGAAGCCAAGCCCAAATCAGTCACAAATCCAAAGAGACAACCTAGACCTCAGTGGATATCACTGGAAACTAGAAAACCTTTTAAGGAACAAAAGGCAGCTTGGAGAAAGTACAGACGCACCAAATTGGACCAGGATTATGAGAAATTCAGGTCTTTATTAAACCACTTGGCTAATGCTATCAGAAAAGCACACAGGGCATATTAATCAAAAACCAGTGAAGATGTGAAGACTACTCCAAAGTCTTTCTAAACCATGGCAAAACAGGTAATCGGTGAAATAAAAAAAGAAGATTTGGTACAAAAACAGCTAGTAACCGCAAGCAGAAGCTGCAGTGTCGTGGAGGAGCTCAAAATCAGAGTATCAAGGTATTAACAAGTGCTCTAGCAGAGAAATAAATTCGGGATTTGAAAACAGTTCATGAAGATAACAAAAAGTAGTCTTCTGTTAGTTTTTATGAGGGCTTGGGGGTGTTGTGGTGTAACATCTTCATACATGTACTACATGTTGCAACTGCAAGTATATGCTGTATGCTGATCGATTTCTTAATTCAGAAATAAATTTGGATTAAAAAGATCACGCATTCAAAATAAAATCAATATTTTTGCATAAGAACCTTATTACTCTGGACTGGAAACACACCTGTGAAAGACACTACACACACCTGTGAAGTAGGAACTTCATAGTTAAACGTCAAGTTCAGCTTGCACCTTTCACTCTATACCACCTCTCAAAATTCTCTCCAATCAAAATCTTTTCTCTCTTTCTCTGTCTGACTGTCTTTTTCGCTCTTTCCTTTCTGATTCAGTAAATTCTCTGGTGCCAGCTGGTTAAACTTGTCTTGCGAGGTGCCACTGTGTGTGTGTGTGTGTGTGTGTGTGTGTGTGTGTGTGTGTATGTATATAAACTGTAAGCAACTGTTGTTTCCCCACTGTCTAATTGTCCAAGTCCTTTATGTGTGTGTGTGTGTGTGTGTGTGTGTGTATATATATATATAAAGGACTTGGAGTGTTAGACAGCAGGGAAACAGCAGTTGCCTAGAGTTTTTTCGGTTTTATAATATTTTTCAGTGTTATATGTTATACATTATATATTTCAAATTTGCAGTTAAGTCATTGTGGAGGACACTTTGCTTTAAGAGAAAATGTTTTTTAAAAGAAAATGTATTTTATTTCAATGGCAGCTATTTGGTTGAATGCGATAATTTGGTTCTTAGTCATTTATTTTGTGTCTCACTGCAGGTGCATACAGCAACAAGGTTGTGGCTCCAGAGCATATTCAAGTTGTGCTTGGCAGGAATGCCACACTGATCTGCAGGGTGGATGTGGGTGCCAACCTTAGCCTGACACAAAGCTCCTGGGAGCGCAGCTTACCCATGGGCTCTGTCACAGTAGCAGTATTCAACCCACAGTTCGGCATCTCCATATCTGAGGAGTACATAAATCGTGTCCATTTTCTAAACCCGTCGGTAGAGGATGCCTCTATTGTGTTAAAAGGAGTCGGCATTGCAGATATTGGCGACTATATTTGCAAGGTAGTCACCTTTCCACTGGGTAACTCACAGGCCTCTACATTTATGGACATTATGGGTATGTTGTTTTTTTAATTAAATATCTTATGTAATATATTATTTAAAATAAAATAATTAAAATGAAATCATTTATTTCCAGCACTATGGATGTAGACATATAAGACAGGGTCTTTATACCCCTTTCTCACATTGACATTTGGTTGTGGGTTCAGCCATGTTTTACCGGGTTCGCATTTTTATTCTGGTACCCAAAACTGGATTTTTGTAATATGGATAATCTGTTTAGCATGTTGACTTCAAAAAAAATAACAAACAAAAGTGCCAGGAATATATTATGCACATCAAAAACAACAAAACAAAATATCACCTGCCAGAATGAAAGTCACAACAGTCAGTATCCTGTATGGCCTCTGTTTGCATTGATACAGGCGGTGATTTGAGGTGAAACAGACAGTGATTTGCGATGGTACAGCACGGCGAAACCGGTCCCGCAAGTGCTGCAGCTAGGTGTAGCGATCCTGTTCGGGAGTCGTCGCTCTCTCTCGCCCTGGACATGGCCTGTCGTCAACTGACCCTGTCATATTGTGGCGGTCAATCAGGTTTCTGATGGTGGGATGTGTACAGCCCATACGCCTCACTACCTCAATGTAGCTCAACCCAGCCTCCACCATGCCCATTGACCAGAGACATTTTTCATGTGATAGAAATGGCATTATGACATGCACTAGACTAACAACAGTGGACATTTTTGAGCCTTTATATAGGCATTCCAAACCACTTCTCAAATTGTACAGAAACACAGTTCTCAAACACAGTTGCTCAAACTGCATTTACTCCACTTTTGCAAAGTGACCTACACTTGTGCAATGAAGTGTGACAAAATGACACGTGCACGAGTACTATCATCAATAAAGCCACAGGTAAAACTCCCAACCCCCACTACAAGTACAGATATAGTACAGATATACAGAAATTTTCTCTCAAAGTATTTAATGACTGTCAGTTAGTTCATGCACAACTCTCAATGCACATCACTGTTATGATGTTAATACGCATACCACGATCATATTATACTGTATCACATAAAGTTTACATGTCATTTACATCCTATTACATCTTCCGTGATCATAGGATGCTGACTATGTTTTTTTTTTGTGCACACAAATACCGGCCTTGAGTACCATGTATAAGATATGTGACAGGCTTCGCCCAGCACTAATTTTAAAACTTTTCTTATCAGCATATAATGAAACTTCATCGGTTTTTAGAATAAGTGTAAAAATAAATGTCTGTCTACCTAAAGATAATATCCATCTGTGAAAAAAGGATGTATTCATAGTTTAACCATATGATACAACTTCGTCACAAAGCCATATCATTAGATTAGACACAATGTTTTATATTTATTTTTTATTCATTTACCTGTTGAAGATGTAGAACACCAAATAAAAAGTATTCAATAAATCATAATTATTCATATTGCTATGTTTGGAGAAAATGCAGATGCAGCAGGGAGGCAAAGAGAATCCATTGAATAAATGAAAAGGGGCTCACGGACCACAGCACAAAAAAAAAATTGCAGGACAAACAAAACACGTTTAAATTAAGACAGACAGACCTGCAGATAATGTCTGTGGAGCTAAAGAGTAGACAGAATCTGAGGCAAAAAGCCCAGAAGCTTCAGTCCAGCTAACACACAGAAAGGTTAATATAACAGTGGACGCACAGTGTGCTCTGGATCAGTCCGGTTTAAAATGGTAACACAAAGCTAAAGCGCCCAATGAGAGTGATTCATGTAATTTAAGTGATGAAGTTAATGCAGAACAGGTGAGCTGTGAGGAGGAAGAGAGGCTGTGAAAAGTAAATCCTGGCTCAGAAATTCAGTAACTGGAAATAATCTATCAGTTCAAATTAAATATTTAAAATGAAATAATATATTTGCTATATAATATTGCTATAATAATACTAAAATATATTTGCTTACAGTTATTTTGTAAATAGCCTATATGATAGTAGAGGATCAGTCTATACGACCCATGACCAAATCCTGGAGACAAAGGTTTGAAAGCGTTTTTGGACTTTCGAAACTCCTGGGCAATTTTTGGGAGTTGGCATCAAAGGACAAATGGGGTCAGATCTGGAAAATAAAATGCCCCAATTGTGTCAACATGCACATCAAATTATTCATCTTGTCATAAGGAATCCAAAAATGTATATTTTGTTACACAATATCGAAAGATCAACAAAATTTTAGAAGTCAAATTCACATAAACTGTTTTCATTGTCCAATTTTAGCGATATTAGTGTCTAATCTTATATTTTCCTGCATGACAAATTCAAAAAAATGTTCAATAGCAAAAAAAAACAAAACAAAAAACAGTGAACTTGAAATTTCAAAATGATTTCCAATGAAACTATGTAAGACAAGAAAAAGAGAAGAATTGTTAAAATGTTAGTCAACGTAGTGCAAAATAACACATTATAATGTATAAAATTAAAACTAAAGTTTATAAGTGTGTGGTTTTTGTAACAGATTTGAAACATGTTAAGTGGATGTGGGTATAGGCTGTATATTAAACTGCAAAATAACTGAAAATAGTTCACTTCTGTATGCAGGTATTCTCCAAGGTTGATATTTATAGTAAGTGTAGAACCAGTTTTTCTTCATAACTTGCATTTCAGTTTGCTACATTTTCCATTTTCTCTATCTTCTTGCAAACAAGTGTGATGTCAGTAACAGGGTCTACACTAGGGTTATGACTTTTTCAGATATAAAAGCCTGTGGTGGCAAACTTTGAACTTTTGTCTAAAACTTACAATATTACCTTTCTTTTTGTCAAAAAACTCCCGCATCAAACATTTTAAATGAAGAGGATTGTTATAATATCTGGCTACAGACTGAAGAGCAAACAGTGATGTGCTGTGTATATCTATCTGAAAAATAAGCTTTGGAAGGCTGAGAAGCAGCAAGTTCGGGTCAGATGCATGTGAATTAACAGCTCTGGCTTGGTAATAAAGGAAGGAAAAGGCAATGATGGCTCTCAGGCCTCTTGAACGATTTTCAATATCTGATCTTTTTCTTGAATTGTATGTGCATTTTTGGCCAACCAGTCTATGAGCTGTACGTAATTTTTCTAGTCTGTACATTCTCCGGGAGGTTTTGACATGATTGCTACAATCAACAGCGTTAAAGTTTTACAAGGAAACTTTTCGCAGAGCTTAGGGGATCATAGTGACCTGCCGAGAACCTGTGAGATCAATGTACATTGACCACCTCATTTCCAGAGAACTTTGACTTTTGATTTTATTTACCTCCTTACGTAAAGCAAGAATTACAGCAGTATTGCATGATTTTTTTAAATAGAAAATTTATATAACTGACATAAGATAATCTATACTAAGACTATATTGAAAGCTAAGAATGTTCATTCATTCTCTCTGAACCGCTTATTCCTAATTAGGGTCGCGGGCAAGGCTGGCGCCCATCTCAGCCGACTCTGAGCGAGGGCGGGGTTCACCCTGGACAGCTCGCCAGGCCATCGCAGGGCCAAGCTAAGAATGTAAACAGTGATTTTATGATCAACTCTTTTGCAATGATCATGGTGGCTGGAATGTGTTTGTGTGAAAGGGGTAATAATGAGCAAATTTGAGGGATGTATACATAGCCAAGTAGTAGACAATTTTTTAAGGTGTAATGCCCTCAGGTGTGATATTCACTTGCATTGATCATACTGCAAACAAACGTTTTTCATTCATTTATTCATTCATTCATTTATCAACTTGCTCACTCACTCATTTGACGAACAGCTTAATGGTACTATTAGGGTCGCGGGGAGGCTGGAGCATATCTCAGCTGACACTGGGCAAAGGTGGGGTACACTCGAAACACCTCTCCAGACCATCGCAAGGAAAGACAAACAACCATTCACACTCACATCCACACCTAGGGGCAACTAGAAACTCCACACAGAAATGCCTGCGGCTCGAACTCAGGACCTTTTTGCAGTGAGGCAGACGTGCTAACCACTATGCCATCGTGCCACTTATGTTTTTTATTGTATTCCACTAATATTTTAGGTTGTTTGTAATAATAATAAGAAAAAAAACATTTATTTTTCTTTTTACATTTAAAGATCAAAATTTACCAGCTCAACAAAGTCCTCTGTGTACTCCTATCCTACACATTAAAGATTCCTTTCACCTTCTCTGGCACAGTTTTCCAATCTCACAGTTAAAGAAATCTTGCAAATCTTCTCATAACTCGTAATTCTACCACGTGCCCACTGGAATCAGTCCCTTTCACAATGCTCCAGACCATCTTTCAGAACCTCCTCTTCGCCACAATTATCATTATTCCTTTGATTACTGCATGAAGCCTCCATGATCATGGATAATCGCCTGTCCTTATTAATGCTTGCCTACAAAGCCAAAAATGAACCTGCTCCCTTCTACCTCAAAGCACTTATCACACCCCGTACTGCATTACTTTCTCTCATCCTCCAGCACTGCTAGACTGGTCCCTCCTTCTATCAAGGGACAAGAAAAACATGCATCTTAGCTCTTCTCTGTTCTGGCTTTGAGGTGGTGGAATGAACTTCCTCTCGATGTCCGGACAGCAGTCAGTGGGTGTCTTCAAACAACAGCTGAAAACTGATTTCTGAAAAGAAATCAGCCATGATGTCATCAGTCCTCATCCTCCTCGACCTTTCTACAGCATTTGACACGGTCAACCACAAGACTCCTTTGTCCATCCTCAGTAGTCTTGGAATTTGTAGTTCAGCATGGTAATAGCTTGCTTCTTACCTGGAAGGTCGCTCATGTCACTTCTCTAAGTAACTCTGGATAAGGGCTTGGTTAAGGGTTTCCTCCCACCTTCCAGAGACATGCACATTAGGCTAATTGGCTGTTCTAAATTGCCCCTGTTGTGACTTTAAATGGTTGTGTGTGTGTATATGTTGGCCCTACGATGGTCTGGTAAGCTGTTTGGGGTGCACCCGGCCTTCGCGCTGAGATAGGCTCCAGCCTCCCTGCGACTCTAATAGGATTAGGTGGTTCGGCAAATGAGTAAGTGAGGCATGTTCTCTGAGTGCCCCTTTTAGGCTTGAACAGCCACTACTTTTCACTGCCTATCTGAGGTAAACTGTCTTGCCTTGTTTTCTACCTCTTATCTAGGCCTGACATTCCTCTCCCCAGCCACTTTCACTAATTCCTCCATAATTATTCTGAGGCGTTTCCATGTAATCTCTCTAGCATATCATGGATCTGCCACAGGGTCTCCTCCCAGATGGACATGCATGGAACCCCTCCCCAGGGAGGTGTTTGATAGGCATCCTAACCAGATGCCTGAACCACCTCAACTAGCTCCTCACTGGCTCTACTCTCTACAGCATTTCATATTACTTATGATCATTCATTTAGTTGTGTTACAAAGCTGGAAGCTTGCCAAACCAATATTGCACAATTATCTCCAGGCATGCTCTTGCTTGGGTCATTGAAACCATAAAACAAATTGGAAGGGTTGCAGAAGGAAGGGCATCCTGCACAAAACATGCCAAATCAAACATGCAGACTCAAAACAGTATATTCCAGGGGAGAGGAGGGGTCATCGATAATCAGCAGTATGGTTTCATGCAACCGAAGAGCACCACAGATGCCATATTTGCTTTGAGAATGTTGATGAAGAAGTACAGGGAAGGTAAGAAGGAGTTGTGCTGTGTGTCTGTGGACTGGGAGAAGGCATACCACCGGGTACCAAAAGAGGAGTTGTGGTACAGTAGATTAGAAGTCAGAGGTGGCAAAGAATTATGTGAATTATGATCTCTGACCTCATGTATGCAGAAGAAAGTGTTTAACACTTTATTGTCCCAAGTTGGTCAATCGGGTGTGGTAGGGAGGAGCTAGCTAGTGGTTGGGAAATAAGAAATGACCTCATCTCTCTGTCTTTAAATCTTTTCTTTCAGGCAAAAAATTATCTCTCTCTCTCTCTCTCTCTCTCTCTCTCCCTCCCTCTCTCAGTTGAGCCTAAAGTTTATGTATTGGCGGGTCCTGATCCTCTTATGGAGAGTGAGGTGGAGGCTGTGGTGGCAACATGCATGGCTGAAAGGGCTCGTCCCCCGGCTGATGTCTTTTGGGAAGGGGAAATTTATGGCCGTTCGGAGCAGATCAATAAGGATGAACCTGATGGCACCACTTCCACCCAGGTGGACTACATCTGGGCACCCAGAAGTCACGCCCTTAACCATGCACTCACCTGTGTGGTACGCCACCCTGCCCTGACTATGGACTTGCGTATCCCCTATGTGCTTAATATACAATGTGAGTTGGTCTTTTGAGGTTTCACTTAGAATTTGATATCATTTGATTTGGGGTCTACCATTCCAGTGCATCTGGTAACATTTTCCTTGTTATTTATAAATATAGTATGTGTTTCTTGACTATTAGGGATATAACCAAATATGAATATATTAGACAAACTCAGACTTTAGCTGGGTAACTGTTGTATGCTTTTTAGCTTTTCAATGTGAAGAACTTTGTACACAGCCTTGTCAAAATGGTTAATGTTTTTTGGTGCTTTATTAAACTATTTTATTTCTTATTGTGTAAATATCCTGAAGTGTTTTCCTTAAGAAGTAATGGGCCCCCTTTTCTTTACCTTCAGTTGCTCCAGATGTCACAGTTATAGGTCAGAATGATTGGTATGCGGGTCAAGAAAATGCAAAGTTGGACTGCAGAGCAAATGCCAATCCTCCTCCTCGTCACTTTTTCTGGACCAGGTACCATCACCACGATTTCTCCAGAAGATACCAAGCAGAATGTTTAAAACACAATGTGTTCATAGAGCACAATAGGCTTAATTCATTTGAACGTGTGCTTATTACCTAAAACTATAGTCTAAAACTGGGACCTGTTGTATTAGGCTTAATTTGCAGATGCCTGCAGGAGTTAAGACGATAAACAGCAGTCTGGTCTTCACTCGTCCTTTGCAGAAAAATGATTCTGGGACATATAGATGTGAGGTCCAGAACGAGGTTGGACTACATTTTCAGGAGGTGCACATTTGGATACATGGTGAGCTGGATGTTATTTCATTTTTGCATTTTTAATAAATATCAATACATATCTTAATTTTAATTATAGCTAATTTGCCTGGTGCATTAGTAAAACTTTTAGAAGTTTTTTTGTTTTTTCTTTTTTTGCTGAAATTCCACAAGCAAGCTTCTCATTATGCATTCTCAATATCCCTTTATGGAAAATAGAGACCACTAAGTCAAAGACTACATCAGTGTAATTATCTCTCTGACACTTAAGTGGTGCCACACCATCAGCGTGCTCCAGCAACACACCCACTTCACACTACATCACCTTCAAATCACATGCTCACTTACACACCTGTTTGCACCTTACCTGATTATTATTCTCACCTTTAAAAAGATGCTTTTACTCATTACCTTTCATCTGAAGGAGGTACTGGGACGCGACAATTTTCGTTTCACAGAAAATAGTGTCTGTTTGTCTGTCAGCAGTGCAAGCTTGGTTATTACCTTATTACCTTCACGTATGCTATATATTGTTCATATTAAAAACAAAGCTCTGAAAAAATGTACTTCTCCTGATACAAGGTTTCAATGTGAATTTGTTTTGATGACACCATCGATGATGTAATGTCATGTTCCTTTCCCAAAATTTTGATACTGTCTGAAAGTGTTACTCTCTTTAGAAAAGATTACTTTAATGGAAACCCAATATCACCACAGTGTAGCGAGATGCCATTCGCTGGATAGATTCACTTCTGTAAGCACGTTATACACACCAGAAACGCCATGCGCTTCCTCAATGTGATGGGGTTAAAAGCCTTTCTATTCAAATGAGCGATGCATTGCTCGGCAGTAATAGTTTATTTTGTCAGCTAAAAAACAAAGATACCTACTGCATATGGCTCATAGAATTCTGTTTACCCTGTTAAAAAAAGTGTATTTTATTTTTAAAAAAGTGTGTAATTTTATGGCACTTATGAACAAGTAACAATTTGGAGGGGAAGATAGAGTAGAAGAAGTTACTATCACTCAGACATTCTTTCCCATTACAATGGTTATATAATGGCATGCAAAATATCTTGCATGCCATTATACATGGCACGAAAAATCTGATTCAAGTTCAAGTTTTAAGTTTTTTGTCAGGTAACAATGGAACATCATCAGATCGATGCTCTACCAGTTGTTCTTAAGTATGGTGCTCCGCAGAGCTCCACTATTACCTTTAACGTGAGCTATATATTATTCATGTTATTATTACTAGGCATTTCAGAGCTTAAGGAAATTGTACTAAAGTAAGGTAATATTAGGATAGTCATAACATTTACATGGTAGGTCTAACGCCAGAATCTAATTAGATAATTTGACCTTCAACTTCGTCTTCATGTTAGATAGAGTATGTGTGTGTCCGATCACTCGGAAGAGGTAAGTTTTAAATTTAAAATTTTTCCACTAATGACACAGTAACATGTCATGACAGTAGTAATGTTATTAGTGGTATTAGCATAAACACATCATTCAGGTAACATGACGTCATCTAACATTAGGCCCAATTATACAACAACCTGTTTCTATGTCTCCCATTTAGCCTATGTGCCAGTTTACCTTAAACTTAACATTCGTTAATCTGACTCTGTTTAGGGATGTGTCTCTGACATTACTGTGTTAAAACTTGCCTGCCTGTCTCTGAGTTTGCTCCATGTCTTGGATTTGTCTGCCTGGTCTGTTTTACATAGAAGTATTTTATCTAAAACTGCATCCCCATGCTCTCCAGTCTGCTGTATACATGTCAGGCGGTCTGTCCACCTGTATGTTCTTCCATCCGTGCATCTGTCCAAGTTTCTTTTTAGTAAAAAAGCTAAAAGTGAGCGTTGGAATGTTTAAAGGATGTATATGGAATTATCGGCGGTCCTAGCAGATGAACTGAACTTTGGAATATAAACTGGGTCTAGGTCACACCATGGTTAAAAGTATGAAATGTTTTTTTTCAATCACATCTTTCCTCCGTTTGGATGGGTGGTGGAGGCTCTACTCATTTATATTTTGTTTTCTATTGGCCTCTTTCAAAACTGGATTTGGTGCTGTGCCGCTATACTCAAAGTTGATCAGTGCATGTTTAAAGTACAGCACTTTGCAACTTGTCCATCATTACATTTTTATTTAATTTTTTGCTCTATTGTATTTCTATATCAACAATACGCTCACTTTGTTCTACTCTTCCATCAGAGCCTCCATCTACACCATCTGTCCACACTACTACTGGAGTCATTCCCAGCTTCTACAGCTCATCACCCACCCATTATGGTGTCTACTTCACCTCCCCAACACTGGCATCACTGCATGATGGCACAATGAGCACAGTGATGGGTGGTGCCATAGGAGGCACAGTGGTACTATTTCTTCTTCTGGGTATTGCTGTGCTGTGGTACATCCGTCAGCAGCGTACATTTCGTGGTAATTACTACACCAAGCAATATATTGGGCTCTCATTCATGCAGAAACAGTCACTTGAGCTCCCTGACACCTCTGGAGATGACATGGCTAACAGCAGCCAAGCAGACAAAGGTGATGGAGAAGCTCGGACATACCACAGTTACAGAAAAAACAAAGGCCACTGGAACAGTTATTACACTGACTCTAACATTAACAAAGTTCAAAACAACAGCACCCCCGAACTGCAAGAGAAGGGGTATGATAGGGAAACAGACTATTACTGTGTGTCTGACAAGGTTGAACCTGTAATCTCTTGTAGAGAATGGTATGTCTAAATATATGAGACAGTTAATAGAAGACCAGATTTTACAGAATTACAGAGTACACCAAACTCTTAAGGAAAGATATATACATTAAGTGTACAGTAGATTGGGTAAGTTAAAGATTGCATTGTCTTGTAGCTATTAAAATGATCATTTTTTTGGGGGGGACGATTTGCTATTAGGCAGCAAATGTTTGTGATTTGTACTTTTTAATCCTGAGAAAGATCAAAAGGTAGCCTGGAGCAATGAAAACAAGTTGGAATATATTGCCTTTCCTTTTCATGTCATTCATTCATTCATTTTCTAAACCGCTTAATCCTAATTAGGGTCGCGGGGAGGCTGGTGCCAGTCTCAGCCGACTCTGGGCGAGGGCGGGGTACACCCTGGACAGCTCGCCAGGTCATCACAGGGCCAACACACATACAACCATTCACACTCACGCTCACACCTAGGGGCGATTCGGAACAGCCAGTTAGCCTACTGTGCATGATTTTGGACTGTGGGAGGAAACGAGTACCCAGAGGAAACCCACGCAAGCATGGGGAGAACATGCAAACTCCTCACAGAAACGAGTCCGGGAATCGAACCCAGGATTTTTTGCTGTGAGGCGGACGTGCTGCCACCCTCCTTTCCATGTGCCCTTGATAAAATGTCTGTTTTTAGTTTTAGTTACTTGGTGATACTAATTATGTTAGCATAACAAATCCAATGAAGTGTAATAACAAATAGATGCTAATGCAATGCAAAAAAATGCATTGCTTGGATGCAAAATTGTTTTCATTTCCCCTGGACTGTTAGATAATAAAAAAGATCATAGATGTAATGTGAAAATCTTTATATTGCACTGTTGTTGAAATAGACATACATTTAAGTAAAACTCATTCCTCAGCACTTGATGCCTATTTTTATTTTTATTTAAAAAATGTTTGATTTATAGATAGCCTACTGCCTCTGTCAAAGGGGATAATCTAGTGCTTCCTGAACCTTGGTGCCAGCCAAATGTCCAGGTACTAGTGGCAGGTGGCACAAAGTGTCTTTTGACAGGCTCCAGACAACATTCTTTCTCATCTCCATGAGCAATACTGGTGGTCTACTGCACATGCCTAATGTGGCGTTAATCTTAAAAAAAATTAACATAACACAATCATTCCTGTGTTACAGCAAATGTTTACTTACCGTTTATGGTATTCAGCTGTAATTAGGCAGAAAAAAAGAAATATACTTCTAAAATCCCAGCATGAATTTAGTGAATGTTTGCTGCTGCTCAAAATCTCTGACTGTCTTGAAACATAAGTGAGATTTCATGATAATTACCAATCCCTCTCTATATTACTCCCAGGCAGCACTGAGAGCTTCATAAGCCTGAACCATTACTGTGTCTACCAAACATATTCATATCTGTACTATATAATACTTTTATGTCTTTTACTGCCGCCAGTAAACTCACTAAGGAATTCTGTACTCTTTTCTGTGGCCACAGCAGTCAGTCACTTTGCTCACTATTCCATTAAGTAGTTTGGGTATTCAGTCAGCTATGTTAAGTGAAAAAGCCAGCTTTCTTCATATCATCCTGCAACATATTCGCCCCTGCTGAGCTGCACGTGTTCATTATATTTTGATTTTAAAAAAATGGTCCAGTGGGGGCTATTAGAACTCTCAGCTAAATTGAATTGCAGACTAAGGACTGAGAAGAGTTTGCACTGAAGATATGTATATATAATTTATTGTTGACTCAGTTGCACTTCTGACGACATAATAAACTGTTACAGAGGATACGCTGGTGTAGATTCTCAATCATCCAGGTCATGGTATTCCTAAAAAGCTTGAGTCAAGGCAACTGGACTTCTTTTTGTGTTTTTTTAAGACATTTCGTTTGTGCAGTTGTTGTTTGGTTTCTCCTATGTACAGGTCTGAGCACTTCTCGCTGCACTGGACTGCGTACACAAC
>JAQMYF010000013.1:22446680-22464180 GCA_030014195.1 Neosilurus mollespiculum | reverse complement strand
GAACCTCAGGTTTGGCACAACAGGAACCAGTCTGAGGTTACAACCTGGCTCATGATCTTCCTGTTTACTTTAACAGCCGTTAGACTGTGGGTTTCATGTGTGTGTGTGTGAGTGTGTGTGCGTGCGTGTGTGTGTGTGTGTGTGTGTGTGTGTGTGTGTGTGTGTAGATATTTAAATGCATGTCTGTGGGAGCATGCTTAACAATGCTCTGGAATCTACATGCATGTCTACATTTGTGTCTTTATGTGATTATTTAAATTTATAGATGTGCACATTCTTTTTTTTTTTCCTGCTTGTGGCCAGCAAAACGGTTTACAAAGCATTTCACTTCCAAAACCATACTCTTTTTGGGAACATAACGCACTGTTTATGAAATCAGTTACGTTAACTGTGCTGATTCATTTTCGTAACTGTGTGCGGATACCTTGATTACTTTAGAAACCGAGAAGTCTCCAAGTATCGTAAACTGAAACTTTTTTTTTTTTATTTTTCAATGAGTGTGTCAGAATGTCGTTGTAAACCTCAAAGTTCATCTTTGTCATCTGATGACACAGCAGTTGCAATCCTGACTTTTAGTGAGAATCATTGGTGTTAAAGTCAGAGCAATGTAGTGAAGTGCATTAAACAAATGACTAAGGTAAGATTACCCAGCGTGTACTTCTGTTGATGGTTGATAAGAAATCTAAATATATATCCTTTGTTGCTGTGTGTGACTGAATATAATAAGTGTTTTCATAATAAACATTCTGTCCATATTCAGGTGACAGGTGGATTTTTATATCATATATTGCAATAAATTCACAAGTTTTCATAAGAAAAAGAAGAAGAAAAAGAGGTATATGTTATGTGGGTTTTGAAAAAAATCTTGGGGTTTGGGGTTAGCAGCACACACATGCACACACACGCGCACAAACACACACACACACACACACACACACACACACACACACACACACACACACACACACACAATCTAATAGCTGACTCTGAGCTCTTCTAATACACACATCATTCACCCTTCTCCCTAATCTATTGAAGCATCTGGAAACACATTTTTCAAGATATCTTGCAACTATATCACATTAAATGACTTAAACATGTTTTTACCAATATATGTGGCATTTGAACTTCTTTTTATTGTTCCCCAGACCTCACAAAATCAAGGTAGGTGAAAAGATTTTTCCTTTTAAAAAAAAAATAATAATTAAGACAAAATTAGGATTATTTTGGTGGGTTATTAAAATTTGAGTCAGGTATTATTCCAATGGAAATCTATCTAGTTAAAATGTGTAGTTTTAGTAATGCCTTGTAATTTGTCAGGTAAGGTGCTATTTTGCTCCTTTACAAATACTCTTTAATAAATACTCATTTTGCAATCAGTGCATTTTCAGTTTCTTGGGTCCTGAATATTTTTTATACTGGTTACCCTCAGTGTAATTTTTTTTTTTTTTTTTTTTTTTAGACCTAGGGCTGTTTCACGATCAGGGTGTACTTTTAGGGTTCACAATAGCTCAAAAATAAAACTGCTAGTTTTTGTGGTTTCTTGTTACCAGTCAACGCCTCATGAGACTAGAATATATTGTGTGAAGTATCAGAGCTACAGGTCTACTGGTGTCTAAATTTCACTGGGTGAAAGTATAACAGGTACAGGGTCTCTAGAATAACTACATCTCATTGCAGTGTATCAGAATTGTAAAGAATTCACAGCATTAAGAATAAAAGCTCACAGTCATAAAGTATGCAAGTGCCTACTTAAAGGGGTCCCTTGTGTAATTTTAAAAAAAGAAAACTCTGATCTATGACCATGAAACAGCCCCCTACCTGATCTAAACTGTTTACACTTGAACCGGTAAAAACAAATAGCACATTTTTTTTAAACTTTTACATTTACTGGTGCTACAACATTGTTATAATAGTATTGTTAGCAAAGCATAATCACCTGCATTGTTAGCAAAGCATAATCACCTTGTCTTTTTTTTTTGTGTGTCCTTCTTTATGTCCCTTTTCCACTTGAAACCTAACAGTGTGAAATGGTTGTCCTCAAGTCTTTTTTGTGTTGAATATAATGTTTATTTCACATATTTTGCAGTAGCTTTGTACTGAATACTGATACCTGATTTGTACTATTCAAATATGAGTGGTGAAGGAGCATTTGATAACACTGAATTAACACTAATATTATTTATATAAATAACCAGTGATGCTATGAGCTTTGTTAAATTGTAAAATATAATTTTTATTTTTTTAAACTCTTTTAAGTTTTGAGACTTGAGATGAATGTAAGCTTTCATCCCCAGTGGGACAGGTAAATCTATACAGTATGTGGTTTGCTTCACCGTGAATGAATGTCTCAGTTGCAAACCACATACCATCAAGTCACATGATTAAAGGCAGTGTTCACAATTTCACTTAGAGAAATCTATGTGCTACTGTGCCTAGTCTATGTGATATCATATCAAACAACATTGCATGTGATTCAGTAATACAAACAGTCTATGTACTTATACGACTTCACAAACTGTTACACTTTTTGCATACATTTTAGTGCTTTATAGAAATGTTGTTCAAGCTGCTCTAATGCAACTAACAAGTATATCCAGCACTGATACTTATCTTGATTGTGCTGAATGGTGTTCAGGTATGCTTTGGCAGTTGGTGTGTGTGTGTGTGTGTGTGTGTGTGTGTGTGTGTGTGTGTGTGTGTGTGTGTGTGTGTGTGTGTGTGTTTTGAAAATGAACAAAACCTGTCAAGTACCACAGTGACATTCTACTTGTGCAGTCTTTCTTTTTTGTGATGTCAGTGACCTTTCCCCAATACTATGTAGGTCTTATGTACTGTATGTTGCATGTGTTATAGTGAAACTGTTCTCATTGATATGTGATTTTTTGATTCTTTAAATAGACATGGTCTTAAGAGACGTCATTATTGACAATAATGTAGTAGGAGTATTAGGAGAGGACGTATACCTGCATTGTTTGTACGCTGGCAAACACAGTATCAGTGATTCCTCCTGGAAGCGCCTGGATTCAGGAAACAGAGCAAAGATGATGGCAGGATACAAAAATGGCAAGCTGTTTGCCAAAGACAACTTTTCCACTCCAGCATCCCAAACCAATCTTACTGTGAAAGTGCACATAAACAGCTTAGAGGTCGAGGGAAAGTACACATGCGTCTTCAGTACAGATGAAGTGGAAATGATGGAAAGCCTATTCCTTTACGTTGTTGGTAAGTTTATATACATTTAAAAAAATTTTTCATATACTGTATTAAGGAGCTCACCCCCCCCACCGCCACCCATTGCCGGCTGGTTTGAGAATCGAACAAGCAACCTTTAGGTCCCAAACCAGGCCACGGCTGCCCCCAAATACTCAGCTGTGCATTAAATATTACCATGTAATAAATGTTGTCTGAAATCCAAACTATTAACGCCATCTGTAAATAGCCATGGAGATGGTATAAAACATCTGAAAAATACTACCCAATCAATCATTCCAACCAATACATCTGCCCACAGAGGCACCCCATGCTGGTTGGGGCCCCTTATCTCCACTGAAGGGAAACTATAATAGTATAATAATAATAATAATAATAATAATAATAATAATAATAATAATAATAAACTATATATATATTACAGCATGCAAAGATCTTCAAGGTGTGAAATTACCAATCAGCCATAATATTTAAAGGCACCCAAAGCTCATTGATGAGTGGAGTGAAGGCTGTCCAATCTGTTTTGATCCACTACTGTAGCACAAATTGCTGAAAAAGTTGTTATTGCTTCTGGCATCAGTGCCTGACCTCAGCAATGTTCATGTAGCCGAATGGGCGAATCAACATTGCCACATTCCAGAATCTAGTGGCGGTTATTATAACTGCAAAGTAGAAACTTCTTGTTAAAATGGATGTTCAAAAGCCCATATGCGTGTAATGGTCAGGTGTCCACTAAGACTAAAATGGCATGTTGCCTTATTGTCATCCTTTTGAAAATTTTATTTACATTTCATCTGGCACACAAATGAACTGCAGGTCTTTCATAGTGCTAAGCCATTTAATGTTAAAGGTACTTGCTCAAGGGCTAGACAAACTTCTAGCTTCTAGCACCTGCTCTACCACTGTCTGACATTGTTTTTCTTTTTAAGCTCGGCCCCTTGTGAACAGCCATGCAGATGAAGAATTTCTGAATGGAACTCATTACCAAAGAATCTTTTGTTCAGCTTCCTATGCCAAGCCAGGGGCCAGTCTCCACTGGGACATTCGAGGGGCTCCACCCAGTGAGAATATTTTCTCCATCATCAACACAAACTACATACTGCCAAATGGCACAGTCAGTATTGCCAGTATGCTCCGTTTCCCCATCCACTTGAATAATGAGAGTAGTGTTGCCTGTGTGATTCAGCACTCCACTTTGACGGAGCCTAGCACAACTGTTATAGACTTACAGACATTTGGTAGGTTATTAGAATGTTACAATAATACTTGTGCTTTTTTCTTTTTTGAACTTGAAAAAAGTTACCATATATATAACGTTGTCTGTGTGTTTGTGTGTGTGTGTGTGTGTGTGTGTGTGTAGTGTAAATATATGTGCGATTCTGTCTCTTGCCTTAAATTAGTTATACTTCAGATAAAAAGAATCTCTTTCTGGGTGTTTTGTGCTTCCTGTGTAATTTAAAACATAACTGACTTCCTCTGAAACTGCTGCTTGTCACATAAATACAAATATTTCATTATTAATGATACATTTTCACTTTGTACCACTAATATCTTTATTGATATCCAACTAGTTCAGATTGACAATTCTTATATCATTCTAATAAGATCTTCCTTTTTAAAATTTTGAAATGTTTTAATCCCCGCCCCTTTATATTTTCTTTTGTTAAGTTTTTCCAAATATAACCATGGACATGACCCTGATTGAAAAAGAAGGAGACGACTTTCTTGAGGTCTCCTGCAGAGCAAAAGGAGGGAGGCCTCATCCATCAATCACCTGGATCGATCCTGAAATGGAAACTACATCATGCTCTACTCGTTTCATAAATTATGAATCAGTTTCTTGCTCTCGCTGCTTTCCTTTAGCTGATTATGAGGGAAAAAATATTTCCTGCTTTTTTGGTTATCCACATCTTCCAGCCATAGAGAAAACTGTTACTCTACCAACATACTGTAAGTATCAGTAAAATTATCTAACCTTATAAAAAGTAAACATAAAAAGCATGCCTGTTTTAAAAGCGTTACCCCTATACAAAATCTTTACTAACTTCACTGCATCTTTTTTAGACCTCACCTCTCTTCAGCTGAGAAACATCAGCATTAAGATGGACCCCTTAAACAATTCCAATTTGTTAATATTAGAAGAGGGGGACAGTGATATCAAAATCATCTTGGAAGTGTTGGGAAATGTCCCACGATATAAAATTAATTGCACAAAGTAATAATTCTTAATGTCTATTAATATTAATGCACTTTTTTACTCCATTGTATAAAAATTAATTGAGGCTATGTCCAAACCACGCTCAGTGGTGTTCGTGGATCATATAAATAGCCGACCCATGTACAGAATACTAGTATTTCGTATTTGAATATCCGTAAGCGCAACACAGGGTGTTGAGAATGCTGCTTAACATATTTATGTTACTCTGCTTCTCAGGAATGGTGAACCTCTGTCAGAGGATGTGAATGTGGTTGTCAGTGGTCTCACGATAAAAGGTCCTGTTGGGACAAATCAAACAGGGCAATACCAGTGCCAAGCCTCCTACTACAGACATACAGCTTCTTTAAAATTTGAACTAAAAGTGAAGCCCATGGTCCAATCACCAGGTACAAGGCAGCATTTATAATTTATCAAAGGTTAATAGTGTTGAGTCAACTTTATTTATATAGCTTTATATAACAACTGAGGATGACTAAAGTGCTTTACAAAACAACAAAAGGTATAATCCACAATAGTATATAGTGTATAGGTATAATCATAAATTCTAAAATAAGAATAAAATAGAATAAAAGTTTGGGGGGAAAAAACCGCAATAAATCATAGATAATAATATTTATGCAATAACATTTACTAACAATAAAATGACAATAACTGATCAAAATCTTGCACTGTTCCATCAGTGAACATGAGTGATTTCATGATGGGAACATGCAGTTTCTAGTGCCTCTATGCTGGTGCCTGGTATACAGTCTTTGATGCCACTTTCACTATGAATGTGGCATCAAATGAACATGAATATGAAATCACGGGTTTTCTAATGAAAGAAACAACTTCCCAAGTGAAACAACAATATAATTAACATTACTTCATCTAATGGGTCACATCTGGTTAAAAGCATAATGGTATATTAATGCTTCCTGCTTGGCTCAAGAGATAGCTATTGATAGTGGGCTTAGGCAAATTATTTTCCCTGTTTGTGGTATATCAAACTCATATTAATCATAGTAAAATAATTTATAATTCATATTTCCTGTAAAACATTACTACATCACTCTTAATTCTTATGGTTTTATTCCTTACAGCTCCCATCAATGTGACACTGCATTCCAACACATCTTGGGAGAATGGGATTGAATATATAGTGGTAAAATGCTTGGCAGAAAATGTGTCTCCTAGTGCCAATATTACTTGGGAAACAAGAGAGTGCAGAGGTGAAATCAGTAAATCTGTGCCGGAAAATGTTCAGTCTGGAAGTCAGCAGTACCACAGTGGGGTCTGGAATTCAGCACGACTTCCCGTTTATTCTTATGCAGGATGCACATTGAATTGTGTGGTGCATCACCACGGGTTAAAGGAACCTGTACAAAAGAGCATTCATATCCCTATAACTGGTATGTTTTATACAATTGTAGTAATTTCTGAATAAGATATTATGATACTGTAAACTACGAAATAGATCCTTGCAATGTAATCAGTGTTACCTGTAAAAACCTTTTACCTGTACCTTACCTGTAAAAAACTTACCTGTCTTCCATTAGCATCACCCAGAAGTTATGTGAGTGTTGGTTTGCTGACAGACTCCACACACTGGTCTGCTGTGTGTAAAGCTGATGGGGCCATAACCAACATCTCCTGGTTCATTTCTGATACCGATACAACTGCTTTACATAGTACCATGAATTTCACACGGGAGGGCAGTAAGGAGCTAACCTCATGCATTTATAAATTTAAACAGTGCCAGCATGAGGGAAAGTTTTTAACATGTGCAATCCAAAATAAATACGGGGATCTGGAAAGGAGAACCATACATGTTCCACATTTTTGTAAGTAGATCACTGATTAATTATTTAAAAATGTACCATATAAAAGTCAAAGAGATATTTAAGAAATGGTGGAATCTTTGTTATTGCAATGCTCCGTATATATACACACTATATGGCCAAAAGTATATAGTCACCTGAGTATTAAACCTCCCTTTCCAAACCTCTGGGTTTCCCTTTTCTGCTGTAAGAGGAAATCGCTTTATTGAGGTTGATGTCATGCAAGGTGCTTGGCATGTGATCTGGATTCCAAATTATCACAAAAGTTTTAGGAGGATTGAAGTCAGGGTTGTGTGTAGGCCACGCAACTTCTTGCAGGCAACCTTGGTACACCATATATTTATGGATCTTAATTACTTACATTTACATTTATGGCATTTGGCAGATGTCCTTATCCAGAGCAAGATACATAAGTGCTCAGTGGTCTGGACATCTAGATGAAGAACAGAGAACAGTTTAGAAGCATGTTTTCCTTGTCCCTTAATAGATGGAGGAACCAGTCTAGCAGTGCTGGAGGATCAAAGAGAGCATGATGCAGTGCAGGGTGTAATAAATACTTTGAAGTAGTCCAGGTTTGGCACTGTAGGCAAGCATTTGTTTTTTTAAATCTGACGCGAGCAACTACAGGAAGCCAGTGGAGAGATTGTAGCAGCGCAGTGGTGTGGGAGAATGTGAGAAGGTTGATAAGTTGTGCAGCTGCATTCCAGATCAGTTGCAGAGGTTGAATGGCACTCAGAAGCAGACTGGCCAGGAGTGAGTTGCAGTAGTCTAGGCTTAGCGTGGTAAGGATTTGAAGAAGTAGCCAAGTGGCCTTAGTGGAATGACATGGAATAATCCTTCTGATGCTCAAGTGTAAGGAAATTACAACAGCATGTCAAGACATTCTTGACAATTTTGTTTTTCCACCTTTTTTGGGGGGCAAAACACATAGTGTGGGGAGGTTTCCTCATACTTTTGGCCATGTTGTTTATATTAGTATAAAGGTATTTAATTATGTAAATTTAGCCCTTTTTACTAAATTAATTAGTCACAGACTTGAAATAGTCATGTGGTGCAACTCATCCGGATGTCATTTATCATACAAATAATCTCATATTCTAAATTGCTTTTTTCTTTATTATTTTGTAATTAAGGCTGCAAATGTGGGGTACACCCTGAACAGTTCACCAGATCACTGCAGGTCAACACAGACATACAACCGTTCACCCTCACATTCACCCCTAGGGGTTATTGAAAACATTCAGTTAGCCTAATGTGCATGTCTTTGGACTGAGGGGAAAAAACAGACGAACCAGTTGAAACTCTCGAAGCACATGGAGAGCGAGGCATGGGACCATCCAAAAAATATATATTTCCTTTATATGTTAACATTTATTATCAGTGCAGTAACACTTACATTCTATAACTGGACATCTTTACACACTTTTTAAATGCAAAACTGAGCATCGCAATGGCAAATACTGTATATATTTAAATTAATTCAAAATAAACAAAGTTGCTTGGCTTTACACTGGATAGTCAAGTAGACAGACAAACAGAGAGACAGGCAGATAGATAGATAGATTTACCTGACTATATATAAATTATGCCCCATTAATAAATAAATAAAATTGCTAAATTGCTAAATGTTTCTGTGTGGAGTTTGCATGTTCTCCCTGTGCTTGCATGAGTTTCCTCTGGGTACTCCGATTTCCTCCCACAGTCCAAAAACATGCACAGTAGGCTAATTGGCTGTTCCTCCTCGTGACCCTAATTAGGAATAAACGGTTCAGAAGATGAATGAATGAATGAATTCTGTATGTCACTGGATTTTCATATACCTGTCTTGGGGAACAGTGGCATAGTGGTTAACACTTTCATGCCACACCAAGAAGGTCCTGGGTTTAAACCCTGTAATTTACAAAGGGCATTTCTGTGTATACTTCTGTGCAGGTTCTCCCATGCTTACATTGGTTTTCTCCCACAATCCAAAGACATGCACGTTAGGCTAATTGGCTATTCTGGATTGTCCCTAGGTGTGGGTGTGAATGGTTGTTTGACTGTGTTGGCCCTGCAATGGAATAGTGAGCTGTTCAGGTTGACCCTTTTTCCCAGGGTCAGCTGGGATATGCTTCAGGATAAGTGGTATGCATAATGAATTAATTGTGTGGTCTCAGTGGTCGCACCACCTGATTCAATGTAATGCAAAACCCACCTTATGAGATTGTGCTTAATGTACTCACCCACTCATGCATTTGCCAAACCACTTAGAGAGAGACAGAAAGCGAGAGAGAGAGAGAATCGTGGGGAGAAAGGGAAAACATTTGTTGGACAAAATGACCTGCACCCGGTCATCAATTAATGTGTACTTATTTTATTATCATGAAGTGAATAGTATATAGTACCTATTTCTGATCTAATTTGTATTCTGCAGTTATCTCATCTGTCATGGTTTTGAACAAAACTGTTCCACTGCATGGGAGCCATAAACAACATACTGGCCTGCACAGAGTGGCACTGAAAGAACATGTTTCCAATCAGAAGATATTTTTTCAAGTTAATGGAAATGCATCCAAATTTAATTTCAAATGCTTCAGGTATGATCAGCCAGGGTGACAAAATGTTCATGTATGCATTACAACTGGCACAACATTTCAGGAACATACTATTTCAACATAAAAATACTAAACTGCCATTTTTAATGGAATGTTTCTGATAATGTTTCTAAAAATGCTCCACATTCACTCCAAAAATTTTTTTCTCACTTATTGAGTAAGAAAGCAACACTGTACATTATTATAGCTTTTGCATATCAATGGTTATCTTTTAAAGTTTGATGTCTATCCTTGGCTGATATTAGGTCCGATGGCCTTTCTGCACACACCACTGGTATGGCCCTGATTTTCACTCAGCAAGTGTCAGAGAGTGATGCTGGTTTGTACACATGCAGTGCATCCTGGTGCCATCACAATGCTTCAGTCATGATTCTGGTGGAAGTAACCAGCCAGAAAATCCACAGCAGTGAGTATTTACATTGTCCCATGATAGCTACAGCTATAGTGGCATTTAGGCCATTACAATACCAATACAACGAACCTTGTCACACTCACCTGATATAGTATATCATTAAAAGATCAATTAAAACAAAAATCTATTATTTGTATTAAGTAATAATAGGAGTCACTTTGACTCATTTTACTGTGCTCTTTTTTCCAATGCATAGTGATGCTTATCCTGATCTGTTTCTCCTCTGCTGTTGCAATTACCCTTATTATGATGGTCACAATTTGTATATTCTGGTAAGTTGCTGCTCATTTTACCACCAGCACAGATGACTAACAGCTGTTTTTCATTGTTAGCACATAGGAAGAGACTGTAGGCAAAACAGGAAACAAGGTAGTACACCTAGACCTGCGTGACATGCTATTCATAAACAGGATATGCAGGTTTATATACACCAAGATACATGCTGCCACATTAACCACAACTACATCATTTGTCCAGAGTAAAAAGATTTTTATGAGAAAGGAAATACGTGATTTCTAAATCAGGGAATGTAAAAAGCTACAAAGTATCACTGTATGATGTTTGATTATTTTCACACACACACACACACACACACACACACACACACATTGTTAACTTGGTATACTCTTTTCCTGGTAGCAGTTGCATTCAAGCACCACTAAACTATTATGAATCCCACAACAGCAGCTTGGCTTTCTAGTCTATAAAAACTGTTAATACTAAGATTTCTACATTTATAGCATTTCGACAGTCACATGAAAAAATATGTACATCTATAGGAAATTGTTATCTTTTTAAACAAGCAAACATTCCACCCCCTTTAAAAAGTTGGAAACACGTGGTTTAGCATATACCTGAAGAAATGATCACTATTTCAGTTTCCAAAATCTTTTTGGAACTGAAACGTCGCTGGTTCGATTCCTGAACCCGCAGGAAAAATGTGTGGTAGGGGAGTGAGCTGCACCTTCCCTATCTTCACATTCATGGCTGAAGTGCCCTTAAGCAAGGCACCTAACCCCCAACTGCTCTCTGGGCGCCCCAATGTGTGTGGCAGACCACTGCTCTGAGTGTGTGTGCTCACTTTGGACGGGTTAAATGCAGAGGCAATAATTTCCCTTGCGGGATTAATATATTATATCAAAAAAAAAAAAAAAAAGATCGACATTGATCCTGAACAGATCAGCCAAGATCAGTTCTAGGACTTATTAATTTCCTCTAAAATAAAATTGGTGCATCTAAACTACTAAAACTGCTCAGTCACTCTGTAAGAATAAAGGGAAGAAAGAAAGAAGAGAAATGCAAGACTACAACATTTGCCACACAGACAAATGTGTTTGCTATGGCACAAAACAAGAACATAAACCACTTGACCAAATATATGTGGACAGCTGACTACTACATCTACATACGGCACATTGAAAAATTGAAAATTGAAAAATCACTAGTATTAAGTTATGTATCTAGCCTAGGAACCATTAGGTTAATGGAACTAACAGAGATCCAAATACGGCCATCACAATTTATAAGATCTATACATTCCATTACACGAGGTGTATCTCAGACTACATACTGACCTGGTCAACTACACATCAGGACATAACCTGCAGTGCTGCTGTTATCTTTCTTTCTATCTTTCTATCTATCTATCTTTCTGTTATCTTTTTATCAAACACAAGACTTAGCATAAGACATGAACTAGTTTTGAGCCTGATGTGGACAGAGAGATGAAATTAGATCTATTCAAAACCGATTCTGATGCTGGAGAGTGGACAGGGCCTAACACACACACAAAGAGCATAGTCACACCTGTTCATGGTCTCCCCTTATCACAATCACTTCTGTTTTGCTTGTTTAGTGGATTAAAACAAATCAGAAAAAATATAATAATGGTAATACAGTAGAGGCAATATTCTTAAGTGGAGAAAGTAAGTACACCCTTGGCCTCAGAAACTAGTATTGCACTCTTTAGCAGAAATAGCTTATTGTAGCCATGTTGCATCCACCAGTTTCAAAACCTTTACCACTTTTCCATGCAAATTTCCTTTAGCTGCAAGATGGTTGAGAATTGTAGGGGCCATACTTATTTTTCAAATAACTGTACAGACTTCAGGTTACCTGCAATGCAATCAATGACTTAAATAATTGATCTGTTTCTTTCTGCCTAAGTAGCAAAAGAAACGAAGAAACTCACTCTTCAAACAAGGTGTGTATAATATACTCTTCAATGATATTTTCTTCAGTGATATTTTTTTGTTGAGTTGTTTACTTGACCAGTGCAAATATGTTATACAAAAAGGACTGGAAGAAGCGTGACTCTCTGGCTGCCCTGATGCAGGACCCACGCTCACCAGAACTCAAGAAGACCAAAGGGCAACACCAGGAGTATGCCGAGCTAGTGCACTACTCAATAGTGATTGATGTAAAAAGCACAGTGTGAAAGATTATTTGAATATTCAGAGGTCTAAAATGTGAAAATAAAATCCTGATTTAGGCACTGCCTTAAGCCAGAGTTCTTGCTCTTTATCGATGGCAGTCTAAGGCTGGTGTTATAAGAGTAGCATGGCTCCTTTAAGCCATAAGGCTGAATCTGCTTTAGCCATAAAGGAAAATAAACAAATCTCCCCTGGGTTTCCTGAGTGCGGTCTGGAGCCAAAGCAGGACAGTATTTTTTTCACTGCCTTTCAGTAGCTAATTTTTGATGACCCATCTTGCTAGTTTAATTATCCATTTAATGAGTTTATGTTCCATGTTGTCATTGATGTTTAGTGTTGTTTAGCTTGACAAAAGTTTGTCTCCCTACCTGAGTTAGATTGTGCATTTTTTATTATTCTTTGTGAGTCTGCGCAGTGGTGTATGTGCCTTTATTTTGGATTGGGACATGGCATGTTCCATACCTATTGGGCTCCACTCAGGAACTCTGAATTATACATAGCACCATGCTAATATAAGTAACTGCTTATGTATATGGATGTGAAATTAATACTTAAGTATTAATCATTACTTTTGTCATTTAACTTCATTTTTTTTGTTATCTTATGTTTCTTGAAGGTAATGTTCTGCGTGAAATTTAAAAATGTGTCATGAATTAAAAATAAGTGTGTAATAAAAGATATAGGGCTTTAATTACAGTGGATCCTCAACCTGTTAATGAAACATACCAAACAAAGCAAGTAATATGCTAACTTAATTAAGTATATTAACAATTCTTCTTATTCTTTATATTTCTGTAGCATATTTAAATCATCGCCTCCCACTCAATTTACAATATTAGGTTAAATATAATTTAAATTTGCATCCAAACAATCCAGAACGTTTCCAGGGTTTACCAGGTAAATCTGGGTGGCATGAGAAGTTGACAGCTCTGCTCTTCTTTTTAAACAAATGGCATCCAATCTTATAATACAGTCACCAAATCGATTTCCCTGGGTTTACACTGGGGAATGACGTCCATGATTTCTGCCATTAAAAAAAGTGCGGAGCTCCACGATTTATGAGCATGCTTGGAGCATGTTCGAGGAATAAAAAGGACACAGCTTATGTCCAGGAGATAAAACTTGAAGGAATTGTGTTGCCAAGTTCATCAAGATACCCTACGATGGCACATCAAGGTCTGTTACGCTCTCTTACCCTGGGTTTACACTGGGGCACGATGTCCATGATCTCTACAATTTGAGAGAGTAGTGAGGAGCGTGGGGGGTTGTGGGATTGACTCGTGATGATCTTGAGGGAACTTGGTGAATTCGTGATATTTGCACAAATGTTTGTCAAAACTTTTGCCATGGTTATTATGATGTATTGCAATTTCACATCACTCGTGATAGAATGTGGGAACTCCGGAAGAAAGAAATCGTACTACATCGGGATAGCGGCGGTCAAAAATTTTGCCACAAGCAAAAATTGAGTGATCATCCTGAATCCACCAAGTTCCCTCAAGATCATCATTATTCGATCCCACGACCACCCCCAGCCCCTGCTCATCATGATTCACTCAAATCATGGAGATCATGCCCCAGTGTAAACCCAGGGTTACTGACAATCCTGGGACCCACAGCCCTAAACTGTTTGTACTTTAAGATGGGTAGAACCCTGGCTCTTTTGAACGCTGTTGGTACATGACCAGATGATATAGAGTTATTGATGATAGTGAAGATAAAGTGGAGAAGATCTTGAGTATTGTGGCAGGCATTGGATCCAGTGAGCAGGTGGAAGAATTGGATGATGAGATGACTTGTTGGATGTCTTCAGTTGTGAGATTGGAAAACTGTGCAATGGAAGGGGAAGTGGAATCTACACTGTGCAGTATAGGAGTGTGTGTTTGTGTGTGTGAGAATATTATTTAAAAATATTTAACACCATGATTAAAACCACCTGACAAAAACAACCTAACACAAACTGACTGGTCTGTGGCTAGTCAGCAACTTATGCAGGAAGGTGCAATGCACTGTGTTCTGACAACTTTTTAAAAAGTCAGCATTAACAGCTTCAGTAGTTTTGTAAATCAGCTCTTTTTTAGGATCAGAACATATATAGTTTTGAGAGGGAGTTTCAAAGATATTTTTGATACATAGCTGAGTCAGTCTCTGAAACTGGGTCAAATTTTACCTCTTAGGGCTTTACCTAAGACCCAAAGATTAGATGTTGTGCGTCTTGTCACTTTTCTTTTGATACTTATCACCTAATAACTTTATCAACATTTTCGAAAAGGAAGACGTTTGGCAAAAGGGAAATGCTCAATGGCCCTCATATGAGAATCTTACTTGGACATACATGCAATGCAATTGAAAGAAAATATGATGTCCTCATATAAGGACAGTTGGGTCTTACGAGGCTAATGGTTTACATTTTGGACTTAGCATTTTCCAAACACTGTAAAGAATTAAAAGTGCAATCTCTGCCTAAAACATTCCTCATGGACACATACATGTCAGACAAAATAATTCAGATACATCCAGCAAAAATAATAATAATAATAATAATTTATAAAAACAAAAATTCATAATATTTTTTTCTGCAGAATTGGTTGCAGTGTGGATGAAAATTGTGACTTTTTTTGTTACTTCTTGTTTCATGTCATGCTATCACCGAAGTATCAACCCAAAGTGCAAATAGTAAGGATTGCAACATAATTCGTATATTAAAATGTATTATTAAAGGAATACAAATTCCTGTTTTTCTTACTTTGTGAATTGAAAATCACAGTTTACGGTCCAGACCAAGGGTGTCTGATAGTTATATTGTATTTCTATTTTCAAATAATTGCACCAACAGTTCTCACCAAGTTTCTTGCATATGCTCATGCTATTTTAGAGGGCAGCTCATTCATCAAAGGGTCAGAAAACCGTGTGTTATCAACCCTATGGTGAGAAATCTGAGCCATCTGTAGGTTTGAAACATAATGGGGACTAATCTGTTGGTATTTGCATCTGGTAATTTTACCACCAATCTTTCATACCTTGTGATACCTGTGTACTGGAGGCAACCTTAAACCATGTTTCACTTCCCTACATGACTGGCTCTTTGGGGAGCTCTGTTAAGGTCCTTTAAAGTCTGACATAATGATGGAATGTTCAAGCATCATCCAGAGTCTGCAAAGCTTGCAGTAAAATGTTTTAGTGTAAAAGCCCAACAGACTTATCTACCTTTTACCATGTTATGGATAACTGTTACTTTCTAGTATAAACAGGTCAGTCATAGCATTATATACCTAGCAAAAAGCTTGCCTACATCCTTAGGTCCTCGTGCTGCAGCCTCTCCTGCATTTTAGCTTCAGAAGGCATCTACCTTTCCGGATTAGAGCTACATGGAGCACTGACAACCTGTCACCTAAGCCTTTTCCTTTTCCACCTCCTGGATAACAATGCAAGTAAGGAACTCTGACCTCAGCTATTCATTTCACAATTCCCTTTCTAAATCCAACGCGGAGGCTCTCTACAACTGTCTTCTATGTTTGGACAGGCAGGGGAAGGATGGAGTCTGGAGCTTCTCATTGGACAACATTGTCACTTATGTTCCACTTATGACAAGTTTGGACCCACTGTGAGACAAGTTAAATTAGTCAATGCACTGAAAGTCAATTTATATAGGTGGTGATGATGATAGACATATTTAAGACTACACAGCATCATAACATTTAAAGAATATATATGATTTTCATTAACCACATCTTAAAGATAATTAAAATTAGTTACTCTTACAGTTATAATGATAAATGCATACACATATTTTGCACTAAATTATTTGACAAACCTGATTAATACCACAATAATAGTATGCATATACTTTGTAGTTATCATTCTTCAACTTCAGCTTGACCATATTCAGGGAGCATATCATCCAAAGCCTTTTATCATATTTCACATTTTATGCATACTGTATGCATAAAAATATCCTGTTACTCAGGATATTATATTGTTTCCTTTTGTATTTTATCACTACATTCTTATGGTCACTGCATCTACCGTTTCTTATACAAACAAGGCTTGAGTTCAAGCCTTATTTTCCTCACATCATTTGGAACATTGTCTGTCTTCAGAAACTCAAATGAGTAGAAATGGCTGTTCTGTATGTCCTAGAGAAAGAATGTAAAGAGAAATAATTAGTAAATACTCAAAAAAAAGTTTCATTTAAAAAAAAAAAAAACAACCCTAAAAACAGATTTGACAGTCATGTAAAAAAAATTAAAATAAAATAATTACATGCCATGGAAATTAGTGATACTTTCAACATATTTGAAAAAGGAAACATTTCACTCTCTTCGATATGTTGCCTAAAGACACCACAGGCGATTGAGAGCAGCTGCATAAAAAAGCAGGTACAACTGTACATTTTTCATAACAATAAAAAAAATGGCTTATTGGTTTGAGATTAAGTGCTATTGATTAGATACTCCTGTAGGTGGAACCCACATCATGTCAGGATCCAAAGAGCTATCTAAGGCCTTCCAAAAAAAAAAACCCCAAAGAAATAAAAAAATAAAATACAAGTCCGGCAAGTGATTTAAAAGGATCCTTAATTATTTAAAATAATAACTCGCGCACAAGGTAAATCATTAAGCGGTTGTGTACTCTTCTAATGACTATTCAACAAGTGCCTGTTTGAGACTATGTTTAGTGGTCATAATGTTTTTAATGTTACAGCTGATCTTTGTAAATCATGCATACATACAAATATATACACACACACACACACACACACACACACACACACACACACACACACACACATATATATATATATATATATA
>JAQMYF010000013.1:22433563-22446580 GCA_030014195.1 Neosilurus mollespiculum | reverse complement strand
CATATTTCCACATGTGTTAATTCATAGTTTTGATGCCTTCAGTGTGAATCTACAATGTCAATAGTCATGAAAAGAAACGAAACTCATTGAATGAGAAGGTGTGTCCAAACTTTTGGTCTGTACTGTACATCACATGTTACACATACAGATTGCCTTGTAGGAACATTTTAATATCTTACTTGACCATAAGTCAGATTTCAGAATTTTTGGTAGACCTCTTGTCTTTTTATTTTATCACCAGACCACTGATTTAGTTTAAAGTTCAACATGTCTCAACTAAGCCAAAACTGTGTACCCTGTCTGATTCAGCTATAATGACAAATGTTAGTTTGCAGAAGTGTGACTAAATCAAGGACAGCTTTTTAACCAAGGATTGGTATAATTTAATGAGAAAAGACAAAATCGTACCACCTGCTAAATGATATATATTAAAAAATGTGCCCCTGATTTAATATTGGCAAAATCTTTTACAATTTTTGTGTAACTACTTTTTAATGTTTTTTTTTTTTTTTTTTTTTACCTGATTGACTTTTTCTTGAACAAACTGCACAATGTTCAAGGTTGTAATGGCATAATGTTTGTTGAAAGTGTTTACAAAAAAAACAGGTTAGTGTCTGTATATTTACTGTAAGTAAACAGTGTATGATGTTTACTTATGTCAAAGTACAATGATTCATGACAAAAATACTGAACATATTTCAAAACAGAATTATACTTTCATTCAAGACAAGTAATTAAACAAGCGTTGGCATTAAAATTTTATTTTGAGCCTTTTAAACAAAATGGCCCAGTGGTACATTCTCTCCATTTCATCCTAAATTTCCTCTAGGTGCTCTGTTTTCCTCATGCAGTCCACAGATATTATGATTAGAACAACTCACTACTACTAATGAAAATGAGTGTGAATTTGTGTTCATCTCTGTGTCAGCGCTGAGGCAGTTTGATGACGTGCCTAGGATGTACCCTGCCTCCCACCTGAACGTTAGAATTGCCTCCAGCTCACCAGTGATCCTGACAGATAAGTGGTATAGAAAATGGATGGATGGATGGATGGATGGACAGTTTGTGAAGATTTTATGACAAGTTTATATTTAGTTAATACTATAAATTATTTCTGCACTGTATGACTGTCAAGGGAAAGATTCAACAGCAAAGGAGGAAAAAAGCTGTGACTTCTATCCATTTATTAAAGATTCCTTTCTTTGAAGAGCAGGAAAAGAGCAGTTACTGTAATATGTTTACTACTGCATATGCTACATAAGTATATTTCAAACTTAATTTATAGACAATTATGCATGCTTATTTCAGCAAGAAACTTTGTCTATTGGCCATCAATAAAAACAATAAGCAAACTGTATTAGTTTGTTTATGTTTGTAGATGTCACATCATATTGTCACATTATATCACCACACTTTTCATTGGTAAAATTTCCAAAATATGGCAACAATATGTTGCCCAATATGGTTAATCATTAGTGAAAGGATAACAACCCATGGATTTCTTTTCGGCTGTGTCACTTTAAAAACAAATCAAAAATCAGCGTTTGCAGTAGACTTCATCATGGTGGTCAGCCAGGTCCATGCTGGGATAGGGCTACTCTTAGCCTTTTTCCTCATTTATTCTGCTTATGGACAAACCTCAGGACCGTAAGGACTATATTTTACTCTGAAATCTCATCACTTAATAGATACAAGGGGCTTGTAATACAAAAATCTTCTCTTTTAGGTCCACAGGTAATCTCAAAGTATGTCTATGTGTGCATGTGCATGTGTTAGAAATGAAACCTTCAACATTATGTAGTCTATTAATTTTTTACATGGACACTGATATACTCCATAACATTATCACTACTGACAGGTGAAGTAAATAACGTTGATTATCTTTGTACAATGGCACCTGTGATGGGGGGAGAGATATGAGGCCGCAGCTGAACAGTCAGTTCTTGAAGCTGATGCATTGGAAGCAGTCGAATGGGCAATCATAACAACTTTGAAAAGGGCTGAATTGTGATTTCCACAGTAGGTGTCTGGACAGAGCATCTCCAAAACAGCAGGTTTTGTGTGCTGTTTCCAGTGGTCATTGCCTAATAAAAAGGATTCAAAGTACAACAACCAGAGACAGTGTCATGAGTACCTAAGGCTCATCAACATGTGTCTGTCTGGTTCGTTTCCATGCTAGAGCTATTGTTGCCAAAACACTGCTAGAAAAAATTAAAAGGTTAAAATTGGCTATAACACAAAGCTGTCAAAACATACACTGCATCGCTGTATGCTGTGAATAGGGATGCTTAGCCGCACTATGGTCAAATTTTCCATGCTGACCATTGTTTGCTGGCAAAAGTGTCTAAATGGAAATTAGCTTGTGAGCATCAGAATATACTGTTTTTGTCTTTAGATATTTTGCTGTGACATTTCCTTCAGTAATAGAGTCTGGATCTAATGCCAAATTTTGTATGAGTGTTCTGATGCCTAACGAGACACTGCAAATGAACATTTATTTGGTTCACAACAACCAGATCAAAACTCTTTTACAACAAAGAGTGGAAAAGGAGATTCACAACTGCTCTCATTTTAAGGTCAGAAATCCTTATTATTATTATTATTAATATTATTATTATTATTATTATTATTATTATTATTATTATTATTATTTATGATTTATGTGGTATAACAGGAAGTACATTTTCACAGGCTCCACAGGTTAAAGGGGATTCAGTGCAGGAAATTAAAGTAGAAGTTAAAGGTGAACATTTTAAGCTGACAGAAAAAAGGAAGGTGAAATTTAAATCCTACAACACATTAGTATTTATTCAGACTGATAAACCAATCTACCTTCCAGGCCAAACAGGTATTTGATTTCTGCAATTCTTAATATCTAATTGAACTATTTAATAAAGGTTCAAAAACTTCAAAACACCACATTTCTCTAACATTTTTTCAACAGTGAATTTCAGAATTGTCACAATGGATTCTAATTTTATTCCCCTTGAGCAAAGGGTAAGTTTTGAATACTTACTAGATTCTAAGTATAATAGGTCAGTGCAAAAAGGCAGGTTTTAACTACAACACATTATTCCATACATTTTTACATCTAAGTGTAAAAGAAGGGTGTTAATGGCTTAGGACAATGGTGGCTAAAGTTGAAATGTTGGTGATTCGAGCTCCAGCACCACCAAACTGCCATTATGCATGGTGATATCTATGGTAATTTGGTAGTTTCTTAGAACTATTCACTATCCTATTTTCCTTTACAGTACAACACAGTGACTCTTGAGGTAAGTAAATAAAAACTGTCATTTCATTTTACTTATTTCTACTTTATTTATTAAAATTAGTTCATTTTATTATTTGTTCACATTGTTTAGTATCTCTTTATTATTTTTCTGAAATAAACAGGACAATAATCTTAACAGGATTGGTCAGTGGACAAATGTGTCCTCAACAGGCCTGATACTGCAGCTTTCTCATGAGTTAAATGCTGAGGCTCCACAGGGACATTATTCATTAAATGCTAAAATCGAAGATAGGTTAATCTCACACTATTTTAAGGTGCAGAAATATGGTAAGTTACACAACTAAAAGAGTGTTTTTGATACAAATGTAACTGGCATATTTACTGTGAGGAAAATATATTTCACTTTTAGTTTTGCCCAAGTTTGAGATCATAGTAAAATCACCAAAAGAACACAGCATCGGTGAGGAGGAACTAAAGATGGAGATTTGTGGAAAGTGAGTGAAACCACAGCAGTGGAACAAAATATGCCATATTTTTCACATTTTACATAACAGATGATTGAATAGAAATATTTTACTGCAAAATGGTTTGTTTATTTATTTATTTACACTTTATCCTTATAAAGGATAAAGTGGTTCATAAAATAAATTGATGAATAGTATTAATATTTATACATATTTGCCAGTGTCACATATGTATAAATATGTCACATTGCTTCTGAACACTACCACAGTGAATTTGAAATGAAGCAGTCAAGATGTTATTCAAAGTAAATTTTCACTCCATGTCCATAAAATTACATTCAGGTGTTTCAGATTAAGTGCTATTGATTAAAAACCGTCTCTGTAGGCACCACAGCATATTAAAGAGGGTGAAATACTTGTATAAGAAAGATTTGTATAAATATTCAACAATTTCTACTGAATATATATATATATATATATTGGGCAATTCTTCTTTTTCTATAAAATAATGTATTGATTTAGACATGGTATAAAAGCAGAGCTCCTCAAAGACTTTGTACATTATGTTTCTTAATTATTGCACTGGTGTTTTGTTGAAAAAAACATTGGAAAATTCCGTTGCTACACTGATAACAGAAAAATAGGCTGATGCAATGATACATAACATATAAAAAGGTTTATAATTATTTTACCATGCAGAGATAACCAAAATCGCACAGTCCAAAGCCACAAACAAGAAATGTGCAGTGGGTCAAGGGATTTGGTTAACAGAACATCACAAGTAGAACTGAATTCATGGTCAGAGTTCAGGCAGGCAAGGGTCATAAAAGATCACAAAACAAGTAATGTCACAGGCTAGGCATGAATCAGAAACAAGCAGGCAGAAACAGGTCATGTACAGGAAATACAAACAAACAGGAAATAAAGGCTTAGCACATACTGAAACCACACACACAATACTAATGCTTCATGCTGCGTTATAGTCTGTCCTGTACAGTAGTCCTACTGATATAAGAGTTATGTGATCAAAATTTCTAGCTCTGCAAGGGCGGTTAAACATGTGTTTCTTTCCTGGCACAAAAAAGGTCAAGTCATTGATTTAGCAAGAAATAAGCATTTAACCCTATATGAAATCATTATAATTTGTTGCCATAATTTGTGCCATATCAATGATGGGACCTTTTTTGCCAGAAAAGAAATACATTACTGGACATGCCAAGCTAAAACTTCTGATCACATATATCAGAAGGATTAAGTATTTTGGGCAAATCATATACTGTATATGACCTGACAGCCATTTGAAAATAAAATAAAAAATCACTGTCCAAAGCAAACATCTTTGCTTGTGCATTTCTAAGGTACACCTATGGACAGCGAGTACCTGGTGCCGCACTAGTGCAAGTGTGCCGTACGTTTTGGCAGATGTATCCTTCTGAAGAAGGCACCCCACTGATACCACCATGCCTTGTTAGAAGTGTGGAGGTGCGTAAATAAAACAATATAAGGGTAGCATTTTTTTTCCCCTTTACTGACATTGTTATCACTCCTTATTTGTTGTGTTGTCCCAATAGATTTATCAGACAGGTTGTGCCTTCCTTATTTTGAATGTATCAACATTCATAAATTCGGAGTCAGAACAAAATTTGAAGAATGAACTTAACGCCACTGTTACACTAACAGAGGAAGGAACAGGTGAATCAGAAATAGATCTCTTCTGAATGAAGGAATAAGCACTTTAAAAAGTCACATTTAAAGTTATGTTTGCTGTTTCAATTTATTAAAAATAACTTGAAAATGAAAACATTTATTTATATATTTTGTTTGTTTTAGAAATTTCTATTGTAAAATCTGTAATCATTCCCCTCACTTACCAAGTCGGTGAAGTGAAACTTGTGACCTTGCCAAAAACATTTGAACGGGGGGGAGCTATAGAAGGAAGGGTACGATTTCCTTGTTTTTAAAATTACACTTATTAACTAATAATAGTTTAATAATAACTATAATAACTAATCACATTTGTAATGTTTTGACATGTGCAATAAATTTCATCAATTCTTCATCCCTAATCAACAGATTAACGTTACTAACTTCAATGGAACACCAATTCCTAACAAGAAGGTGTATCTTTTAGAAGGCGAACGGTGGTCAAAAAAGTTACTGCTTAATCTTACTTCAGATCAAAATGGATTGGCAGATTTCTCCATTGCATCTCCTGAACATCCTGCAACAGAAATTATATTACATGTAAGCACTCACAAAGTTTTAAATTCAGTATATTTCAGTACAACTTAATGATAAATTAAAGCAAACTTTCTTGTTTCACTGTTATCTAGGCAGATGTTTATCCAGAGCCTGTATACCATGCATACAAAACACCACACTTTTTAGCTGATTATGTACGTGTACAACTACTCCAACCTGCCACACCTTACAGTCCAGTATTCAGTGAACTGTCAATAGAGAGCACAGAGGAACCAATTAAGTGTGGTGCTGAAATTCCCATAACTGTTAACTACCATATTGTTGGGGAAACAAGTGGAAAATACAGCATCGATATTATATACATTGTAAGTATTAACTATATGCAGTAAAATTGAAAGTTATTTGAGCGGGCAAACACAAGCTACCTGTATTACTTACATTCCAGTAGTTCTAAATGTAATTAATTGTACAGTGATCATCATATATTTTGACTCTCTGGTTCAGGTCTTATCTAAAGGAGCCATAATCCATTATGGGTTTGAAAAAGTTGAGGTGAAAGACTCTGCAGATGTCAGAAAAGGAAAAATCTCCTTCAAACTGTCTGTTGTTCCTAAGTTCGCACCATTAATACAGGTTGTAGTGTATTCTGTCCTGCCCAGTGAAAATGTTATTGCTGCTCACCGGGATTTTGATGTGGAAAAATGTTTCAGTAATAAGGTGATGTTAGAGCACTAAACTTTAAACATTTTAAACGCAATGTATTAGTTTGTGGTTAGCCATGAAATTGCTATACCTGCCTAATATTTTTATGATCATGGACTCCAGGTTTCACTACAGTTCTTAAGCTCAACGGCAGTCCCTGGTGAAAAGAATACTCTTGAGCTCTCAGCTCAACCTGGTTCACTGTGTGGCCTTAGTGTTGTGGATCAGAGTCTGTTCATCTTGGAAACAGGAAATCGCCTAAACACTCAAAAGGTGAAGTTAAGATTTGTAGAGTCTTTTGCTCATACAGTTTTGAATCTCCCAGGAGTGCCATGCAGGAGTCCTAAAACAGTGAAATTATAATTTTATAATTTTTATCAGTTTTTTTTACACTGTCTTCGTAATCTATATTTGTCAATTATTCTTCCATAAAAAAATGAACCTAGCATGTCTGCCTCGCAGCAAGAGGGTCCTGGGTTCGAGTCCCAAAGCTCGGCAAGGACATTTTTTTTAGAGAGTATTGCTTGTTCTGCCTGTGCTTGCCTGGCTTTCTTTCAGGTTAACTGGTTTCCTCTCACAGTCCATAGACATGCACATTAGGCAAATCAACTATACCAAATTGCCCCTAGATGTGAGTGTGAATGGTTGTGTGAGTGTTGGTCCTGTGATGGTCTAGAGAGATGTTCAGGATATAGCCCGCCTTTGCCCAGTGTCAGCTGAGATAGGCTCCAGCTTTCTCGTGACCCAGTAGTATTAAGTAGTCTGGCAAATTAATCAATGCATGATGAATTATTTATCCTGCTTCCAAAATAACTGCTGTTAAAAGTAGAATGTTAGCTTCTGTTGGAAAGAACAGATATTGCATTATTGTGGTTTGATGCTGCACTTCTGTCACTGTAAGATTAAGGAACTGATATCAGTGTAGGCATCAAGGGTTTTCTTGTCCATGGTCATGGAAAATATATTAGGGTTTCAGAAGAGTCAAATTATTGGCCTGCATCAAGCAAACAAAACAACTAGGAGGATTACTTAGTAAGTAGGATTATGATAAGATTAAGTTACTAAGGTTAAGAGCTAAGAACTATTAAATAAGTTATTATTCTATTAAGAACTATCTAACACATTATTATAACCTATGCACAGTGCAGTGCACAGGATTGTAAATAAACAGATGTGTGGACATAATAAAAAGACCTATTAATGAGACTTATTAAGGGGGAAAACTGTATAAAGATTGGACTTTCATTCACTTGACCAAACCGCCTAATCCTACTATTGTCAAGGGGAGCTTGACAATAGTAGACGAGGCGAAGACAGGATACACCATGAACAGCTTGCCAATACATCCCAGGGTCAACACACACAACTATTCACACTCACACCTAGGGGCAATTTGAAACAGCCAATTAGCCTAATGTACATGTCTTTGGACTGTGGGAGGAAACCGTAGTACCAGGAGGAAACCTGCACAAGCACGGGGAGAACATGCAAACGGCAAACAAAAACACCCTCAACTAGCCCGGAACTCAAACCCAGAAGCTTCTCGCTGTAAGGCAAATGTTTTAATCACTGCAAAGTGTTGTGTCAGTAAAGTAGCATAAGAATAATGTGTTTTATTTCCTGTTATTGCATATTAAATCTAAATATATATTTATATTAATGTAATCATACATGCAAACATCACAAAATATGTTTTTAACCCCACTGTATATTATCCCAGAATAATCATAGGTTAAACTATGTATTTCACAGATTTTTAATTTGTTGCCAGTAACTTCATTATTGGATTATCCATATGGGATTGAAGATGAGCAGGAGTGTTTGCACATTAGAACTCAACGGAGTGCAGGGTTTGATCATACTTACAATATATTCAAGGTAAATGGCTTTTGTCTTGTCACATGTAACATGTAGCTGTGTAAATATGTGCATGAATGTCCTCACTGTAGACAACAAATGTCCAATTAAAAATGAATAGCAATATGGCTTTATATTGTGTTGTACAGTATGTAGCCTAACCTGCCCTAAAAGTGACATACACACATGTGTCTGGGAGATCTAGAGACAGTGCACATAATTTTATGGTTTTATCTAATCCAGGGTGATCTCCCTCAAAAGGACATGATTACCAGTTTAATTATCCTGGTCCATGGTTACAGTAATGTTCAAAGTTATTTTATGGGTATAGAAGGGTGTGGCATATGTGTCCTGGGGAGAATTTCTGTATTGTACAAAATCCCCATTCTATACCACCATGTCAGAATGTGCCTGAATTCACGTTGTTTTAAAACGACAGTGGCCTACAAACATGACAGCCAAAGACCGAAGCCTAAACAACGTTTGTATTTGATGTCTGCAATATTCATTCATTATCTGTACTGCTTATCCTTAGGGTCACAGGGAAGGTGGACTCAATCCCAGTTGACTTCAGGCAACAGTCAGGCTTGCCTGCAATATACTTAACAAAAATTGGGACAGAGGCATGATTGACATTGTGTTACATCACATTTCCTTTTAATTATTCATTCATTCATTCATTTTCTGAACCGCTTATTCCTAATTAGGGTTGCGGGGAGGCTGGCGCCCATCTCAGCCGACTCTGGGCGAGGGCGGGGTACACCCTGGACAGCTCGCCAAGCCATCGCAGTCCTTTTAATTACACATTTTAATTATTTGGGATCTGAGGGTACTAATTGTTGCACTTTTGCAATTGGAATTTTTGTCCATTCTTGCTTGATACAAAATGTTCGCCACTCAACAGCCTGAGGGTACTGTTGATTGATTCTCCTTTTCATGATATGTCATACATTTTCAATAGAAGACATATTTTGACTTTTAGCAGGCCAGTCAAGGACACACATACTGTGTTAACCACGCAACTGTAGCTCGTTCAGAACAAGGCCTGGCATTGTCTGGCTGAATTAAGCATAGATTTGGAAGAGACGTTAAATAAGCTTGGGAAGAGACGTTGCTTTGACGGCAACATTCGTCTGTCTAATATCCCAATAGACACCTCTGTGTGGATTTGGTTTGGAATTTAAATTTGAGATATCCACAGTGGGATTTTTGATATTCATTCAGTCACATGCTGAACCATTTAATCCTTCTAAGGTCGAGGGTCACGGGAAGGCTGGAGTCTGTCTTAGCCCACTCAGGGCAAAGCCAGGGTATACCCTGAATAGCTTGCCTGTCCATCACAGGGCAAAAACACACAACCATTCACACTCACACTTAAAGGGATGAGTATTCTGAATATCTGAACAGAAATCTTACTAGAAAAAACTCCTATAACTGTAACTAGTCCTAACTAAATTTTGGCATTTATAACCGATTTTCCGAGCACCATAGTAATAGAATATGGCGTGCCCTCCACAGCATACTTACAACCCATCGTCTTCATTTTGGATGGTTGTCCAATGTCAACACGTGCCAACCACAAGAAACCCAATAAAGTTGCCCTGTTGCCAAGTTGATTCTGATTGGCTGTTATGCATCACTGACTTGCATGGTCATGCGCAGCAATAAAAAAAAAACCCCAAAACAAACAAACAACAACAAAAAAAGTTTTATTATTCATAAAGAAACTGAAATCCAAAAACATAGAGGCTTATACAGCACTGCTCACAGAATAAAAAAACTTACAATCTAACTCAGGTAGGCAGACATACTTGCAGGTAAATAATGTTCGTGAAGCAAATGCCAAAATAAGAAGCATGACAGAACAGGAACTTGTTAAACGGACACATAAAATAAAAAAGACAGGTGGCACAAATGAAAGCAGAGATCAGTTAGTGAAAGAAAAGAGGTCAAAAGCAAACCCAGGCTTGGACACCTATTAATAGAGACATCTTTTGGGAGCTCCGCATTTAGGAGGTGCCTAAATCTATATATATATTTTAATCTTTTTCGGATAACTGCAAATGCATTGTTACTAGTACAAATAATATCTCTTTCTCTAGTATGTTTTCATGTCATCTTTTCAGATATGCAGGATCTAGATTAAAAAAAATTACAATTATGAAAAGGCATCCACAATTGTCTTTATTCTAGAAAAATTGCAGCCATGGATATAAATAATGGCATTTTTATATCATGTATTATGTCATTTAATATCATGCATTTTTATATCATGTATCATCATCATGTATTTCTGGATATTCAGGATCACGTTATGGATATCTGGATTTATTTTTTTTTTAATCTGACATTGAAAGCCCATTGTACATGAATGGTAAATGTAACGCCATTTGGCCTTGAAAGAATGACGTTGTGGACATCTGATATGACAGGTGTCATCGGTATACCATTTATCCATCAGGGTTGTGGGAGGAGCTGGAGCTAATCTGAGATGACTTTAGCCAAGAGGGGAGATATGCCCTTAACAGATCATCAGTCCATTGTAGGACTAACAAATGTGATTATGGATATCAGAATTAATTTTAATTACATTTTTTTCATTGATGTTACTCAATACTGGCATGCTATGTAAAAAAACACACCAATGAGGCTTTTATTTGGTATACAGCCAAAGCCAGCATAATGAGCATAACTGCAGAATGTCTGTGTAAAAAGGGCCACAAATTCTATTCTGCTCTATCTCACCATTTTACTAGTTACACACACCTAGACTCAAGTACTCAATCACACCAGCAGTAAAATGACACTCCTTCCACCAATACAGTGCAGTATACTGTATATTGTATGTTAAATATTGTAAAAATATGTTCAACACTGATACTGACTTTTCATCTGACAGGAAACTGGACTGAAGATGGCAACAAATTTGGCTATTAGACAACCTCACTGCTTGATGTACAAAGGCATGAAATATTATCATGAAGGGTTTCACAGACATGATGGTACATCCAGATGCATATTTTTTCATCTTCCACATAAATTACTGTTCATTAAATTGTGAAATTATGTTAGGTCTGTTACATTCCATTTTGCATCTTACAGTAAAACTCATACATTAGTATAACATATTAAAAGCATTGCAGTCACCAACTGAATACAAGTGTAATGCAATAATAGTTATTTTTAATTTAATAATTGCACCTGAATAAAAAAAGTTACTTGTGACATCAATATTATAAGGTTATGTCTGATATTTTTGTTTATATTATAATTGATACACATAAACTTTAGCACTGCGATAGACTTCATTCATTCCCCGTTACTTTTTTTAGTGTGATACCCACCCATTCATATAGGTCTCGGGGGAAAAGCCTGAGCCATAACTGGACCCAGTTAGAACCTTATTAGGCAGTTCTAACTGAACCCAGTTAGGCAACCTAAGGTTGCCTACTGTATAAAGTGTAATATTTCATTTCTGTCTATTCACAGGATACAGTGTTGGTTCTACTGGACCAGGGCAAACAGAAACAGAACGCAAATTCTTTCCAGAAACATGGCTATGGCAACTGTCTGAAGTTGGGTAAGTCTGCATATTAATGTTGAATATGTGCATGCATAATACACTGTCACTGCAATTGCCTGGTGAGCTGTTCAGGGTGAACCCTGCCTTTGCCCAGAGTCTCCCATGAACCTAATTAGGATTAATTGGCTTAGAAAATGAATGAATGAATAATACACTGTCAAGCCAAAAATTGTGCTGGACTGCCTTTAGCCTTGCTTACAGCATGTAATCCATGGTAAACAATGCCGTGACAACCCAAGCAACATCACAACACTTATTTCCATCCAAAGTTGGGTTCATTTTTTTCTTGAATTGACTTTTAATGGGGTTAAGGTCAAGACCTGGTCATTTAGTACATTCAGGTCATCAACTGACCTCATTTATTTGCCACATAATGAAGCAAGTGAAGCAACAATGGCATGACAATTATACACTGTACCCAAAGCCAAAGGCGGTTCAACAAAATATGAGTACAGGGCTTTTTTTGTCTGGGCAGTGTATTTGCAATACTTAGTGCATTTAAATAAGGGATTCAGGAATAAAGTAACATTCAAAATGTAAAAATTGAATTGAATGGAAGTGTTGCTTAAATCAAGGATGTCGAGTCCTATCCACAAATGGCCGGTGTGGGTGCAGGTTTTCACTTCAATCATGCAGTAACCACACCTTCCACCTAAATAAATAAATAAATAAAGACAGACAGACAGACAGACTACATTACATATTAGTATTTTAATTTTAAAGCCATGTGGCAGCTGTGTTGGTGAGACCACTTTGCTTTAAGATCTCAAAATGGAGCTGCTGAAAGCCAACACAGCTCAAAAACCCAGAATATTTTTACCTGTGATGGTCAGAATACCTTAAATTCATTAAACCTTAGCAATAATTTCACTGGGGGCAGTGGTGGCCTGGTGGTAGGGTGCTGGATTACTGATTCCAAGGTCGGGGGTTCAAGCCCCACTATCAACGGGTTCTCACTGCTGTCCCCCCAGTGC
>JAQMYF010000013.1:22402117-22420388 GCA_030014195.1 Neosilurus mollespiculum | reverse complement strand
TATATATATAGTAATATTATGCCGTTTCCCCTACAAGATTAATGTAAAAACAGGGCCCATCTGCTGTAATGCATTATCCTTAATGGCAATTAACTCCACTTTGCAATTGTTAATATTGTACAGGAGTCTTAAATGTGACAGTGAGTGCAGAGGCAGAACAATCTGTGTGTGATAATGAGATAGTGAGTGTTCCAGACAAAGGCCGTATTGACACAGTTACACGAAGCCTGATTGTACAGGTAGGTGTCTTAAAAATAAGCATAACTTTAAACCTGTAATACTGTTGTTTATTAGGTATAATAACATCATTTTTCCATTAGGCTGAAGGTACAGAGAAGACAAAGAGCCAGAGCTGGTTATTATGTCCACAAGGTCAGACCTGCATATATTTTAGCAGATTCCTTCATTAAATTTATTACATTAACACATCTGATTTAAAACTTATATACATACACTTGTACTGTTAAATAAAATGGAGCTGCCTTTTAATTTATTTTCAGGCACCAATGTTTCAGAGGAACTGGAGCTGACTCTTCCTGGGGATGTAATAGAGGGATCAGTACGAACTTCGTTTTCAGTACTTGGTAAGACAGAAAACATTAAGACTAAATAATAGCAAAATAATAGGTAAATATTTATTATATCAGTATTACTGGAGCCCCATTGGTAAGGAAAAAGCATCTAACCATTGAGTTACTTTTGGAACGTCATGAAGAACCTATGGTGTCGGTCCGTCCGACCCTCAGGCATACGTGCACACATGGGAGCCCTGTGGTGATATTTCATCATATTTCTCATTTCCCAGTAATGGTAACTTGTTGTACTCTATCTTCCCCTCCAAACTGTTACTTGTTTCAAGTAACAATAAAATGCATTTTTTTTATTAAATAAAATACACTTTTTAAACAACATAAACAGAATTCTATATGCCATATGCAGTAGGTATCTTCAGTTTTTTAACCCAATCACACTGAGGAAGCCCATAACGTGCTTACGGAAGTGAACCTGTCTGGTGGAATGGTGTCTTTCTACCCTGTGGTGATATTGAGTTTCTATTAAAGAAACCTTATCTTAATAGCGTAACACTTTCAGATAATATCAAAACTTTTTTTTTTTTTAACAACATGATGGTTACATGACATTACATCATCAAAATGAATTCACATTGAAATGTTTTATCAGGAGTTAATTTGAAGAAGTTAAGAAGTTAATTTCTTCAGTGCTCTGCTTTAAGGCAGTGCCTAAATCTTTATATTATGTACACTATCATTCAAAAGTTTAAGGTCACTTAGAAATGTCCTTGTTTTTGAAAGAAAAGCACTTATTTAAAAAAATAAAAATCAGACACAGTCTAGACACTGTTAATGTTTGTTGTACATGACAATTACTGGTGGAAACAGCTGGATTTTTAAAGGAACATTTACATAGGAGTACAGCGACCCATTTTCTGCATCTATATGTGTGTTCCAATGGCATACTGTGCTAGCTAATTCAAGTTTGTATTTTTTAAAAGCATAATTAATAAGTAGAAAACCTTTTTGCAGTTATTTTGTGTCAAAACAACGTTGTGAATAAAAGTCATGTACATGTTCTCAATTAACAATATGGTTTAACCTTGTCAAAACGTTCAGATATTTTGTGCAAACAACCAAATGATGAGCAGTGTGCAATGTTGCAGTAATGTTGCACAACGCTGTGTGTTCGCTGGGAAATTCTGCACTTCAATCACTTCTTGATTAGTTAAAAATTTAAACTATTGTTGTTGTGTACAAAGGCAAAATTACCAAAAATTTGTTACTGTCCAGAAACGTATGGACCTGAAAGTAAATAAAGAATGTAAACACAGATAAACTTTGAAAAAGGCTGTCCAAATGCCTTATCTAATTCCTCCAATTTTTTTCTTTACATTGATGGTGTGCTTGTTAAGCCAGCTCCTGTTGTCAGAAACCTTGGTGTGCTATTTTCCCATCACGTAATTTTGATTTAAAATTTTGATCTAAATATTAAGTCCCTCTCCAAAAATACATTCTTTCATCTACATTTAAATCTGCTCATCATCACCTGTTTTTGTCTAGTAGTGATGCACAGACATTGGTTTCTGCCTTATTCACATCTCATAATGGTTACTGTAATTCCCTTTTTGTCTGCCTTCCTGTAAAGTGATTACAAAAGCTTCAGTATATTCAAAACTCTGCTGAAATATTTCTCACTCACACCAAGCGATCTGCTCACCTAACTGATTTGGTCTCATATTAAGGTCCTATATCAAAATCTGCTTCTCATTTTCAAAGCTCTGCATAATCTTGCTCCACTCTACCCTAGCTACTTTCTGACTGCTTACTCTTGCAAATCTTCTAGTAATAATCCTTTTGCTGACCTAGACACCTGATTTTCTGACATGAAAGGCAGGTCCTTCAATGCCCTAGTGTCTAACATACTCAAATTTTCTTTTCCCATCTTACTTTAACTCTTCCTTATCCACTTTCAAATCTGAAATAAAGACTTTCTCTTTAGTGCTTCAATAAACATTGATTTTTCTATTTCCTTCCTAATTATGTTAAGCAACCTTAGGTTTGTCAAATGGACCGCATAATTAATATTAATATAAATCTATTGTGTTCTTTTGTAGGCGACATACTTGGCCGTGCATTAAAAAATCTGGATGGGCTACTAAAGATGCCATATGGTTGTGGAGAGCAAAACATTGCTCTTCTTGCCCCTAATATTTACATTCTTCAGTATCTAGAGAACACTAAGCAACTCACCCCAGCTATCCGTGAGAGGGCTATTGGGTTCCTTAAGAGTGGTCAGTAAGCATATCTTTTTTTTACTTTTCAACATTCTAGGCCAGTAATGTTTATTTTTACTGAACTTACCAGGAAAAAATAATTTTACTTTACCCAGGATACCAGAGGCAGCTTAATTATAAAGACTCGCATGGTGCATACAGCACATTTGGCAGGGAAGAAGGAAACACATGGTGAGAAAATTTTAAAGCAAACCTCCACAAGTAACATTAATAAACAAACCTAAATCTTATTTTAATAAGCACCTGTTACTTATTTCATTTTTATGATTATTATATATTTTTTTTTTTGAATGTACAAAAAAATTGGTGAATATAAAAACATTGCATGTCCACCTGTAGGTTAACTGCTTTTGTCTTGAGGACTTTTGGCAAAGCACAGCGTTACATCTTCATTGATCCAAAAATCATAAACAGTGGAAAGCAATGGCTACTAAAAGATGAAAGCTGTTTTAAAACACATGGGAAACTGTTCAACAACAGAATGAAGGTATGTTTGTTACTAGGGCAGTCCATACAACCGAAATAACATCTCAAATAATTAAAAGAATATATGAACAATGAGACATCTTGTACAGTATACAGTTGTATATGTAGATGGGGGAGTGGGGGTTCTAAAAAATTACTTGCTCTCTCACTCACTCATTTGTCGAACCGCTTAAATCTAGTAGGGTCACAGGGAGGTTGGAGCCTATCTCCGTCAACAGTGGGCAAAGGCCGGGCATGCCCTTAAACAGTTTCACCCTGATTATAATTAATAAAGGTATTATAGATCAACAAAACCACAAAGAAAATTAGCTTTTGAAATAATTTATTCTACAAAAGATCGTAATTGATGGCATTATTCTATTGAGAAAAAAAGTACATTCTTGGCCTTAGTAGCTAATATTACTTATTTTTAAAAAAAATAACTTATTGTAGGCACTTTGCCTAATTGCCCACCAGTCTCTAACTCTGTGTGAAAAAATTATAGACCACTATTAAATTATTTATTATATTATTTATTTATTCATTCATTCATCCATCTTCTTCCACTTGTTCCGGGGTCGGGTCACTGGGGCAGCAGCCTAAGCAGTGAGGTCCAGACGTCTCTCTCCCCAGACACTTCCTCCAGCTCTTCCGGGGGGACGCCAAGGAGTTCCCAGACCAGCCGAGAGACGTAGTCCCTCCAGTGTGTTCTGGGTAGACCCCGAGGTCTCTTCCCGGTTGGACAAGCCCAAAACACCACGCCAGGGAGGCGTTCTAATCAGATGCCCGAGCCACCTCAACTGGTTTCCTCTCAATGCGGAGGAGCAGCAGTTCTACTCCAAGCTCCTCCCAGATGACAGAACTTCTCACTAAAATGATTTAGTTATTTGTTTGTTTATTTAGATTATATTTATTTATTTATTTTGGGGGCGTTGCGTGTGTGTAGGATCATTGTCCCATTGAAAGGCTCACCTTTGGTTCAAGTTTAACTTTCATACAGATTTACACATATGTTTATAATCATGCTGTAGTGAGAGCAAAGCCTGACACTGTCAATATCTGTCCTTCACAACACATGTTCACAAAAGTATAAAATTGCATGAGTAAAGGTGATTTGTGAGGACCTCAGAAAACGAGTTGTTGATGCTCATCAGGCTGAAAAATTTTACAAAACCATGCCTAAAGTGGAAATTCAATAATATAGATACCCTTTCCAGGATTCGTCGACCAGCAAAGAGTTGAACAGCAAGTTAATCTGTATAAAAGTTGCAGAGATCTAAAAGGAACTGTGGGTATTTTGAAGGATCTAAAGGCCTCTCTCACACTGGCTAGTGTTAATGCTCTTGAGTCCACCATCAGGACAGTACTGAACAATAAAGCATTGTATGGTTGCAAAGACAAAGTGACTGCTCTCCAAAAAAAAATTGGGGAAAAAATGTGTCTGCATGAACCCAAAATAGAATTTGTTTTTGTCTAAATCAGAAATTTTATAGTTGAAGAAGGAAAGCACTGCATTCCAGCATAAGAACCATATCCCAACTCTGAAACATGGTCGTGGGAGTGTCATTGGTTTGGGCTTTTTTTGTCGCATCTGGGCCAGAACAGTTTGCCAGCATTAATGCAACAGTGAATTCTGATTTATACCAGTGAATTCCAAAGGAAAATATCAGGACATCTGTCTGTGAACTGAATCAAAAGAAAGTGGGTCATGTAGCAAGACAGTGGCATAAGTCATTTTGCCAAAGAATGGTTAAAGAAGAAGAAATGTAATATTTTGGAATGGCCAAGTCAAAGTCCTGACCTAAATCCAAAAGAAATATTGTGTAAACAATTTATGTGAGGAACCCCAACAACAACCCAGAGTTGAAGTTGTCCTGTATGGAGAAATAAAGTAAAACCGCTCGTATTTTTAAGTCATATTTATGCAGAAATATTAAAAATTCAGGGCAGCAGGATGCCGTAGTGGTTAGCCTCATAGCAAGAAGGACCTCGGTTCAATTCCTCTGGCATTTCTGTGTGGAGTTTTCATGTGCTTGCATGGGTTTCCTCCTGTACTCTGGTTTCCTTCAATAGTCCAAAGACTAACTTCCCCATAGATGTGAGTGTGAATGGTTGTATGTGGCCCTGCGATGGTCTGGCGAGCTGTTCAGGGTGTACCCCGGCTTCGCCCAGTGTCAGCCGAGATAGGCACCATCCTCCCTGTGATCCCAGTAAGATTAAGCATTTGACAAATGAGTGAGTGAATATAAAAATTCACAAACTTTCAAGCACCACTGTAAATATATATGTACGACCCATTCCAGTCAGTTCAACAATTGCCAAACATTTTTAAAATTCTTATGAAAGAGTGACCTTTATCTTTTCGTAGGGTGGTGTAAATGATAATGTGACCATGACTGCTTACATCACTGCATCAATGCTTGAATTGGATAGTACAGTCCAGGTAAGACCATGGTGGTTGGATTAAAGCCTTGTTTTCACATGACACCGCAAAAGTATATAGGTTTGGTTAAATGTGCCCAACTTAAACCACAAAGACTTTATTCCATCCAAACAGGAGCACACTTTACCCTCAGAGAACCATTGTATGAAATGTGCTCCTACTTGGCAATAATGGAAATGTTTATAAGATGCTTTAAAGGTGCCCTTGAATGGAACACTGCATTTACTTTGGCATTGCTTAAAAAAAGAGAGTTTGGTACATGGAGTTGATATTCCATTAGCATCAAACATTGTTGTCTCCTGCTATTACCATGGGCCGGCACAGCCAAAGCACAAACAGTCCTGCAGCTTTTATAAACAACAAACCACTGACTTGTCATTACACTAATTAAGTGTGGCTTGTGCACCAGTCATCTTTTAACATCTTTTAACTGGAATTTCTGTTCAGTCTGTGTGGTGCACTCTCTACTTCATTAGCTCCACAGCCCCACTGACAATCTCATCTCAGAATCACTTTGAGTACCACTGTGATTACTGGATGTTGAGTCACAGCTTTACTTACATTTGCAAGGAAAAGGTAACCTAACATAGGTCTGTGCGGAGCATTCGTAGCCCGGAGCACCATAATTGCTTATGTGTTCTTTACAGCATCGCCTTGACCTCATTCTGGCCAGTGTGAGGATTCTTGTAGCTTCCAATGCAGGCTAGTTTTTCCAGGATGTTACCAAAGTTGCTAAAAACTTCACCTAATATTAAGCAGTGCCAGTTCCTCACGACTTTATGAACAATTTGGACTGCTGATTAAACTTATAATAAACATAAGTAAATATATAGTAAGATGTAACAAATAGCATCGGTGTGAAGATCACAGATCAGCACTGTCCGGACATACTGCGTCAGACATTTCACTTCAGGCAATTCCTCATACCTTGGACAGTATTGAGCAGGATTCACTCAACGTTCGACTACAAAACGTGGTGCAGTTCCAACTTTATTGTCACCACATCCTCAGCCTTTAATTAACTATGCTGTGTGATTTTATCCACTTTTTGATGGTTGAAGAAAGAAGAAGGAAAAATATCCCTGTCTTTTCATATAAATGTACATGATGTCAATCCTTTGTCAAATAAACCTCTACCAGCTGTCCAAAGCACAGCTAAATGCTGGTAGGTGTAAAAAGTTTCTAAAGTACTGCTTATTTTGCCACGTTGTAGCCAAACATTTATTGACCAGTTTATTCACTGAATCAGGAAGCTAGAATAAGAATTTAGCTATATTTTGGATTATTAAGTGATCAGACCAGGCTGGATTTTTCAGCAGGGTCCTCAGCTAACTAGTGTAGTTCCTTACAGAAGTGTTTATATATATATATATATATATATATATATATATATATATATATATATATAAACACACACACACACACACAAAAAACGTGGCAAAAAGTATGGAATTACCACTCTTGAAAGATCTATTTGTGTACTGTGTAGGGGAAAAAAAACAGAGACATGCCACAAAACGATTTTCATTTAACATTCGAACCTTCTGGCTTTATGGAACACTTACAAAAATTCAAAAAGACAGAACAAATAAAGTCCAGCTGGCTCATTAATTAAGTGCGGATTTTGGCGTGCACCAATCCCAGGCGAGGTACCTGTAAGACAAATATGCATGCCAAATTTGTTCAAAATCCGAGCAAGCGTTCCTAGGTTATTGTCTGGAAACCAAAGTGTGACAGACGGACAGACGCCACCCATTCCAATAGCTCCCGCCACTATGTTAAGTATTTTGTAATACTGTATGGAATTTGGTGTTCAATACATGAATAACTTTGAGGATTATTTTGGTGTTACATACGGATTTATTCCTGTTTATTACAAAAAAAGTGCAGTTATGTGCATGAACTAGTTTTCTCTCACTGTTTTTGTAAGAATGGTTTGTGGATTTATAGTGAATATAGAGGGAAATAAGCTGGACTACATTGAAATCTGGGGATTGTGAATGTCACATTTTATGGTACCAGTTTCAGAGAATGACCCATAAAAATATATGATTTTAATACTTTACAAAGCCTTAATTTTCTTCCATACAATAATGTATATTTTAAATGCAGAATCCCATTGTATCTAAAAAGTTGTCGTGCTTAAAAACTTCTCTTGACAACCTGAAAAACATCTACACCACTGCTCTGATGGCCTACACTTTTAGTCTGGCTGGAGAGAAAGAAGTTCGCGAGGTCCTGTTGAAAAAGTTGGACAGTGTTGCAATTTCAGGAGGTACAAATTTTAAAAAATTCTATTTTGTAATTTTTGGATATTAGATATTAGATATGGAAATGAGAAATGTGTTATTTTGATTTACTTACTAATACAGTATATACTAATACAGTATTTTGTAATGTACATTTACATTTACAGCATTTGGCACATGCCCTTTTACTAGCTTTTATTTTTATTCACTAAATGCTTTCTTTTCAGTAAATGCTTTTTCTGACCAACAATTCTGAATGTTTCAAAATAAAATCTATTTTATACAATACTAAATAATCCAAAGAATGTGCTGCACAAGGAAAATGATATGTGAAAGGATTTTGGCATTCTGTACACGCTGAACAGAAAAATACCCTTAAAAACTACATACACTGTGTGCGAACTGGGACTGTAAACCAAGAAAATCCTTCTTATTTATTGGAAATCAAGGAACAACACCTCAAACTCATCCACAGGAGAAATTTCGTAATCAGTTATATAGCAAAGAAAAACTGACTGCCTTGATCAAAAACGAAACAACCAGATATCACTCTACTACAGAACTCTTTTTAAAGAACAATTAATAACTGACTTTTTTTTTTATTATTATTTTTTGGATCTAAACAGCATAACCACCACCATACCACACGTCACACACATCACTCCCAGGCCTGACGCACATACCTACTGTGGTACCCTGACTGTGCCATAACACCAGAACACAGCACAGAGTCAATAGTATTTAGATGCCCAGGTAACTGTAGGCTAACAGGGTCCTAAAAGACAATGCCTCGCTCCAAATTAAAGACATCTTTCCCTTCGGATCTCACATCATTGTTTCAGGGGGTTTTATTTATTTTGAGGCCGATGGTAGCAAGCTAACTGGCTAATATTAGCCTGCTTAGAGAAAATAAGATAATGAATAAATAAATGAGCTTGTGTTTGATTTGTGCACTTGAAAACTCCTGCAAATTGGTACGACACAGTTCAGACTTTGAATTTTATGAATTTAGGATTTACAAGGAGATTCCCAGTAGCTCAGGTACATCACATTATTTTGGGTTTTTTCCCTGTCTGACTCACTGATAAAATATCAGAGCAATCAAACATAAATAAATAAAACCAATACAAAACAATAATAAAAAAATAAACAAATAAAAAAAAACTTTTCATTGCCATAGATGTGTTATAACCGTGACAACACCTCACCTGTAACTCCAACATATGCTAATATGTTCTCTCTCTCTCTCTCTCTCTCTCTCTTTCTCTCTCTCATATTTCAGATGGCCAGCTTCACTGGTCTCAGTCATCATCAGATGACTCTACTGCCCTGTCAGTGGAGATCAGCTCGTATGTGTTGCTAGCTGTTCTCACTGCAGACCAACTCACCGCTGCTGATTTGGGATATGCTACTAGGATAGTCAGTTGGCTGGTGAAGCAACAAAATCCCTATGGAGGCTTTTCATCCACTCAGGTACTCAATTAATTTGCAGTCCTTCCTTTAGCTTGTCCAGCATTTAATCAGTATAATAACCTAATGTTTTCTTTAAAACAAACAAAATTTAAAAAAAAGCATAATTTGTACTTTTCTTTTGCTTTAGGACACAGTTGTAGCCCTCCAGGCTCTAGCACTGTATTCCACCCATGTTTTCAGCCCAGGCGGCTCTAGCACAGTGAATGTAAGGTCACCAGCTGGAGACAGTCATGTCTTTGATGTGAACCAGAACAACAAGTTCCTGTATCAAGAAAAATCACTACAGGATGTTCCTGGAAAGTACAGCATTGTTGTGGAGGGCTCCACCTGTGTGTCAGTACAGGTCAGTGATCCTAACTCTTCTTAAAAACCTTATATATACAGTTACTTATCTTAAAAACCTTATATATATACAGTTGTATTTCACCCCTCATAATCACCAGGGGTGATTTTTAAACATTTATATACCTTCTTGTTCGATTTCTGTAAGTGTGACCTGGCGATACCAAATTTTTGCTGATTCTGATTTTCTTTTGAACACCTCTAATTGACAGCATATGCAAACCAAAACTTTTCGTGAAATGGCTGGAACATGCCAGCTCTGCCGTTTTCCCTTGTTAGCTTAATCAAACTAGGCATATTTAATTGGGTAATGGTGTTTTAAGTGTCTAATGGTGGCTCCTTGGCCTTATACATATAACAAATTACGAAGTTTATGTCTTCACTCACATTGGAAAACTGCCATACTAACAATGTTAGCTAGTGGCTTTAAACGTGCAAGTGACTGTGACGTTATACAGTATGGGTGCACACGACTGTAATGTAACATGCGTGTGCCGGAACCATAAGGACCAGCTCACCCGGTCGATTACAGATGACGCCAATTACCCTGAATATCAACCAATTCTGGTCCTGGAGGGTTTTTCTGTGCATCTCTAATACCAAGTCCCTAACAATAAACCCTTATGCTGACTGTATGGCATTATATACACCCTGTTTATTGGCTGGAGAAGTATAACAAAAGCAGAATGCAACAGTTTAGTGATGTCAGTTTGTTGCCATCTTGATACAGTTATTGTAAGCAGTGGATAGGTACTATTATAAGAGTAATTCAATTTGCTTTAAGGCTATCTGTATCAAACATTTTGCTTACATACATTTCTTAAAATTCCACTGGTTTTGATCATAGATTATGTGATTTACCAGGAAAGGTACCATGTTCTTAGTTGTTGAACACATCTAGGTGTAAATGTCAGGAAATGAAATCCTTTGCATCTTTTGATCTCAGACTCCAAGATCGTTAGTGTATAGCACAAACAAAAATGCCATTCCAATACTTTGGAATGGGACTGTATATCTGTTACAGTGCCAAGACACTCCTCACTCTAAGCAGATATTAGGGCACTGGGTATTTACCAGAGACCATGACAAGGATTTGTCTTTGCTTCAAAATTTGTGAGAGTTAGTTCAAAAAGAACATTTATAAATGCAAGATTGCTGAGAATTCTTTTAAAATATACAGTACTTATTATTGTGAAAATATTCCTTACATTCAGTCACTTCTCAGTGTGTGAAGAGCGAGCTCAAAAACCTGTTGGATGTGCTTGACCTTTGAGCCTCCAGGTGGTACTGTGCTACACTGTGCTACGCATGCTACTGTGACAAACATAGTCGCATGGGCTTGGGAGTACTTGTAAAAAAAAAACCCTGTGTTTTTGGAAAACCGTTGCGAAATGCAACCTGAAACTGTGTTGTGCAAGAAGGAAGCCTAATATCAATTATATGCAGAAATGCCACCAAGTTCTTTGTGCCCAAGCCCATTATGAGTCCACGTTTCACCTTGTTTTCAGGAAACGTGGACGTCAAGTTCTCTGTGCCAAAGATAAAAATGACCATCCAGATGAGAATTTGATATAAGCAACTGATAAAACTGATATAAATGTGCAAAGGCCAGCACCTGTGTTGGTTTGGGGACGTATCAGTGTTCACTGCATGTGTAAGAACCACTGACGTGAGGGCATATATTGGAATTTTAGAGAGACATGTTTTCACATACACAACAGTTTGGAACAGCCAATTTACCTATTGTGCATTTCTTTGGACTGTGGGAGGAAACTGGTGCACCTGGTGTAAACCCATGCAAGCACAGGGAGAACATTCAAATTGCACACAGTAAAACCCTTGCCAAGCCCAGGACTCGAACCCAGGCTCTTCTTGCTGTGAGGCAAAAGTGCAAACCACTATGCCATCGTGCCGCCCCATTTTTATTTTGGAAAAATATAAACTTATCTGGAAATGGCATTAGTAAATTTTGTAATTACTACTGTAGTTCTTACTATAGTTCTTACTGTAGTTCTTACTAATAATGCCTTTTTTTTGGTACTGAAAAAACCTCTGCTCATAGAATAGTAGTTACATACTTAACTTGCATTATATTTCAGAGGAAAATGCAGCCTTGTAAATCAGCAACTGATTACATAATTATTGGTTATCCATTTTTCTTAACAAATACATTTTTGCTGTCTTTACACAGAGTAATAAAAATATTATTAATTGATTGTTCAATGATTGCTTCATGGATTACCCTGGGTTTGCACTGGGGCACAATGTCTGCGATCTCCATGAATTATGAGCACACTTGGAGCACGATTGGTTATTAAAAGGAGGCAGGGTGCATCCAAGATGAACGTTGAAGAAATTTTATTTCCAAGTTCATTAAGATCCCCTACGATGGTGCATTAGGGACTATTAAGGTCTGTTAAGCTCTACTGCACTCTACTATAATTCCCACGTTCTGTACGATTAGTGTCAAATCGTTATACATCGAAATAATCACGGCAAAATTTTTAACAGTCAAAAATCAGTGCGAACATCACAAATCCACCAAGTTCCCTCAAGATCATCACGGTTCGATCTCACGATCCCCCACGCTCATCACGATTCTCTCAAATAATGGAGATCGCAGACATCATGCCCCAGTGTCAACCCAGGGTTAACTTTTTTTTTTTAATCCTGCAGACGGCTCTTTTCTACAATGTCCCTGCACCTCATGAAACCAGTACACTGAGCATCACAGCTAAGACTGAGGGAAACTGCTCAAAACCATTTGGACAAAATTTGCTCATCAGCTTCACTGCCATGTAAGAAAGACTGTGTGATAAAACCTGGACCTAAAATGAAAAACCGGTGAAAATACATAACATTTAAAGGGGTTTTGCCACAACTGTTGCTCTTTGTCTAAATAAATGCAAATTACATTGTAAAAACAAATTAATTGGCCAACAACAAAAAGTATAGAGTAAACATTGTGCAGAAAAAAAACATTTAAAGAGGGCAGCGGTAGCCCGGTGGTAGGGTGCTGGATTACTGATCCCAAGGTCAGGGGTTCAAGCCCCACTATCAACGGGTTCTCACTGCTGTCCCCCCATTGCAGCTAACTGGGTTATCAAAGGCCGGCCATGTCTCTCACTGTCTATGGTGAGAGGCATGTAAAAGAACCATTGCTGATTTTCGTCGAGAGTAGGCTGCATAGCCGTCAGCATGTTTCTGCCCTCTGATGGCCTGGCGAGCTGTCCAGGGTGTACTTGCCAGCCTCCCCAGATGCTAATTAGGATTAAGTGGTTCTGAAAATGAATGAAAAAATTTTAAGAAAGCAAAGCAATTAATTAGTGGATATTAATATTTCTTGAAATTCACAAAGCTACACTTCTTCTGATTTGTTGTTAGGTGACTAAAATATCAAAACCTTGTATATGTGCAATCACAGTGACAAAGGTCCTTTAAGTCTTCAATGGTTAATTGCTGCAAATCTAAAAAAATTCAATTGCTGCAAAATAGAAGAAAGAAATAGAAAAGAAAATAGAAGAAAGGTCAAAGATCATTATAATGATCAGTGACTCAATATCTCCTTGATACATTTTTTCTTGCAGTGACAACAATTGTTTTTGTAATAATCCTTGCTACAATTCCTCTTGAAGTGATTGAGTGTCTTTCCCCCCCAGATATAATGGGTCACTAAGCAACACTAACATGATCATTGTGGATATAAAGCTCTTATCAGGGTTCACAGCAGATCCTGGTGAAGTAAGGAGTTGCAACATTGCTACAGTTTCTATAATATACATGTCTTGATTTAATCAATATTATTAAAGTGTTTAGCTGCTCAGGTGTTAATGAACTAAGAGTCAAAATAAATACGATATTGTTTTTGTAGCTGAAAAGGAGTCTTTTTGTGGAGCGAGTTGATTCTCAGGACGACCACATCATCATGTATATCACACAGGTGAGAGGACATGGTTTATAAATATGAATGATAATATTATTATTTTACTCAAAGGTGCTTTATATCTTATTTTAGGCTTCATTGTACACACTAAAAAATATACGATGTAAATGTCTATGATATGTATGGTGTATGTTCAACAGCTCCCAAGGAATATTCCAATCAACTATCAGCTACATATTAAACAAGTGCTTCCTGTGAAGAATCTAAAGCCGGCTGTGATTAAAGTTTATGACTACTACCACACAAGTAAGGTTTTTCTGAGGTATATTGTTTAATCATTGGTTCATTCATTATCCATACTGCTTAACTTGTTAGGCTCCCGAAGAGGGTGGTGCCAATCCTGGCTGACTTCAGGTGACAGGTGGGGTAAATCCAGAACAAATTAAGATCTCCTGTCTACTGCAAACAACCATTCACACCCACCCGTCTTTGGAATGTGGGGGGCATTTCTGTGTGGGATTTGTTTGTTCTCCCAGAGTTTGCATGGGTTTCCACTGGGTACTCCCGTTTCCTTCGACAGTCCAGCACATTAGGTCAACTGGCTAAATTTCCTATAGGGTGTGAATGTGAGTGTTCGGTTGTTTATGGCTGTGTTACCCCTGCAAGAGACTGGTGTCATGTTCAGGGTGTACCCTGCCTCACACAACCGAAGTCCACTGAAATCAGCCCCAACCCTGACAAAAAGTGGTATAGATAATGGATGAATGAATGTAATCGTTTGCATGATCTCTAATCATTTACTGAACTGCATTCCTTGACTGATCTTGAACATTTCACATAGGTGACCAGTCTGGGACAGAGTACACCTCCCCCTGTGTGTAGGATTTCAAAATTACACTTGAAGAAGCAGGAAATTCTTTTTTGTCGGCTCTATATTGATTTTGTTGTGATTAACATTTTTGTTGTTAAAATGAAAAAAAAAAAACAACAACAACAATAAAAGACCTTATGTATGGCTTTTGTGTTGAAGATATTCACCAATTCCCAGTAGTTGTGTAATTTAAATAAAATTTCTTTTCAAGCTACGCAATGGATGATGTCACTTGAAAGGAGCAAAGAGCTTGCAAGTGACACCATCCTTTGAGTGGTCATGCCAGTGTGGGTCACCCTCATAAAACATACTGAGACCGACTGGTACGAGACACAAACTGCGACTTGAATGAGCGCCCCACCGTATGGAGGGCCGCAGTAGCAGAGTCAAAGAAATTCAAGCAAGCTCGACACGGCTCTTTTCAATGTCTTGTGTGTTCCATGATTTATGGAACTTTTTTTAGTAATGATAGGAGTGATTTTTAGCAAAGCAGAGGGATTCATGAAATAAGTGAATTGCTCAGCATAGCTGAATAGTTATAAGAATCTGGCATACATAAACTGTGTAAGTATGTCAGTCTGTCATTACACTTATTTACATATTTATGAGAAGGTATGTCCAGATATGAAAACTTGGTCATGACATGGTTTGCAATCAGACAAACTGTCATGGAGCTGGTACTAAGGTGAAAATATTTTCAGAATTACCTGTTGAAAACCCCATTGACATTTTATCCTGTAAAGTTGGTCAGGGATTGGAAGCACAAATATCTCTCTAATTCTTTCCACTCTGGTAAAGACTGTGTAACAAATTCAGTCTATGAGATTAGCTGCCCAATGATCAATCATTCCCATCCCATCTAAAGCTTTTTGTAACCGGAGTGGATTTTGTTTCGGATGAACTCTATATTTATGCTATTCATTTTACACAGAAAACTGAGAAAACGTACAAGGTATTTAAAGGGAAATGTATATAATGAATAGCTACTCACATGGCAGCTGGGTTTAACTGAAGCACAGCATTTTTTTACAATAAAGATTTAACATCTGCCCAGTACTGATGTGAATGTGCTGGAACTGAATGTGGTAAGGAAGGAAATTAGAGATGGTACCTTATTTATGTAAAATCTAAACAAACACGAAATAACCATTAAGAAAATAAGTGCTATTCTTGGTTATTCCTAAACATACCTGTATTGTGGTATAAGGATCTCAATGTGATTGTAAGTGGTTCAATGACTAATTGTGAAAAATAATGGGTTCAATCGTCAGGCTCGCCCAGTCAAGGGAAAGAACTTTTTATAACATATTATTCGGTCAAGACTAAAGCTTATGTTGCAGAAGAAATAGCTTTCACCAAGAGCACAAGTTGCCTTCGAAAGCCAACATTTCTAAGTATCCCCATTAATAAGAAAACTAATGAGGTAAGATCATTTAATATGGTAGGATAACTACTATGTTAAAGATCATTTAAAGCAAACCTGATTCCAAACAAATGCTAAAAGTGCTGCTAATAGTTTATAATCACCCTCAACATCAGATGGGAATAAACACATTACAAAGGTTAAGGCTCCTTGGTATTGATTCAATGGTAAAATTAAGGCATTCAAATGATTCCTGAGACATGTCTATTATTACTGAGGCCAAATAATTACTGAATGTCTTATAAAATAGAGAATACCTATATAAAGTGGCTTTCACATTATAATGAATTGAAGAAACAAACTTGAACGAATTGCAAAAGTCTGAATACGCACAAATTCAGTCAAAATTAACGATGAATTGATTCCCGAGGGCTAGAGAGGATGAGCAGACAACGAGTAAAACGAAAAAAAAAAAATACAATTAAAACAAAATCAAGATGATTTGATAAGTTATCATCCACAAAACATAGCAAATGTTAAACAAATATTAACAAATGTTTTAATATATGGATAACGTGCTGTGCCCGCCCTCTCCGTATGATCTGCAAATATAAACCAACCAAGTCATGTCGGTATAAATCATCACGCAGTGACTGAACAAACTGCACAAAGCATGAAGATGCCCAAAAATTTTGGGTTGGATTAGATGTCCCAGAAGAAGCAGCCGCACTCTCTCTGAGATATGTCAGTGTGTCTGGTTTATTTTAATGATATGATTTACATAGATACTTGAATTATAATGAAAAACCCACCAAGTGCCAATTGATTAGAACAGTGTTCCGAAGTGCAAAAATAGAAGAAAAGTTTCCTAAATTGTCCATTTAAAATAAGCTGAGATTGTAGATTTTAGATATCTATTGTGTTGAGTGTAGCTATGGTGCCAGCATTTTTACTGGATTTATTATCCTTGGGTAAACTTAAGTGGATGTAATGTCAAATGTTTTATGCATGTGGTACTCTTATTCATATTTCACTTATTCTTATACCACGATACATCAAAGGTAAACACAATGGAAGCAAATTCAGATCTCAAATATAGATGTTCCTGCTAGCTGTCAAACAGATGTTCCTGCCAGCTGTGATAGTTAGCTGTCAAACTATTTTAGCACCACCGATCCCCATGTACAGTATTTCAAGTTTCACTTCTGTGCTGCTTTTCTCTTCTACAGTAGACACACACACAAAAACTAATACCTTTTCAGCTGTATTTACTGAATGCAATTTATAGGCTATGAAGCAGATGTAAAACAAAAGCCATAAAGCAATAATTCAGAAAAGAAATGATCATAATTCAGGCATTTTTTTAAGCAGTTGCAGGAATTCTCAGAAAAGAGTGGTCATCGTGTGCATGTGCCAACAATATCAGAATCCACCACAAATATGGCTTGAATGGAAGGGATGCGATTTACAAATGAACTCACTCCTGTACTCCAAGATTCTAACGCTAAATGGAAAAAGGGGCTAAAATCACATGACACCAAAATTTAACTGTTTGGCCTTAATGCCAAAACCTGAAAGCCAATGCAGATTACCATCCAAAGAACACCATATCTAAAGTAAAGCAAGGTGGTGGTGGTATCATGCAAGGGACTGGGGCACAAGTTCAGGATCGAAGACCAGGATATTTTTTCCAGAAGGGGAAGTTATGAAGATAATAAAAACATTAATGGTGTATTTTATGAAAGAAACTGAACGTTTACAGCATGTGTTATTTTATTGTAGGTCTTTTTCGAATAATGTGTCTCAAAAAAAAAAAAAAAAAAAAAAAAAAGCCTCCTGGTTCACTTTCTGGTTCGGAATGTCACTATTTTGTTTGTTGGAGTTCAACTGGTTTCCTAAGTGTACTGATCACAGCTAAAGTTCTGATTCACCGAGGGGTTTTTGTGTATTCTCAGATTTTTTCTATGAGCTTCTTATCCAAACAATACGGTTGTATGACTGCTTGTGCGACAGGCTGTTGAAAAGTTACGAGGTCCTGGAGCTGGATAACAACCATAGAAAGGATTCAAAGGTCACAAAACAATCTGATACCAAAAAAACACCCGAATATGAATAGAAATCAACAGAAGCTGAAGCTAACTGAGATTTCTTCTTTTTCTTTTTCTTCTTCATCTTTTTCTTCCTCTTCTTCTTCTTCTTCTTCTTCTTCTTTTTCTCCTCCTCTTCTTCTTCTTCTTCTTCTTCCTCTTCTTCATCTTTGGTAACCGAAATCCTTATTGTTGCCACCTGCTGGACCCGCCGCTTATTTCACCGCGCTTATATTAGAGTCATTGATCCAGTCTCTCTCTCTCTCTCTCTCTCTCTCTACATATA
>JAQMYF010000013.1:22384718-22402017 GCA_030014195.1 Neosilurus mollespiculum | reverse complement strand
TGAGTCCAAGAATTTCATTGCCGGTAGTGATGTTTCATTGTTACCTGTATATGACAGATAAACTTGAAACTTGAAACGTCTTGTTTCATATGTGTTCTTGAACAGATGGGTGGGTCTCTCTGGAGTAGGGTGGAGTGAAAGGGTAAAGTTAATGAAGTCATCATTCTCTGGTTACAGTTTAAGGTTATATTCTTCTGGCACATCAAACACAGGTGAGCTAAAACTTTTGGCATATTATAATATAACTTCCCATGGTATAGCTACACAAAACAAATCATGGGTATTGGATCTTGGTTGCAGTTTAAATGATAATAATTAAAAAAAAAGATCTCAGTACTATGTTGAATTTGATTTACAGATCCCATAGAGATCCACAAACAAAAGTTAACGATGTGGTTTAGTCACTTGCCTCAGGAAGAGAAACAGTTTGGTGGTTCCTTTTCTCCTGAAACAATGCACATCGAGCCATTTATTGTTGAGAAAAACCCAGAAGAAGGACGAGACCTCACACTTAATCCCTTCAAAGGAAAAGAGTCTGTGACAAAAGCGATTGCTGCTGAACAGCTGTTTGACTCAAGGAGTGGTACTACGGAGGGACAAGGACGCAACATATTGCTATATGGCGCTGTCGGCACTGGGAAAAGTACAGTTGTCCGCAAGCTGGTTTTGGATTGGTGTGCTGGTTCAGCTCTGTCCCAGTTCAAGCTGGTGTTGCCCTTCTCTTGTGAAGATCTCTCTCAGCTAGCTAAATCTACATCGCTAAGAGACCTTGTGGGCAGAAAGTATGTACACCTTCGCAGGACACCATTTCTCAGTGGAGATAATAACCAGGCCCATGAGGTCCTCTTCATCTTCAATGGAATGGAGAAGATGAAGTTAGACTTCAGGATTGGCACCACTGAATTATGCAGCGATCCTAATGAGGCTCTTCCATCGGGAGCTGTTGTGGTGAACTTGCTAAGGAAATACCTTCTTCCTGAGGTTTGTATAAACATCTCATCTCCTAACATCTGATCTGAGCACCCTTATAGAATTTTCTAATATGAAAGTCAGTCTCAGTTAATATCTGATAAAGGGTTATACATCATACAGAAAATGAATGCACAGAGCTTTGTCATGTGCTGTTTAATAAGGTAGGAAACACAGTCACACAGCCATTCACAATTATATTCACTCTTGGGGGCAAACGAGAATATCCAATCTGCTTAATATGCATGTCTTTGGACTGTGGGAGGAAACCGTGGCACCCGAGGAAACCCACGCATGCACAGGTAGAACATGCAAACCGCACATAGAAACGCCCTTGCACGGGGCTTAAACCCAAGACCATCTTGCTGTGAGGCAGAAGTGCTAACCACTATGCCACTGGGCTGCCCCGGTTAAGCCAACATACACCTAATAGTAATATTAGCAAACAGCAAAAACAAACACAAGATGAGTTTTTGGTAATGTACAGTGTAAAAAGTGTACATTTCTTTGCATTATACGTCTGGATTACTTTCCTGGAAAGACAATCTTTTAGCCTAGATTTGTTTTTTGGAGAAACCTCTGAAAAGAGAGGTTATATGTCGGCTTGCCTTAACCACTAATCATCCACCATACCTTTACTTTCTTGAATATTTTTCAGGCCAGCATTTTGGTCACAACCAGGCTGTCTGCAGTTGACCATATCCCAAAGAAATATGTGAACTGCTATGCTCAAATCTGTGGTTTCCGCGATCCTGATCGCCAGAGGTCCTACTTCACAAGCAGACTGTTAAAACAAACTGGAGAGAAGTCAGGCAAAGAGGCAGAATCTCTAATCGAAATGCTGTACCTCAATCTGCAGCGGGAGAGCCAGTTAGCAGTTGCCTGCTTTTTACCTTCTTTCTGCTGGCTCACTTGTGCCACTCTTCACTTCCTGCACTTCACTGATGCCAAGGCACCAGTACGCACTCTTACTGGTATCTACACAAGCTTCCTCAGGCTTAACTTTGGGGGAGAGGTGCTGACATTAGAACAACTGTCTCCCCAAGAGCAACAGACTTCATTAATGCTTTACGTAGTCCGTACTGTTGGGAAGCTGGCTTTTGACGGAGTGATCCGTAAACATGCATCATTTTCAGAGAGTGATCTTGAACAATGGATTGGTGGAAAGACCAAAACTGATGAGGAGCTTCAACAACTGGCGGTATTTCATACAGATGTGCTAGATTTCTTCCTCGTTCCTTGTGTGGAACATGGTCGAAATCTTACTGGGTCAGATGAGAAGCGCTACGTTTTTGCAGTTCCAGCCATGCAGGAGTACCTGGCTGCTCTTTACGTTGTTCTTGGTGAGAACAAAACTGCCCTGGAGAAGGTGTCTAAGCAAATTCAATCTACCCTTGGACAAGCTGGCGAGGACATCACTACCTTGATGACTATTCTCTCCAAGTTCATACCTCTAAGGATCTTTGCCCTGTTTAACTTACTGAAACTGTTTCCCAATTTCTTTGATCGAGTAACTAGCCTTAGTAGGGGTCGCATCGCTAACACCATGGCTGCAGAAATGTTCCGCTCAGAAGACAGTTACAATGAAGATGTTCTCGATCAGGTGGAGCAAAGCTTGCTGGGGGTGCAAGGCCCACAGCCACAGCAAAATGATGACACAAGGTGCTTTGAGTTGTACCCCATCTTTATGGGTGGACTCCTTCATTATGGGAACAGAAGGTTACTGGACCAACTTGGATGTGACATTAAGAGCACCACAGTGGCCCAGATCACTCAAACACTGAAAAAGCAGCTGACCAAGCAGAGCCGTAAACAGCAGCCACCTGAGGAGTTGATGGATTTGCTGGTTTTGCTCTATGAGCTTCAAAACCCTCGGCTCACGGCTGAAGTGTTGCAGTCCATCAACGTCATCAACCTGTCCAACGTGCGCATGACTCCACTGAAGTGTTTTGTGCTGAGCTCGGTGCTGAATTGCTTACCTCCTGGATTTGTGCTGAATGAGCTCAACCTGTCCTCCTGCCATGTCACTTCAGAGTTGCTACACATCCTTTATCCCGCCTTTAACAGGACTAGAAGCCTCAAGTGAGATTTTTTAATTTTTCAGTAAATTGAGCAAACTCTGTGTTTACAAGTGTGGGATATTCATTTGGCTTAATCAGAGGGGTGGACAGTAACAGAGTACAAAGCAAAAAAGCTGCATTCACTGACAGGGAAAGTCATTGTATGCGGCTTTTTCCCTTCCCTAAATGCGATACTCTGAATCCTGTGTAAGTCACAGGAGAAAACCAATCACCGTAAATTACACACTCCTACAGTGAAGTTCAAAGTGCTTGCTGCAACTTTTAAACAGTTCAGTGTGATTCTGGCAATGGTCATGATTTCTCTGGAGCTTAAAAATGATGATTCAATACCGACAAAAAATTTCTGACCAACCAGAGGAAGCATAATAAGGTATGTAAACGTTTAGCTCAATTCCAAATAAAAATAATGCAGCTGTCATTGTAATAGTTGCAGAACGTATGTGAATCTATTCATTCATTCACTGAACCAATCAGCCTACTCTGGGCAAAGGTGGGGTAAACCTTGAACAGCTCACAAGTCCATCGCAGGGCCAACACACAACCATTCACACTGCCACTCACACCAAGGTGTCGATTTGGAACAGCCAGTTAGCCTAATGTGCATGTCTTTAACTGTGGGAAGAAACCGCAGTACCCAGAAGAAACTCACGCAAGCAAAAAGAGAACATGCAAACTCCATGCAAAAAACACACTCGTCAAGCCCGGGACCTTCTTGCTGTGAGGCGGATGTGCTAACGACTACGCCACCGCGAATCTATCATATCTTAATAGTTAGCAAACAAAAACACAGAATTATTGTTACTAACTAAAGTCCTTTTAGAATTATACATATGTAAATATATTTTATCATGTCAAATAATAATACAACAATGCAGTGGCATTCAAGAGAAAACATAAAAAATATTCATTCGTTTGTTTGCTGACCACCTTAGCCTCTTAGGGTCGCAGGGAGCCTGGAGCCTATCTCAACTGACTCTGGGCAAAAGTGGATACACGCTGAACAGTTTGACAGTCCAACACAGGGTCAAAACACAACCATTCAAACTCTCACTCACACCTCTGGGCAATTTTGAACAGCCAGTTCGCCTAATGTGCATGTCTTTAGACTGTGTAAGGAAACCGGATTACCCTGGGGATACCCATTCAAGCTTGAGGAGAACATACAAACTGCACACAGAAACCCCCTCGCCTAGCCCGGGACTCGAACCCAGGACCTACTTGCTGTGAGGCAGACATGTTGACTACTCCACCACCACATTAGAAAAATTAATTATCACATAGCTATTATCCTTACCACTTATCAGTAAGCATTGCTGGGGGAGCTGGAACCAATCCCACTTTCAGCTTCCCTCCCACAACTTCATGCAGGAGGCAGGGTACACGCTGAACAGGTTGCCAGTTTATTGCAGGACTAACATAGAGAGGCAGTTTAAAGTACCCAGTTGACCTCAACTACATGTCTATAGACTGTGGGAGGAAACCAATGGAAATCTGGGGGAAAACACGCAAACTCCACACAGAAAGGCCCCAGTTGGCTGTGAGTGCTAATCACTGCACGGTAATCCGGTTTTCTTCCACAGCTTTAACTCAAGTAACAAAAAACTTTCACTTGTATTGGAGTGATATCTGACTGACAATCTATACTTTGACTCAAGTAATAGAGTTGGGTAATTTGTCCACCTCTGGTTTTTCACAATTAACATGTTAAATGTCAGTGGGGTTTTTTTAGTCTATTCATAAAATGATGCATGAAAACATACTGCAGAGAATTATGGAGAATCTACGTGGCATAACTCGGCTGTGTGGTATCATGCATCATTTCATTTTATGAACAGACTGTTTCTCATAGCAATTGCAAAGACCACATTTGCAATTACTCTGAGTGTGATGATAATTTGCCTTTATAATTGTTTGTGCTTGCACAAAAAGATATAAATACGAGGTTCTGAAACAGTCCAGGACAGCTGGGGGCCCGTCAGTTATAGTAATCTTAACCTACTGTTATAACAGTTATACGGTATTTTTATTGAGATGAAATCGGTAACAGACTATATGACCAGCCACTTGCCCAGTGGACCTATTGGGGCTTCAATCCAAACCCCAATAACTCAAAAAATAATGAATTTTATTTTCAATTATGAGGGCACCAGAGGAATATATTTTATAGTTCAAGGGCACCTTGGCTGCAAAAAGCCTTAGAACCCCCTTTACTTAATTACCAGAAAGCCACAAGTATGAGTGTTAAGACAATATTATCTGATAGCTTGAGAGAAGCATCAAAGACCTGTTAAAGATAATTAGTATGTACTACACGGAGTCGGCACAATCTGATTGGTCTGCTGACTTGGGATTAAAAATCATTATTCCAAGTAGAAAATGTTTGAATCAAACAAGGGATATTTGTCAAGGCCACTTGGAGTGGGCAGTGTCATAATGTTTTTCTTGTGTTTCTGCATAGTATATACTAAAATAGCAATACAGAGTGTAGTTTACTTACGTTTCTGTGTAGCATGTACTGAACTCTGAGTAGTCTAAACATACACTGTTTGCTGCACAGCATTTACTGCTCAGAGCGTGCAGTGCTCACCTTCTGAAATGCTTAAACTATGTAAAAAATAAATTATTAAAGTTATATATACATTCATTCATTCATTCATTTTCTAAGCAGCTTAATCCTAATTAGGGTCTCGGGGAAGCTGGCGCCTATTTCAGTCGAGGGGTACACCCTGGACAGCTTGGCAGGCCATTGCAGGGCCAACACACACAACCATTCACACTCACACATAGGGGCGATTTGGAGCAGCCAATTAGCCTGTGCACGGAGAGAACCTGTAAACTCCACACAGAAATGCCCGAGCCCGGGAATCGAACCCAGGCCTTCTTGCTGTGAGGCGGACGTGCGTCACCGTGCCGCCTATATATATATATATATATATATATGTGTGTGTGTGTGTGTGTGTGTGTGTGTGTGTGTGTGTGTGTGTGTGTTTATGTATATGAAAATCAATTTTAGCTCCTGCAGAGTACATCCTAAAAATCTTAAAGCGAGTCAGAGAGATGCCATTACACAGCTCTTATGCACCTGCTTGGGTTTGCACTCGGAGTTCCTACATTTGTCAAGCATTTAATTTATACAGTGTTTAAAGATAAACCATAAAAATCTTTGTGTACTTTATTTGCTTATGTTTTGATGTAGTTTATATTAAAATGATTATTCACCTCAGGTTTGGTGGATGTTGCTCAGTTGAATAGTCCAATTCAGCGACATCCACCTCACCTTTGTTGAGTAGTTGGTTTGTTGTTGTTGTTGTTGTTGTTGTTGTTTTTAACCAAAGGGACTTTTTTGTATATTGAAAACCAATGCATTAGATACTGACCATATTGTTTGCAGTTTTCTCTCTGAAAAAATAGACGAACTATGTTGTGTGTGTGTGTGTGTGTGTGTGTGTGTGCGTGTGTGTGTGTGCGCGCGCGTGCGTGTGTGAGTGGTTTTAACAGCTGTGTGTCTTTTTATATTGTTTTCAGTTTGCAGTTTAACAGCCTGGATCCTGAGTCCTGCATGTTGTTGCGAGATGTGCTACTTGAATCCAACTGTAAAATTAAATCCTTACAGTAAGGCAAATTTCATTGCATTTTGTTTTGCACTGTTGGTTCAACAGGTAGGAAACAACCTCAAAACTGCTTATATTAAAAATGAATGATTGCTTGAATGGTGCCAGTACAAAGTACATGGACGATAAAACTGTATCTTGCTGTTTTGTGTATTTATGATCACAATTTAATATAATAATAATATAATAAGCTAGACGAGTATGTAAAGTTTAATTTAATGAATCTCTGGCTACAGGTTGTGTGATAACTCCTTGAAGGACACAGGAGTTAGCTACCTTCTGGAGGCTCTGGCTGGTAACCAGTCTTTACAGAAGCTGTCTCTGATGCATACTGGTATAGGAGATAGTGCTGCTTCTGAGTTAGCTGAAAAGCTGGCCTTGCACGGTGGGTTACTGGAGCTGAATGTAGCCTACAACAGCATTGGAGATGGCTCTGCAATTAAACTTGTTGATGCATGCAGAGAGCATCCTACTATTCACACAATACAGTAAGTATGAGTAGTATATATAAGTCTTATAACCTTATAATTATTATGATTTAATTTTTTTTTATGAAATCTAAAATAATGTGTTTGCATAAGTGTGCACTTTTACAGTTGGGAGTATGACTGCATTCAGAATTAACCTGTCACATTTAAAATCATAAATTGTATTCATTCCCAGGCTCAGGCAGGTGGAGTTTGCATGTTTTGCCCATGCTTGAGTGGGTTTCCTCTGGGTACTCCGGTTTCCTCCCACAGTCCAAAAACATGCACATTAGGCTAATTGGCTGTTCCAAATAACCTCAAAGTGTGAATGTGAGTGTGAATGGTGGTACGTATGTTGCGATGGTCTGGCGAGCTGTTCAGGGTGTACCCCGCTCTTGCCCAGTGTCGGCTGAGATAGGATCCAGCCTCCCCTCGACCCTAGTAGGATTAAGCGGTTTGGGAAATTAGTGAGTGAGAGTGTGAGTGTATGATAACTACTTAACATGAGTTTAAAAGTAATCAGTTGATTTTGAATATTGCTAAATAAAGTATTTATAAAATGGTGTGCACACCTGGAATTTATCTTGGGTTATTTATTTCTTTTTATATCACAAAATGCTGACATTATAATAGGGTTTAGTAGAAGCTTTCATATCCATTATAAGACATTTCAAAGATAATATTAGAGTGCAACAGCATTGACTGAGCAAGGTATTTTCTTCTTCCCAGCCTGTACTTGAACCAACTAAGTGATGTGGGGAAGCAGTCACTGAATGTCCGCGGCGTTCCGCAGAACAGTGGTGGAAGACGTGTGAAGGTGCTGGCATCAGTAACCGAAGGCTCAGATATCTCAGATGACTGGCATCCCATTCTGAGCATCATAGGGAAGAACTCATTATCCTGGGAAAGAGAACGTGTGCGTGGGCAGCTTCTAGTCTTTTTGCAGGATCTGGAGTGGGGCCGTAAACAGCACTCAAGCTTCTGGAAGAAGCTGCACTTTCGCAGAGTGGAGCGTGTGGTGAAGCAGACTCTGCGCTTGCTGGATAAAGGAAGTACCGCTAAATGATGGAGCGGTTTTATTACACACAGCTCGGGTGCAGTAGACTAACGTACTAGAAATAAATTTCAAGTGAGAAATTTTGCATTAATAGTCTGCATTAATGTTTATGTGTTTTTTACAAAGGTACTTGAACACTCAGCTCAGGTGCACATAGATATATGACCAAAAGTATGTGGACACCTGACCCGACCACCTGACACCTGATATGTGCTTGTTGAACATAACCCATTCCAGATTTCATTCTCCTTTGATGTTATAATTACTGGGAAGGCTTTTCACTAGGTTTTGAAGCATTTCTCTGAGCCATTGCACTCTTTTAACATGATGAACATTAGTGAGATGTGGACCTGGTATTGGGTGAAGAGGCATGGGGCATAGTTAGTGTTCCAGTTGATGTCAACAGTGTTCAATGGGCTTGAGGACAGGGTTCCATGCAGGGCACTCCAGACTTCCACTCCAACCTTGGCAACCCATGTCTTCATAGATCACACTTTGTAAACTGGGGCATCAGCCCGTTTGTGCAGGTTTGAGCCCTGTCGTTCCAGTGAAAGAAGATTTATTGCTGCAGCATAAAGAGATATCCTGTACAGTTATGTACTTCAGATTTTGTGGAAATAGTTTGAGTCAGCCTCATATAAGGGTGTAGTGTATATGGGTGTCTTCAGGTGTCCACATAATTTTGGCCATATAGTGTATTAAAATTGCCATTATCTTTTTGTCTGTAGTATGTGTGACTGTGTGTATGTTGATTCTGGAGTTCCTTCCTAAAGATTTTTGGGGATTGGTTGAAGAACAAAATGAGATATTAGGTTAAAGGTGTAAGGAACAATCACATTATGTCTCAAACAGGTTTTCTTTATACATCAGAGTGCTTTGTCAGAAAGGAAATAAAATTTGTTGTTAGAGTTGTAAAGTAGTTCATTTATTTTTCACCTTAAAATTTAATTTCCAGGCATTTCTATACTAACGTCACCTTATGATGCACCTTATTTAACGTGTTTGGAAAATATTAAACCTGATCATGTGCCTTCAGCTACATTTCAGAAAGAGACTGATGTATTTTTCTATTTATATTGCCAATCGCTTTAAACAACAAAAATAAACATGCAAAATGACCAGAAAATATCTCTCATTCGGTTTCTTTTTGTTAGCACAGTCATAGGTGTTACTTTACCTGAATTTCTACTGATCCTCTTCATTTGAAAAATATTAAAATTGTTTTTTGCTGATTCAAATGTGCGGCACGGTGATGTTGTGGTTTGCATGTCCGCCTCAGAGCAAGAGTCCCTGGCTGGAGAGTTATTGTGTGGAGTTTGTATGTGTTCCTGTGCTTGTGTGGGTTTCCTCTGGGTACTCTGGTTTCCTCCCACAGTCCAAACACGTGCACATTAGGCTAACTGGCTGTTCCAAATTGCCCCTAGTTGTAAGTGTGAAGGGTTGTGTGTGTGTGTGTGTGTGTGCCCTATGATTGTCTGGCGAGCTGCTCAGGATGTACTCCCCCTTCACCCTGTGTTGGCTGAGACAGGCTCCAGCCTTCCCATATCCTAATAGTAGGATTAAGTGGTTTGGCAAATGAGTCAGTGAGTGAATGATTCAGATGTGATTCTAGGCAAGATTATGTAAGAAAAAACTCAGGTCTGTCGATGTCTGACTCTGACGCTGATATTGTCTCATAAATCTCAGCTTAAATATTAAACTTGAGTGAGTTAATATGGTGGAGAAAGAAGGAAATGAGTCGACTGAACAGTTCTCGTGCTTCAGGTGTGCACCTTGAACCCTTCTGCTGCCTGCAGTCTCGTTATCCAGCTAAGACACAGACAGCACGCAGCATGAGATAGAGCACAGGTAATTTGATTGTTATTATTCTCTTTTGTTTCAGTTCGATATCATCATTTAGTTGTCCAGGACTAAAAGAAGTGTTTTAAAATCTCACCCAGTGGACTATGTAAGGATATTATTAGTGGTTTACAGTAAATGTAATACTTCTGTTAGGGTTTTCTATCTCATTATACTTATGATCGGATAATATACTTTAGTTCATTTTATTTAGGAACATTTCATGAATGTGTGCTGATGGATGATGCTGTATGAAAAATAATCTCTAGGTAAACATTAAAGGCATGACACTACACATGAATTGAAATAATGCATCCCTAATACTTGTATTTATTTATGAACAGTTAAGAGTTCATCTAAGAAAGGCTTCTTTACAAAAACAAAAACATTCATCTTTATATGCTGTTATGGGTTTTAAAATGTAAATTTTATTGTTAGCATAGCCTTCATAAAAGGACTTTGGAGTACAGATTGGTAAGTGTTTAATCAAGACAATATTACTATACTATTACTATAGGCTGTCATTAGATATCGAAATCATTAGAATTTCATCGTGCTGTATAAAACAGAATTCTCCAGGTCATCATACAGGTCATCTTGTGATTGAGATGTTTGGATCTGAAAAAAATATATATCATAGATATAAAAATATATATTTAAGAGTAGATGTATTATAAATGCAGTTATCCAAGTGCATGAAGATCGAGGTGACAAAGATTCATTTCTACCTGTCGTCTTCTGCTTTAATTGCTTATAAATAAAGTCAGTGTTATAGCTTGTCAAAAAAAATGAAGAATGTTTTATTATAGGGTTTTATTTGACTTTTTGGTGAACAAGATTGCTACAATCGAACATGGAGAAGAGTAATCAAAGGTTCCTCACAGGAATGTCTGAGCTGTGAGTTTATTAAAGATCAGAAATTAGATTGGCAAATAAATGCTGACCCAACACTTCATCTTTAGAGGATACAATGCGCCAAAATATAACTAACTGTGAGATGAAATGTGGCTGAAATAATCTTCTATTTTCATTTAATAATTACTGAATGATTAATCTTCACCAATGTTTTCAGTAATGCTACAAATTATGACTGATTTAGCAATAAGCTTATATATTCCCATGTTTCTTCATATAGACTAATGATTTTATCTTTATTATCTTTATATTCAAGTTAATATCAAACCTCAGCCTAACCTCCGAGGGAAATTTTTCATTTTAGACTAAACATAAACAGCACAAAGTCTTGAATGGTTTGAGATACAAAGATATTCACCCTTTTTACAGAACCAGGAGACGCAACGGAGATGCCGCGGTAAGTTTCCCTATAAGTGACTTAACCTTGTACAGAACCATTTTTACATGATTAATTCATTAATGATTGCTTATTGTTCTAGTAATTATATATCTACCTTTATTTGGATTTATTACATATTTCCATTTCTAAGGAAGTTCACTTTTACGCCAAAAGAAGGGATAGACAATCCTGCACTGGTGATCTCAGATGACCCAGGTAAATAACGGGAAACACAATATGAGAACTTCTAAAGATCCTAAATAAAACATATCATGTATAATACTAGAGTAAGTAAATCTGCTATAAACAAATCTGTATTCAGAGCCAGACTTGTGTCCACAAATATGCCTAATGAAGCGGGAGGAAGGCCAGGTCTTTGGCTTCTCTTTACGTAAAGAGAGAGGTCGCAGGGGCCATATTGTGCAGCAAGTAGTCCCATGGAGTGCAGCAGAATGCAGTGGCCTGAGACCTGGAGACCGTGTTCTAGAGGTTAATGAAGACTTTGTGGACAATCAGGAGTATTCCAAGGTAAAGAAGTAAAAGATGGGCTGTTGCTTGAGTACTAGCCTACATTTCTATCTTTTTATATCATACACAGCATCCTGGAAGAGCTTCTACAAAATAAACCTCAAAGATATAGAGGTCCTTTTGGTATTAGGATAGAAAAGAATAATTGGCGTGATTCAGGTAAGGCAACACAAGTGCAAGAGGAGTAGTTCTACATAAAGGCAATGAAAATAAACAAAAGGCATACGGACCTGCGCACAGGCTTGTGAACATACAAACAAGTCTCTTAAGTGAAAAAGGGCATGTTGTACTGCTGAACAAGTCCAAGAAAGCAATCAGTCCAGACGCTTACGGAACTGATGCCCAAACCTGGCATGGTCATGGTGGGAAATCACTAGAAGCAACAGGTAAAACAAAACCCTGAACAGACAAGGAACTAATGATTAATCTGGCTTAAATTGATTACTATTAAACAGGACAGCCAATGTAACACCGAGAGTGATAAACAAAGCACTTAACTGAGATGCAGTCAGGTGAACAGGTGTGTGGAGGAGCAGAGGTAAAAAGTGAATTTAGGATCAGAAGTCCAGTGATACAGATCATTGGAGGTGCAGCGGAGACGGCAGGGATGTAAAAACAACAAAATTTAAAATCTATAAAAATAAATATTTTTAAAATACACTCATAGTATGTGTCAGTAATCTGTAAAAGTATATTGTAGCTTACAGGAGAAATCCATCCTAAAACATGTTAAATATGTTTACAGTAAAATGTTTGTGATATGTTTAGTGATTCAAGAGATTCAGTTTGTTGGTTAACGTGGTATATTCCCTTGAGAACACTGCTAGTCCATTTACAGTGGTAGTTAAAGGGGACAATTCACTTCCCAGGCATATTAAATAAACATGAAATACATTGTTATCTTTTGGAAATAAAAGGGAATCAGACATAATTTGTTTCTGAAACCATTTCCTTACTCCTTTATGTGAGTTTCAAGGATCCCTGCACCGGGCGCAGTGCTGTTAGCAAACATTCAAATTCAAATTCAAATTTATTTGTCACATACAAATCAGTGTCACATGTCACATCAGTGCGGTCAGAGTGCAGAATCGGTATTGTATTACCAAGTCACACAGATATTGTAAACAAACACAAAACCAAAACAAGATGTAGAACAAGTGACTAAAGCCAGGCTCACACAGGAAGCAGCAAGCGTGTCTGAGCGACACGTGACGTCAACTGGTGAGAAAGGCAAATCGTTTCACCTCTCAGCTCTTGTTGCCTAGGTAACTCCCCTGTACGTTTCCCACTTCAAAATCTTTCAGAGTGAAACTCTGAGCAGCATCGAGCCTCCTTACAGCAGGTCCTTGAGAGCTGTTATTATCTTATATTGTCTGAATTTATTTTAAGTCATATTATCATCCTGCGATGGCCTGGCGAGCTGTCCAGGGTGTACCCCGCCCTCGCCCAGAGTCGGCTGAGATGGGCGCCAGCCTTCCCGCGACCCTAAGTAGGAATAAGCGGTTCAGAAGATGAATGAATGAATGAATATTATCATCATATATGGATTATTATTATTATTATCATAATTATTATCGTGCGGCAAGTATAGAACTGACTCTTGTGCATCATGAACCAGAAACAGTTATGTACTGACTTATTTGTTTTTGTTAAAATTTAGCTGTTAACACGATTCAGTAGGAAAAGACATTAGCAAAACCATCAAGTTAACTACCCAACATGAATAATGTACATTTCATGTAAATAAATAAACTTATCTATAAACTCACTGGAAATGCCAACCATGGAAATACAGAAACATGGACCTAGGCATCGTGTTTCAGGTTATTATCCTTATACAATTTCTGTGTGCAGTCATAAAGTACTAGGACACAACAATAATGGGTAAATTAAACTAGTGTTCAAGGTGTCCATAAGGAAAGGTTAGAGTGAACCCTGTGTTTGGCACCATCTGTCAATCAACAGTATCTTTAAGCTTTGATTGGGAAAGAAAAATTTTGAGAGAAAATTTGCTTCTTGTTGCCTCTCATATCACGATCATTGACTGTATGGTTGCTTGCTGTTTGTTGCATCCAATGTGAACAGGGCTTAAGAGATACTAAGCCTGTAAGCTGGGTTGGTTTTGGTGGGAAATTTTTGTATTCGGCCAAATTGAACCGATAATGGAAGATAAAATACGTCGGCTCTTCACTAGTGAAAAAAAAAACTATCTCAGACAGAAGGTTAAAGCAGTTGCGTTTTCGTATTAACAGGTTTTCCTGTTAATCTACATAGTAAATATAAAAGAACAGGAGGTTTATTTCTTTCTATTAAAGAAAAAGAGCTATTGTTATCGTCAGAGAGAGAGAGTGCCAATCATGTTTACATTCATCATTTGCAAAGTGAATCATTCAGTTCAGCATTCACAAAAAAAATCTGAAGAGCACTGCGCATTGATGCACCACAGTGAGCACTGCTATAAATAGGTAGTTAAATGGGTAACATAGGAAGCTACTAACCAAGAAGAAAATAGGCCATCATATCAATGAAAGTACAATTCCAGGGCAAAATAAATATTGCATCACACCACGTGTTAATTTAGGGCGGAATATACCTTTGAAGGTACGCTGTATATATAACATATTTTCAGATGAAAGACACTAAAGGTACAAAAGACACGAACCATATATTACCTTTTTTTTCTGTGGTTGTCTCTTTTTGAAGGTGGTACAGAAGGTGCAAGCATGTGTCCTCCATCTGTGTCTGTTGGTCTTAAGTGCTGTAAAGTATGAAACAGCTGTGTGTGAAGGAGTAGACCTCATGGCTCTGGCTAAAGCTCATCGAGGAGAAGGCTGCGCACGTCCTCGTTTATGCCACATTAACAGAGATCCTGACATTGGCCTCGGACTCAGCATCATTCCCATCGAGGGTACATTATTTTATTAGTATGTATGCAACAGAAAGAATGAATAAGGATACCGTAGAGTACAATCTTAAAACTCACATATACATTGTACTGACCTGTTTAAGGGTATAGACTGTAGATTAAGTATGACTTTTGTGTGTGCAGGTGAGAAAGGAAAATATTATCTAGGCACAGTTAGTGAAGGTCCTGCAGAGAGGGCAGGTGTTCAGGCAGGAGATCATCTGTTCTGGGTCAATGGTGTCATGGTCTCAAAGCTCACACATTCTGCCCTGGTGAAAATGGTCGGTTGGCAGGGTATTCATCTAGACTTTTACCCATTAATGTTGTTTTTTGTTGTTGTTTGTTTTTGTTTTGGGTTTTTTTTTCACTAATTTCTTTTGTTTCTTTGGTGTCAGTTTAAAAAGTGTGAAGAATATGTGACCATTTTGGTGATAGACAGCCTGAGCACAGAGAGCTATATGCGTCGAAGAATGCCTATTCTGCCTGAATTTGCCAGCACTCATAACCTGCCTCACAAGCCAAAAAGCCTACACCTTATCCAGGGACCACAGGGTTACGGATTCCTCTTACGACAAGAGAAGCTGACTACAGGATGCTTTGGTGAGAATTTCAGTGTGCACATTCTTTAAATTTATTTAATGAACAGGGCAATTAACATTCATTCATTCATTCATTTTCTGAACTGCTTAACCCTGGCGCCCATCTCAGCTGACTCTGGGCGAAGGTAATTGACATGCTGGAACAATTTTTGGACTTGGCCGCTTTGTTCCAGAGAGGGGAAATTGCAAAGTTACAGAGAATAAAAACAACACAGGGTCTTCTCTAAAGCTGGGAAACACTTGGAGTGCTTCCACAAGTTAAGCGTCATTTCTTAATAATGCCTCTGTAACTTCCTTTTAATAACTATAGTTCTTTTACAACAACAAAAACATACATCGAGGAACATTAAAGTTCATAGTAATTTACTAATAAATATAATAGTGATGACTTTATAAATGTCTTCCTATCAGTTAACAGAGTGTTTTTTTTTTATGTTAAATGGTGCAGCAGCTCTATAAATTAAAGTATTTCTATTGTTTGTACAGAAATATGGGAAAAGTAATACAATTTAATTCTGCATCTTGGTAAGGCCATGTTTATATATAAGTACTGGAGCAAAGCACAGATGGAAAAAATTTGAAGTGCAGCGCTGATTTGTGTAACATTAATTAACTTGATCCTTGGTCTATGAGCAGGGTTGCCAGGTTCCACAGATAATAGATGCACATTGGATACGCTGTAAATCAAACATGTGTACCACTGCTTTGAATCCCATAAAAAGACTAATACAAAGAAAAAAAAACCCTTTTATTGTGTCCAAACATTTGGGACTATTTTATCATCTTTTAGTACATTTGTTGAGTTGCAGTAAGGCTGGGGCTCTTCCTAAAACTTGCCAACACCCGCAAGCTTCAGCAAAAGCAATGCTTTAACGCTGCATATTTTAGTGAAAACCTTGTGGTTACATAATTGTTTATGCCTTTGTGCCAGCAATAGCCAGACCTGGGGGCCTTATGTTTTCAGGTTGAATGTCTGTCTGTTCCAGGACATTATTATTATGAATGCAATATCTCAAGAATGCTATTTCCTTCCAACTTTACACAAATGCCCACCTTGACACAAGGATGCACTGAATATGTTCTGGAGCTCATAGGTCAAAGTTCAAGGCCACTGTGGTTTCAGGTCATCATCCTGTGAATGTAATATCCCCCTTACATTTGACCTGCTCAGTAATTCGAGGTACAAAACATGCTCCTAAACCTATAAAAAACTGACATCTACCAATTTTACTCCACTCCAACACTGCTTCATGACCCAACACAATACTTTTCTGCTTTGTATACCACGCAGAGGCAGAATCACAAGACGATAGTTCTAGTTTTTTTTTTTGTTTGTTTCATTCCGCAGAATTCCAATCTCAGTGCATTCACAAAGTGTAAAGCTGGCAAGTTTTATAAAACAAAACACTAGAGGCTGCCACCGAGCCATTATAAACAATTGGCACTGCTGTTCCATCATGGCTGGTTAAAAAAAAAATATATATATATATATATATATATATACTGCTCAAAAAAATAAATGGAACACTAAAATAACACATCCTAGATCTGAATGAATGAAATATTCTTATTAAATACTTTGTTCTTTACATAGTTGAATATGCTGACAACAAAATCATCAATGGAAATCAAATTTATTAACCCATGGAGGTCTGGATTTGGTCACACTCAAAATTAAAGTGGAAAAACTGATAACTGATCCAACTTTGATGTTATGTCCTTAAAACAAGTCAAAATGAGGCTCAGTAGTGTGTGGCCTCCACGTGCCTGTATCACCTCCCTACAATGCCTGGGCATGCTCCTGATGAGGTGGCGGATGGTCTCCTCAGCGATCTCCTCCCAGACCTGGACTAAAGCATTTGCCAACTCCTCGACAGTCTGTGGTGCAACGTGGCGTTGGTGGATGGAGCAAGACATGATGTCCCAGATGTGCTCAATTGGATTCAGGT
>JAQMYF010000013.1:22334787-22363187 GCA_030014195.1 Neosilurus mollespiculum | reverse complement strand
TATATATATATGTGTGTGTGTGTGTGTGTGTGTGTGTGTGTGTGTTTATGTAGGTATATGCACATATTTAGCTTAGTGTAGTTCCTTAGTTGTCTTTTGTGCACTTTTTTTGTATAATTGCTGCTAAACAGAGAGCTGCTAAACTGATTTTCATTGTTTGTGCAACAGTTCTTATAGCTTAACAGGTATAGGTTGCCTTGGTAAACTACCTTTAATTCTCTGTATGACTACTTAACCTTATAATGTAGTTTAATTATAATTATAAAAATTTTTTTTATTTTATTTTATAGCTATTTTAGCAATATGTCTTACAATATTTTTACATTTTCTGTTTTAAAGTTCACAGCACACCCACATTGGGTCAATTTATGTGAAGTAAATAAACTTGTACATTTGGAAATGTAGTAACACAAAGTGTTTGTTAATGCTGGCACTAAGACTATAAAACACTGCTTCATTTTTTTCAAATGCTCTGTTTAGAAATGTTAAAGTACAAATTCAATTACTGATATGCACATGAGATGTTAATGCAGGTATAATGCATTTAATTCGTTGTTAAAATATATACAGATATGTTGAAGAAATCACACACATTTATAAATGCACTTCTCTTAAACGGGTTATAATGTCTGTGAAGTCTTGAGGCTTGTACAAAATGAGAATTTTTGCAGCAAGCCTCGCCTGTAAATACAGCTCTGCAGGTTTGTTTACATTAGCAACCTGCTCGGCTGTGCCACGTCATCCTGATTCCAATATAAATACAGTTCAATGGGTATGATTCAATATCCTCACGTGTGATTGGCTGCGTGAGAGAGCAGAGCTGAGCGACTGAGTGAGAACCGAGCAACGAAAGGAAATAAGTTGGGAGCCGGCTCTGACTCGATGGGAGTCGGCTCTTCTGATTCACTACAAAGCATCGGCTCTTAGAGCCGCATCCTTTGCGCGTGACACATCACTAGAGGAAACCCATGCAAACCCCACACAGGAATGACCTCTCAAGCCAGGCCTGTCATATACAACTGAGATTCTGTTCAGTTATAGGCCTTTATTAAGCTCTTTTGGATGCAAAATGACCAAATTTATAAGAAAAAAACCCCAGATATTGTTTTCAGTGCATGGTATGGTGGTGTAGTGGTTAGCCAGTCCCTGTATGGTGTAGTGGTTGGCCAGAACCTCGTATGGTGTAGTGGTTAGCTCGTCCGCCTCACAGCAAGAAGGTCCTGGGTTCGAAGCCAAGGCTCGGGCGTTTCTGTGTGGAGGTTGCATGCTCTCCCCGTGCTTGTTGGGTTTCCTCCCACAGTCCATGCGCATGAGGCTACTGGCTGTTCCAAATCGCCCTTGGGAGTGAGTGTGAATAAATGGTTGTGTGTGTGTTGGGATGTTCCAGGTGTTCCCTGCCTTCCCAAGTGTTCGGTGAGACCGGATCCAGCGACCTTAGTGGTGTGAAGCAGTTCAGTGAGAGAGTGAATACAGTACAACTCAGTCCGAACTTTTCTTCACAATAACTAGACAACACCGCAAAAGAGAGAAAAAAAAAACAGCAACAGAATAAGGAAAAAAGATCCAGACATACCCAATCAGCTTTTTGCGCATGTTTAAAGTGTGCTCCTTGGGGAATATTTCCAGCGCCATTATGTAGCTATGTTGTTTCTGTCATAAAACTTGGTAGACCCCAATGCGCATGCGCGTTGCTTCTTGAGGCTCACGGGGGGTTCATATGACCATCTCCTGTACTTCTGGATCTGATCTGTAGATATTTTCTTATCAGAAAATATCTTCTCGTCTTCTGATCCACAAATCTACAGATGATACATAAAAAAAAAAAACAAAACAAAAAAAAAACATTGTGCCTGAGGTCACATTTAACCACATTGAAAACTCACCCACTTGGTAAACTGTTTAATCCTATTCGGGTCACGGGGAGGCTGGAGTCATATCTCAGCTGAAACTGGGCGAATGTGGGGTACAACACCCTGAACAACTTGGCTATACCTCCAAGAAGCGCGCTCGTATACATATACATATACATGGCATGTAATCACATGTATGTGTAAGTTGTCTTCCTTTGGGATGAACTGCATTACTCCTCCAGTGTCAGGTTAATGTCCCGTGCAATTTCAGTGGACGAAATCAAACTACTGAATGGATTCATTCGTTATATTTATTTGTATACAATTGTCTTTGTACTTGAATAAAATTTATTTATTCATTTTTTTTAACCTGGTAAATTGTCACAAACTGTACAAATTATAAAGTACAGAAAACATCATGAAAATGACATTAAAAAGTTATAAAATACCGTAACATATCATTACCACGTCATACATCAAATGACGTCATAAATAATAAAAACGTTTGTAGTGCGGGTATTTGTTTAAGAAAATATGATAAATTAATAATCTTTAATTTGTTTGGGGTATGTTTCATGAAGCTACAATGTGAAGCTATTATATATTGTTTTGTTACAGATGTGTGCTGTGTTTATCAGACATGAAGTAAAAAAAAAAAAAAACAAGGTGAGGATCCTTTAAAAAATGTCAACTACTGGATTGTGATTGCAACACTATTGTCGCATAGTGATGACGTAACAGTCCTTCGTGTTTATTCAGGAAAGACAGTCTCCAACATTGCAAACAGTATAAACCAGGTACGGCTTTTGATTTATTTTATATTTTAACGTTATAATATACATATAATATTATTTTTTAGGCGTGTTAGTTCATTTTTATGCATTTGGGTGATAAATATAAGTGTGTTGTCTGACGTGCTTACATTAGGTTGCTATGCTAGCATGTAAGCCAGTTAGCTGCTAACAGTCCCGAAGGCTTAGCTGACAGCTAACATCTGTTCTTACACGAACTGCTGCCTTTATCCTTCGCTCCTTTGACGAGGAGAACCGTAAAGTCACAAAACATGTCATGTGTTGATTACTGCAGCTGCAAACCTTATGCGACATGACACGTCATTTCTTTTTCATCTGCCCGATATTAAACAGCAGTGAAACTCCTCCTGAAATAAACAAGTGCTTCAGGGCATTTTGTTCCTGCCTGTTAGTGTCATGGACGATACAGTAATATAACTAGAAAGTTACTGCAGCTGTACTGAGACCTGTGTAAATAGATGTTCCCACTTTTCCTCATGCAGGCTGGAGTTCAGCACGTTGATGGAGTAGATGCTCCACTGAAATGACAGACCAGGGCAACAATAATCAAAACATCTCTCGGAACCCATTCGCTGCCCTTTTCAGTTCGCTCGCTGATGCAAAGCAGTTTGCATCAGGCCAAAAGCTACAGCAGCAAGCTGAACCTCCATGTAAGTTTCTGGGGTATAGTCCTATAATACAGTCAGCTCAAGAATCATTGCCATCTCGTATAGAGACGGGTTCAGGAATGTTGTGAAGGTGTATCTTTATTGTTAATAATCATAATCTCGCACCGAAAATGAAGAGCAAGATTGTGGATTCGACTGTATGTTTGTGAATCATTCGTTCTGCTGGAAGACGTGACACACAACTTAACAAATGTCTCTCACTCACTCATTTGCTGAACCGCTTAATCCTATTATTGTCGCAGGGAGGCGGAAGTCAGCCGACACTCAGCGAAGGTTCACCATGAGCATCTTGCCAGACAATTGCAGGGCCAACACACACACACACACACACACTCTCATACTCACACCTAGCGTCAATTTGGAACAGCCAGTTAGCCTAATGGGCATGTTTTGGACTGTGGGAATTAGACCATTTACACTCTCACTCTCTCACACACACACACACACACACACACACACACACACACACGTGATGAAAACTCACACAATTGGGAGTAAACAGCTGTGTGGCCATAAGAAAACCAGCTGTTGGTGAGTACAGTTATTGATTATAAATAAATGCTTTACATTGTTAGGGAGCATTAAGTACTTAAGCAATGGAAGCATTAACTCTTGAGCAATGGAAGAGGGTCATGTGATCTGAAGTAAAGGGAAGCACATTGGCCACTGTATAAACCCTTTGGAGTCAGCATTATAATCTGGGGGTGTTTCTACTGGTCAGGTCGAGGCTCAGCAATGTTATATGGCAATAAAATAAAGTCAACTGATGACCTGAATGACCAGGTTATCCCATCAATGAAGTTTTTGATTGCATGGATGTAATGCTCCTGAGTGTATGGATCTTAAATTCCGTCTCAAATAAAAAAAGAGTGGTTCAGGGAGCATGAGGAATCATTTTCACGCAAACATTGGCCACCACAGGGTCCTGACCTTAACCCCAGTGAAAGTGGTTTTGTCATGGTTTGACTCCCTTATCCTCGACACAAGATCTTGGTGAAAAATGAACATAACTCTGATATGAAATAAAAGTTAATATAAAACAATGCCATGGTGCATGCTTGCTGTAATCAAGTTTAAAGGATGTCCAACAAAATAGTGTATGACTTTTTTCACCAGGAAAGTGTATAAGTTGTATATTTATAAATTAAAAAAAAAAAAAAAGCATTTCATATTGTTTTATAACCATGGGCAGATTTGTTTAGACTTGGTGTAGGTTTGAGCTCTCTGGGTGCCATTATTTTTTAATATGTATTTATTTAAATAATAAATATTTAAATAAGTTTGATTCATTCTGGAGCTGACTATATATTATTCAGTGGTGTGTGTGTGTGTGTGTGTGTGTGTGTGTGTGTTTTATTTATTTTTTAAACTGCACTTTTTCTTGGTCACTATTTATATTTGTATTGTCAACCATGATAACTTTAAAAAGGACAGGACGTTTTACTCAGCTTATTGTTGAATTATTGCTAATACTAAGGTTATTATACACCAATTAGCCATAACATTAACACCTAACTAGTCTGTTCAGACTCCTTTCTATCATAGGCAGGTTGTGTTACAGTGGCTTTTCTGTGGGGATCAGAACAGACGTACTAGCCTTCACTCCCTACATGCATTAGTGCACCTTGAGCACCCATGACACTTTCACTTTGTCTTTCAGTAGTCATGATGTTTGAATGTTATGGCTGATTGGTGTATATTGTATAATGTATTAATAAATAATGCAAATTAATTGAAGCATTCTCTTTTTTGGACCCCACTATCATTACATCAGTCTATAACTGCATAAATGATTCTTATGATTTGTGTTATATTATCTTTGTCGATTGTGGAACAGCGGAAGAGTCTGGGGAAAGCCAGTCCGAGTCTGATAACTCGGTATCCGACAGTGTTGGGGACAATGATGACTCAGTGGCCGAGATAAGCCGCTCATTCCGCTCAAGACAGGAACTCTGTGAGCAGCTCAATGTCAATCACATGATCCAGAGAATCTTCCTTATCACCTTGGACAACAGTGAGTGCTGTAATGGCTTGCTCATATCTTCCTCTCAGTTAAGAGTATCAGTTCCACACATTGGCTTTTTGTGTTTTAAGGCATTTGCTGATGCTTGAGAAACGAGTCATAGATTGTAATCAAAATGTCTTCATTTCCAATAACTCATTTGATGAGATCACTCAAAATGGTTCTGAGTAATGCTGCTTCCCAGAAGTAAAGGCGATGAGGTCATCACTTTCCCTTAGTCATCGCAGGCCTGTCATTGGCTTTCTCTGTATTCTGACTTACCTTTTGTCCCAAATTGGAACACTAGTTTCACTCTTCGGTCGAGTCCATTTTAGTTATAGGATTGTTCCTCAGCAGTATGAACCAGCTGATACTTGTTCACGTCTCATTTTTATGGCTTTCAGGTGACCCAAGCCTTAGAAGTGGTAATGGCATCCCCCTGCGCTGTGTCTTCCTTGAAGAGATGGCAGCTGAACTTGACGGTCAAGACTGGCTCGACATGGACACGATCGAGCAGGTAACGAGCGCAACATGAACCATGTTGAAAGAAAACTCAAGATTTCCAGAAACTGACTTTCTTGCTTGTGTTCTTTAATAAAAAATCTAATGTGTCCCCTGATCTCTCAGGCCATTTTCAGCAGGCTTCTTTTACTTGAGCCGGGCAACCACCTGGTCTACATGACTTCTTGCAATGTACTGAACCTGTCAGCGGATCGGGATGCTGGGGAGAAACTAGCCATACCGTACCTTTATGCCTGCTACCAGAGAGCTAAAGAAGAAGTAGGTTGCACTGATATGAATTCCAATCAGTTACTGCTGAAAGCTTTAGAACCCTTGAGAAGAACCAGACTCAAAAAGGAAACCCATCCTTATTTGGGTGAAACCAGAACAAAAGTTGAATGGACAGAAAAGCTTTATGCAGAAAACTTTGAAAGGGTTAACATGCTGCATCAGCACAAAACAAACACTTGAAATATTTGTGATTATATACACTGCCAGGCCCAAAAAATGGTCGCACACGAATATGTTGTTGTTCCGCCTTTAGTCTTGCTTACAGTACGAAAACAAAATTGAGCAACGTAACATTTATTTCCGTCCAGTGTCGGGCGAATCCCGAAAACTTTCAATAGGGTTAAGCTCAGGACTCTGGGGTGCTAATACCTATGTGAAAATGATTCCTCATGCTCCCTGAACCATTCTTTCATTATTTGAGTCTCCATTTCATATCCGTGTCACCAGTTCAGTTCAGGCCACCTTCAGCCGTTACCAACTATGCTAAGGAATAAACGAGTTCATCATCATCATCATCAATGGGTGACAGATGATTCTGCCATTTTTTGAGTCTTTCTAGATTTGCCTCCATATCCGCCCTGATGCCACGCTAGAGAAGCCGGGTGTCGTGTTGATTGCAAGCAGACGTCCATGTAGTAGTGTCAGTTATAAAGTCCCTCAAATCCCTTCGCAGTACATCCTTATATCTGAGGTGATTGAATTTTAGAAGGGAGAATAAAGCTCTGGAGTCTGTCATTCGAAAAAGTTTTTTATTTGTTATTTTATCTTTCCTTGAGACACCAAGTATATCCCATAGTGATGTTGTGTGAAAGGCACTGAGACGGAAGGTTTGCCTAGTCTTGTAGACAGTTCTTTATCAAGGCAGAGATTAGAAGTTACTTTGGAACCTAAGTATGTAAAGGAGTTAACATTGTTGAGTGTTGTGTTATTGATCAAAATGTTCTGGCCTTTGGCTAGAGATGAGACAACTGTGCCATCAGGCAAGAAAAAGTCCATTGATGTGATAACCTGCTCATTCAGGTCATCAGCTGACTTCATTTTATTGCCACATTAATGTTGCTGAGCCTCGACTGGAGCAACAATGCCATGGAGATTACATGTGATACTGTGATCAAGGAAGACTGTTGCTCTCCGTGAAAATATTAGCGTGCGACTTTTTTTTTTTGTCCGGGTGGTGTATGTGTTCAGCAGTTCTGGAGTTCATTAGTTGTTGTGTTTATCTAGATCTTTGCAAGCAACTAATGAATATCCCTGAGTTAAAGCTAACACTTGTATAATATTCCATTTGAAGGGCTTTAATTGCAGTGTAAATTATTATTATTATTATTGTTTTTTTTTTTTAATTATGTTTTATTATTATTTCTTTTACAAAACAATGCAACAGGTCACTAAAGTGCCAGAGAAGCTGCTGTCATACGCTGTGCGCTGTAAGAACCTGACAGTGTCCAATGCTTGCACAGTGCTGCTTACTCCTGAGATCTACATCAGTCAGACTGTGTACGAACAGCTACTGGACCTGCTTCTGGAGGCAATTAATAGAGCCCGTATGTCGTCACCATTACATAATCAAAACTTCTGAGACGGGAAAATTGTTTATATTTCCTTTCCTGCAAAAATAATCATGTACATAAATAACTGCTTTTGATGATGTTCCTGTTTGTGCTTGAATGTTTGCAGATATCGAAGAGGTGGTAGAATTCTTAGAGGAAGTTTTCTCTGGCCTTTTGGCCAACCAAGAAGTGCGCACTTTTGGAGAGGTTATGGTGCCAGTATTTGATATTTTCCACGGTCGTGTGAAAGACTTAGACCTCTGTCATCTGCTGCTTTACTCCTACTTGGAAATTCTAGTATATTTTAGTCGGCAAAAAGACATTGCAAAGGTTTGAGCTTTGTTTCATAACAAGTAATTCTGTAATATTAGAGAACAGCAGAGGGCTAAAAATAGCTGACACAGTTTTGTACGGTTGTCGAAAATGAGCTAATTTGTCCTATGCATAGGTCTTGGTGGAACACATTCAGCCCAAAGATCCTAATAATGGACTTCAGTATCAGAAGACTCTTTTGGGCGCTATGTTAAATATATCTTGTCTGCTGAAAACCCCAGGAGTGGTGGAAAACCATGGTTTTTTCCTCAACCCCTCCCACTCCAGCCCACAGGAAATGAAGATTCAGGAATCAAATATCCACCAGGTGACACGCTGTTGCTTGTTTTTCAGCATGTGTTCGTGTATAAACATCTGGAGCATTTTATATCTGTTTTTTTTTTTTTGTCTATAATCTGTACTAGTTTATGGGCCAGTTTCATGACAAGTTACATCAAATCCTAAAGAATCTGCTGCAGCAGTCACCTGACACACGTCACCTTCTCCTCTCGTGGTTGGGTAACTGCCTGCAGGCCAACATGGGTCGTGCCAAAATCTGGGCCAACCAGATGCCTGAGATCTTCTTCCAGATGTACGCTTCAGATGCATTCTTCCTAAATCTGGGTGCTGCGCTCCTCAAACTCTGCCAGCCCTTCTGTCGCCCTCACTCTCCAAAACTCCTAACCTTTAACCCCACATACTGTGCCCTGAAAGACTTGAGTGAGGAAGAGAGACGAAGTAGGAATGTACATGCCAGAGGTAGGAGGTCCTGCCTTGCTCTTTCAACATAACCATTCAAACTATTTTCTTATCAAATCAAGATAAAACAAACAGCACACTTCCTTCTCCAGGACTTGATAAAGAGACCTGCCTGATTCCTGTTCCAGCTCAGCAAACAGCTGACTGTCCCCAGTCCTACAGCCTCCTCACAGAGAACCTGATCCTCACTCAGCTCACCCTGCACTTGGGCTTCCACAGGTCATTTCTGCACTGTTACCTACTGTACACTCTTACATACACCAAAATATTTACATCCATAGGGACAGATTCAGAGTTTACAACCCAAGTATAAAAACTATGGCAATATTTCCATGAGGAAAGTTCCATGTGTTCAGGGTCAGATTTACACACATGCTTAGGGTAATTTTCTGGATGGCCCATTGAAATTATGGTAGAGCTCCAGAGCGGGGCACCATAATCATGGAATATGACTTGGATGGTTGTCCCATGTTCGCATGTGCCCACCACAGGAAACCCAATAAGGCTGAAGAGTCTCTCACTTGATGCTGATTGGCTGTTTTGCATCACTGACTTGCATGACGATGGGCAGCATTAAAAAGAAAGAAAGAAAGAAAGATTTATTATTAATAACGAAACTCCTTCTCTCACTGAACCTACCAAGGGTGCTGGCAAGAGTGTCACAGGTGCCCAAGGCTCACTGATGCTAGTATGTCTGTTCTGATCAAACAAAAGTGCAGCTGTAGCATAGACTGGTGAAACTATTAATGCTGGATATGATAGAAAGGAGTCAGAACACACAGTGCATTCCAGTGTGCTACGTATGGGGCTGCCGAGATGCTGACCAGCCAAGTAGTGTTGATGTTATGGCTGGTCGGTGTGTAGTGCACTTTAATTTAATTCGGGACTATCTGTTATAATAATCTGTCTGCACCCTGCTTAAGATACTGTCTCCTCCATTTGTAAAAAGCTTAAGCCTGAATACCGATGTGTAGAATTTCTCACGTCACACTCACAACACCTGATGCTAAACGCAACCCATAATCGGTTATTGCAATTCCAGAAGAGACACTTATATGTAAATTTATCTGTACAGGCTGCATGATCAGATGGTGAAAATGAACCAGTCGCTGCATCGGCTGCAGGGCACGTGGCGGGAGGCACAGCTCAGCGGGGGTCCGATGGCAGAGCAGCTAAGGGAACAATTTGAGCGCCTCATGACCGTTTACTTGTCCACCAAGGCTGCTGCCACTCAACCTATCATGCTCCAGAACTGCCTCAATCTGCAGGCGTCCTGTGCCTCTCTACTCGTACAACTCGGTCTAGGAAACCAAGGCCCTGAGCACATTCCGCTGTCCTTCCCTCTGCCTCCACTTCAAAACAGCCAACTCTGCTATGTTCCAGGTGATACAGCCCTTTATTACTAAGTCTTCTATGTATTCACAGATATCTGATCCAGGTGATTAGATTTTTTGTATATGATTTATTGTATTTCAGCATTCACCAAAGTATATTGGGCACCTGTGGTTTTGCAGAGTTTTTTGCCGAGAACATGGGCGATTTCTTCATATTCCTTCGGCGCTTTGCGGACGAGGTGTTGGAGTCTTCCACAGAAAACTTGGAGCAAGTCCTCAACTTCATCACGGTGTATATGGGAAATGTAGACAGGTGTAGTAGTTTTTATTTATTTATTTATTTAAATTCCCTATGTGTACTTATGTGCTTGTTTGGACATGTCTCACTTCTTTAAGTGTAACTTTTTACTTTCAGAATGAAAAATCCTCATTTACGGGCAAAGCTGGCTGAGGTTTTGGAGGCTGTGATGCCACATATGGATTCTGTCTCACCTGGTGCGCCACAGACCGTTATGTTCCAGCGACAGAGGGCGTTCTGCTCCTACTGCCATGCACCTCATCTTGCTGAGGCTCTCATCACTGTGTTTGTCGACATCGAGTTTACTGGTGAGTTTCAAGTTAGGATCAGCTGGGCTTATACATTTGGAGGGGAGCACCACACTTAAGAAACCATCAGATTAATTTCGGATTGCTTGGCCGTCCATCTATCTGTCCGGTGTCCGAATGCATCGCGGTGCTGAATGACTGCTCGCTCGTTGGCAGGAACTTGATGTGTATCAATGCTTGAACTCATTTTTCCAGAAAGCATGGCTTAAAATTTTACAACATCCATTCATTAATTTGCCAAACTGCTTAATCCTACTTGGGTCGCCAAGAGGCTAGAGCCTATCTCAGCTGACTGGGTGAAGGCGGGGTACACCCTGAACAGCTTGCCAGTCTATTGCAAGGCCAACACATACATCACCATTCACACTCACTCCTAAGGTCATTTCAGGAACAGCCAATTAGCCTAATGTGCATGTCTTTGGAGTGTGGGTGGAAACCAGAGTACCCAGAGGAAACCCTACACAAGCACTCAGAGAACATGCAAACTCCACACAGAAACTCCCTCACCATGCCTGGGACTCAAATCCAAGACCTTCTTGCTGTGAGGCAGATGTGCTAACCATTTTAAAATGTAAAATAGCTCATGAATTTTAAAACCCAGCACATAAATATCTTTAGGCAGTGTTTAGACTGTATAATGGTTAAATCTGTTCACTGTAACCTGTAATGGCTTACCTGTGTTCTCTGTATATTTTTCAGGTGATCCTCACCAGTTTGAGCAGAAGTTTAATTACAGAAGGCCCATGTACCCCATTCTGAAGTACATGTGGGGACAGGAGAACTACAGACAGAGCGTTAAGGTGCAAATATCCAAATGATGGATTCTGGGTTTTTTCTGTATGCTACTAAAACTAGTATCTCACAAAGTGGCGAATGCTGACAAACAGGGAATTTTGGGTTTCGTCAGCGTTCATAAAAGGTTGCTAAACAGTTCATAAACAGGTTTTCTTGTTGCAAAGAAATTTTGAACATGTTTAAAATTTCTTTGCAACCCTTTTTATAGGGTTGGGTGGTTCAGTTCCAACATTCGCCCAATATTCGCCTGGTATTTTACCAGGAGTTGGCAAAAGGTCCCAAAAGTTTCAGAACATTGGCAAAAGAATGGCAAATAGTTGTTAATTGTCACAAAAACTGTCGCTAACATTTGCTAACTGTCACAAAATGGCAGAGGCAAACCCTGATTTACATCAACAATCGTCAGAAAAGTTGCAGAATCCAAAATTCGCTACGTTTGCTGTGAGATACAGGCTTAAGACACATCAAAATTCAAACATCAGATTTGTGAATTGTCACAGGTTGAAAAATCCCAAGTTACAAATGTTTATTAATGCTTCATGTTATTTTAGCATTTGGCAGATTTTGCATCTGAGAATCTCGAGGCCATGAATCCGCCACTCTTCTTGAGGTTTCTAAATCTGCTTATGAATGATGCCATTTTCTTACTAGACGAGGCCATACAGGTATGTTCTTATAACATCATATTATTTATACATGTAATGCACATACGTGGTGGGGCCAGTGGTGTAGACTTAGACAACTTTATTGTCGTTCAGTATACAGCGGGTGTACAAAGAAAGAAATTGTGTTGCAATTGGCTCAGCACAGGATTGAAATATAGAAACTGTAGATATAGATAACAGCAAAAATACTATGAAGTGCTCTAGTAAGGTGACCTGTGGAATTTACGTAGTGCAAAATACTGTGAGAAAGTGACCTGTGGAATTCTAGTAGTGCAAAAATACAAGAATTAATTAAAAAAGAGGATTGTTCATATGCGATTCAAAGTAAATTTAAAAGCTATGAAGGAGTGCACAAAGGGCATGGTGACCAGTATAGAAATATGTGTCTGGTATGAGCAGCAATTTTCATTCAGAGTTTGGCAGTCTGATGGGGTATGAATAAAAGCTATTACAGAACCTTGTAGTCCTGCACCGAATGCTGCCGAACCTCATCCTAAATGCCAGCAGGGAGAACAGTGAAAGTGTAGTGGTTAGGGTGCTGGGCTCATGATCAAGAGGGTGTGGGTTTGAATCCCCATTAGACCCCCTCCGTGCTAAGACTCTTGGGCAAGGTCTCAACCACAAGTGTGCCTTGTCCACCCAGCAGTATAAATTTACATTTACAGCATTTGGCAGACACTCTTATCCAGTGCGACTTACAATTATCATTTTTATATAACTAAGCAATTGAGGGGTTAAGGGCCTTGCTCAAGGGCCCAAGAGTGGTGATAGCACCACTGCCCCATTGCTATAAATGGGCACCAGTAAAATACAGGAAGGGTAACCTGCGATGCACTAGCGTTCCATCCAGGAAGATTTAAACTTCACGCTTCATACAAGAGAAACCAGGATAAACTCTGGATCCGATGAGCCAGTATGCTCGGTGTAAAAGCCCAACAGACTTTACCTAATTGCACAAACAATATGGCAATGCTCAGATATCGATATTAATATAACTGTGTGAAATGTTTGTGTAATACATTTAGTATCTGAGTAAGATCAAGCTCCTCCAGATAGAGCGGGACCGTGGTGAGTGGGAGGGTCTGGCCCCTGATGCCCTCCGAGAGAAGGAGTCTAGTCTGCAGATGTTTGGACAGCTGGCTCGCTTCCACAATATCATGTCAAATGAGACAATCGGCACCCTGGCTTTTTTAACCTCTGGTAAGATTACGTGGTGGCATTCTGTGTGTTTAAAAGACTCTGAGATGTTATGATTTCATATACCTAATGTTATATTTTTAACATTTCTCAGAAATCAAGGGCATCTTTGTTCATCCTTTCCTTGCTGAAAGAATCATCTCCATGCTCAATTACTTCTTGCAACACTTGGTGGGACCGAAGATGGGCGCTCTGAAAGTGAAAGACTTCAGTGAATTTGACTTCAAGCCTCAGCAGCTGGTGTCTGACATCTGTACTATTTACCTTAACCTGGGGTACGCTCTTTTATAATATTTACTAGGTGCACATTCCCAGTGACATCATCAAGGGCTTCAACTAATCTAAAGGTTTTCTTGGTACAGAGATGAGGAAAACTTCTGTGCCACAGTCCCAAAGGATGGGAGGTCATATTCGCCCACCCTTTTCTGTCAAACTGTTCGTGTCCTAAAGAAGATTAACAAACCTGGGGATATTATATTGGCTTTCAGTCACCTAGCAGATAAAATAAAGGTATGCTAAATGATAGGTCACCCAGTTGTATTATTATTGTTAGTGTTTTTCTTAATGTTTAAATTACTTACATCTTTGTATTGTAAAAGTCTCTGGCAGATCGGCACCAGCAGGAAGAGGAGACCTACTCAGATGCTCCAGATGAATTTTTAGATCCCATCATGTCAACCTTGATGCTTGATCCTGTGCTCCTTCCTTCTTCCAATGTCACGGTCGACCGCTCAACAATAGCACGGCACTTGTTGAGGTGTGTGACCCAACATACTAATTCACGTGTTCATGGGCACTCATGTTGTTAGTCTCAGATTTCTTTCCTAATCTCAAATTTCCCCCCCCCCCCTGTAGTGATCAGACAGACCCTTTCAATCGCAGTCCACTCACCATGGACCAGATCAGACCCAATGAGGAGCTCAAGCAACAGATCATGCAGTGGTTGGCAGAACATAAGCAGCGGGGCATGCAGATGGGGCCCAGTGGTTAACACACATAACCACCAATCTCCTATCCATATACGTCCAAGCCACTGAACACACAGGGCGCAGTCATTCATTACAGGAGCAACACACACACTCATGCATGCACCTACTGACATGGTATAATGAGCAATTATTAAATAAGGCGAAGTATGACATGGAGGATTATTCAGATCGAGGGTGTTTTATCTGCCGAGGCTGACGCTAAGGTGCACTACACCCTCCAGGATCTGAATAATTCTCCATATCATGCAAAAGCCGAATTCTATGATCATTTTATTATTCATTCCATTTATTTTAAGTCCGGAGAAAAGCACATCGATGTAAGTCAGCCAGAAGTGCTGCATGCTGTTCTCCGCTTACGCAGTTTCTGATTCTTTCTAGGCAAATTTCACGAAAATATGGAATAATATAAAGTATTTCATGGTAAGGGTGTATTACCCCCACCACCAAATGTTACCTTATTGTCTTGTTGCGCGGAGCACGCCTCTAATCTTGATAGTGGGCAACCACTTTTCCACTAATTTTCTCTTGGAGGAGGGGGAGTGGAATAACATAGATATCAATTAATATAGATGGGCTGCACCCTACTGAAAGTGCTTTTGAATGGCAGAACATTATGTTGCTGTCTTGGTCTTTGCTACTTTGCTGTAAATTGTACTAACTAACCAAGATGGTGGCAGGAAGAGCCTTATGACTTTTATATAAATATACACATAACTTAGAGACACATAACTTATCTATCTTATATGATATCTGTGAGGAGGAGCATTGGCATGTGCCAGTTGTGCAATATATATTCAAGTTGTCCAGTGTCAGTGATGGATAAGTCAGCTTGTAGAAGAATACCAAGAATTTGCTCGTGGCTTTCCACCAATCAGAAACGAGACAATATTTTGAATGAATAATAATCACCTTTGTTAATGTTGGATGCACCGATCAGCCATAATATTAAATATAATAAGCACTGACAGGTGAAGTCAGTGGGTTTATTATTTCATTATACTGGCACCTGCCAAGGAGCAGGATGCTTTAGGCTGAAAGTAAGCAATCAGTTTTCAAATATAATGTGTTGGAAGCAGGAAAAATGAGCAAGTGTAAGGATCTGAGTGACTCTGAAAAGAGCTACATTGTGATGGTTAAAGAACTGGGTCTGCTCATCTCCAAAACAGCAGGTCTTGTAGGGTGTTCCTGGTATGCACTGGTAACTACCTACCTACGGTGTTTCAAGGAAGGAAACCAGTGGACTGCCATGAGTGTCATGGGGGCTGAAAGTTTACTGATGGGAGTGGGAGAGGTGGTATGTCTGGTCTGATCCCACAGAAGAGCTACTGTAACACAAGCTGCTGAAACTTTGAATGCTGGCAATGATAGAAAGGAGTCAAAACACACAGTGCATTGCTGCGTATGGGGCTGCCTAGCTGGAGACTATTCAGGTGGTGTTGATGATATGACTGATTGGCGAATACCCAAAAAAACATACATCTGTCAAAAATTGGTCTGTTTTACTGGTGTTCTTTTTATGAAACCATGTCAGTAGTGATAGCTCGGTTTAACTAACTGCGCAGCAAGTTTTTCTATTGCTGCAATAAAATGTTCATAATTCTTGCTATATTGCTTTCTGCCTTGTAAAGTTTTTTTTCTTGCAGAAATTTATTTTGATCTGTATGTACAGACAATATAAAGATCTTCGAAAACAACAATAATAGCTACATAGATTTGTCTTCTGTCTTCAAACGAAACAAGTTTAATAAACTGACACTGACATTTTGATTATAATAATTGTGTATTTAATTGAAGCGGTATTGCCATGCCATCCCATTTTCAACATGTAGAGGATTTTCATATCATGGCTGTTTTACTGATTTTACTGCAATGATCAGTTTTTACAATGTTTTCTTATGATGTTTATGTAATTCTGATTACAGTAAGTACATGTTCAGAGTAGTTACAGTTTAAATTCTGCAGTTAAACTTTTTGCAGAACAGAATGATACAATCAAGTAACTGCACGTTTTCTCCTGCTGCGTCTGCTTTGTGCACTTACTATTTTTTGCTGAAGTGCTTTTTTAACTTGATGGTGAATCATCATGGTTTTGTGTTCCATTTTAATGAAACCGTAATAATTATGTTCTGTACTCCAGGAATTGATTCTCGAAACCATGAGTCAGACTGTACAGTTACTGTGTCTAATCACCATTCAAACACAGAATGACCTCAGCTTAAAACTGAGAACCTGTAGATGCTGTCACAGGTTTGACCTTGTCCTCTGAAGAGAACTTTAACGCTGACCCCAAGTACTGTTCATCTTTCTTTTCACAGAGATGGCACCCTTAGGAAAACTGGTTTGGAGTAAATCTGAATGTAGTCTGTGATGATGATGATGATGATGATATAATACAGGCATTGAAAGTGTGCTTAAAAATCCTCATGTTCATCTCAAGCCACAAGTCTTACAAGTTATTTGATCATTAAATTTGTCTTTGTGTTTAAAAAATAAAAGTGATAATGCCCTTTATGGTAAAATCATTCAGCTCCATGCTTTTAAAATAATTTATTGTATTGCATTACAGGGTTTTGGTTTTTTTTTTTTACTATAATATTCTGATTAATCTCTGAAACTAACACAAGTTCTTAGTGATGAAGCATTTTTCCACACAAGGACATTTTTGAACAGGTTGCTCTTAATGCTGTATTTATTAATATGATTAAATACTTGAAGTGAGATGGTGTGTGTGTGTGTGTGTGTGCTGAAATTGAAACCAGTCACTCATTAGTACTAGATTATTAACGTGCTATTATTAGATTGGATTTAATGTTTACTAAACATTTCCAAAACATACCCTGCTTCCTTTATCAGTGCACGCTGTTGCCATGGCAACGTGTATACCACTTAGTTATCCCAGTGCGCCTGTGGTTATTATGGGATTGCAATCATTTGTTTGCTGTATGATTGTAATTTCATCTTCCATTTCTCAAACACTATCCAACTTTGAGAAGAATGTGAAAGTGTCCTCGGGCTGAGAAGTCGGCTTTACTTTTACACTTGTGTGCTGTGTGTTGGGTGTCACTGTGTTCCTGGTTACTGGTGTGTTTTCAAAACCTGTTGTGATTTATTTACGGTCATTTGGGACAGAACCTGCGTAAGACATCACTGAGCGTCTTCTCGTCTGAAGTCGGGGTCCATATTTACCTCCACCCCGGAACCTGCATACTGAAGTCTCGCCGCTTGGTGAAAGTGGTAGTTGGTTGAAATCGCTGGTTTGGGGCGACGCCCACCGAGCTCCCTGATCCGAGGGCAGGCAGGCAGAGTGTTAAAATGGCGCACAGCTGTCGGTGGCGGTTCCCTGCTCGGCCCGGAGGGAGCAGCAACTCGGGCACTGGGAGAAAAGCGGGCCGGATCCGGGTCACGGCTTCCCTCCGAAATGGCGCGGGGACTCATTCGACCGCGGGCGGGCTCGGGCCCGGGTTCGACGCGGCGCTGCAAGTGTCCGGCGCGATCGGTAACAACCTGCAGAAATTTCGGGATGTTTTGGGCGAATCGAGCGGCTCCAGCAGCGGGGAGGTAAGCTACACCTTCCATCGCATGGGCTAATCGGCTGCTTTCGGCTCTCCCTGGACGAGGTTTCACCAGAACGAGTAGAACCTGGAGAGTTAGCTTGACTGCTGCACACATCCTGAACAGTTATTTTGCTGCGCAGCTACACATGCCTCCCATCCATCCATGTGCTGTTTTCCTCTCGAACTGACCTAGCTAGCTCGCTAATCCCCCCCCGTTGCTAACTTGGAGAGAGCTTGACAGCGTGTCGATTAATAAACTAAACGAGTCCGTTTTTCTTTTAGCCTGTTGTTGGGTGCACTTCTTGTGCAGGTGTATTTAATGGCGGTTGTTGGCGCTATTAATGTACACCGAAGGGAATTGGCCCGTGGAGGAGTACATCCTCCTCCTCCTCAATGTTTTGACAGAATAGACTTTGAGATACAGAGAGAGTTGTTTGCTAGCTGAATTCCCGGCAGTGCTAATCACGGCTTTGATTCCGGTACGAACCAGGTGTTGTGCTGAATGTGTGTAATGGGCAGAAAGTGCAGCACGGACTTTGTATACAAACTCTAAATGTTAGCTACACGAGAACCGAGTTAGCACCAGCAGGCTAACTCACTGTCTGTCACAGCCCAGGTGAACTAGCAGTGCTTAAAGCATTCCAGATGGACAAGAAGCACAAGTCCTCAAATACTTGACTGTATTGTTAAGCTGTATTGTTTTTTGTTTGTCTTTTTTTAAACGTCATGTTAAATAGTTAGCTTTGCTACCGTGGGCTCAGTTTAACGAGCTCGGAAGTGACTGGGCTTGTTTGTGTTTCAAAGAGACACCAGGAAAAGAAAGAAAAGGGAGAAACTTATTCAGTCAGCATGTATGATGATATTAAACAATAATTTTGTTGTGAATAAAGACGTACTGTGAGTGATTTAATATGAATATGAGTCCCTGACAGCTTCTGAAGCGCTTCTCTGAAACCTGCCAGTGTTTGTGTTTAGTTCCGATTTCCACCGTTTATTTGATTTTAGTCCTGAAGTAAAGACTAAAAAAAACCTAACAAATAACGTTTAAATGCCCACATTTTCTGGGGGCAAGCATGTATATCTCTTATCAAAGTGACTAGCTAGTTATTCAGGGCTCATCCGGGCCCTGCAGGTAGCGCGATGATGCTAACTAGCCTCACAGCTGCCATTATTTTTCTCCTGGTGTGTTAGCAGGTTGCTCGCACATACAAACACAACTGTTTAATGACTCGTTTTCTCATCTGCGCCGGCGGTATTTATTTAAACACCCTTCCGCAGCCTAAAAAGATTTGTTTGTGGTTAGCTTCATATCTCTCTTTTGGGAGGGGAAACAAAAAAAACAATAACCGAGTTAGCCTGTTTATGCTAACATTAGCTTGTTAGCTTGCACTGATGATGCGCAGGAGGTGAAAATGGGAGGTGGACGTGTTTTTTTTTTTTTTTTTTTTTTTTTTTTTTTTTTTTTTTTTCCACCCGTAGCACATACTGCGTAGTACCACTATGAATTCGAATTGATGTGAAATTGGCGATTGTATTATCAGGAGTGTGGGAAGTGGGGATTGTGCGGCCTCGCGGGGCGCTTAGGATGAATTACGAGAGCGATTCAGTCGGAAACGCAGTAATTTGAAGAGTGAAAGGCTCCAATAACAGCGTGTCTTTGCTGAGAGCTCGCGCGTGTTGGGGGGGTGTGTACTGTTACGAAGCAGCTCCCATCTTCTTCTCGCTCAGTGATGAGGGGGCAGCACACACTGTACATCACTCTCAGAACGGAAACGTGCAGCAGCTAGCTCAAAAAAACACCCCTCACCTCGCCACTGCTCCTTTATCTCATCTGGCCTTTTTTTCTTCTTCAGATTGTTCCAAAGATTTTTAATGCACGTGTTTGCTCAAAGTATTCCTGATCATGCTATTTAAACCAACTAAGAAATAATAAAACACCTGGGTGGTGCATGCAGGTACAGGAAAATAATCAGTGATACACAGTCAGCTTGAAGCTTGAGTTACTTTTACAATGACTGATGGAGCGAACAGATCTGTCCACTCATCTTTCGTGTTATCACCACCGGACATATATATAACGTCACACCCTTGTTGTATGATAGGGCCTTACGTTAGGCTGCATTACCAGAATGCCATGTTTACACTAATACTGCTAATAGCATTACTACAGTCATGACATTAGTTACTATGTCATTAGTGGAGAAATTCAAATTTAAAAACTTACGTCTTCGGACACACACACACACGGTCTGTCCAACTTGAAGACGAAACTGAACTTTGAGACTAATGATCTAATTAGATGCCGGTGTTCGAGCTGCTGGAAAGTTCCTGTCTATGTAAATGTAATGACTGTCGTATTATCAATTTCTGTAAGCTCTCTTAAACGTCTAATAATAATACCAATAATACATGAACAGTATGTAGCTCACACGAAGGGTAATGACTTACCAGGGCCGAGCGGGCGATCGTGGACTGCGGACAGACAAACGCGCCCAGGAAAAAACGCGTCACAGTACCTACCGCATTGCTTACGTGAAAGGTACTAACAGCATGAAGTTATTTATTCCTCTTCTACCACAGCAGTCTGCCGATGTTTACTTTGGTTTATTTAATAATGCACTGCATTTATTGTTTTTTAACCATTTAGTGTCCTGTATGTCACGGCAGCTAACAGTCAGACAGCGAATAAACCAGCTGATTAAGTGCAGCTGGTCTTATCACAGAGCAATTAAAAAAAAAAAGTCCTGCTGCATGTAGGGAAACTGATGTACCTTTGACTCTCTCAGTGCTAACACTGGAGACTCCTTCAATAATTGATTACATAAATATCTCCTTCAGAATGTCCCAATTCGGTTTTATTACTAATGAAGGTTATGTTTTACCTTCCGTTTTTGTTTGTTAGTGAGATTACACAAAAATAGTTATGTGTGGATTTTCATGCAATTTCTGCCAGACGTGCAGCTTGAGACAAGGAAGACTCCGTCAGGCTTCAGACATGATCCAGGATCTATTTTAAAGGATTCTTTAATGCTGTGAGCTAGGATCATTATTGACGTCTTGGTTCATATGGGGGATTGTTGAGCATGGTGGAGGTTTGCGCTCTCCGATTGCTCTTGTTTGTGTAGCACTTTTAACAATGCTTTGCCATGAAACAACTTTTTTACATTAAACAAATTACACTTATATTTATTATCCTGCTTGGGTCATGGGGAGGCTGGAACCTCTCAGATGACTTTGGGAGAAGGCGACGTACACGCTGAACAGTTTCCGAGTCCATCTTAGGGCCAACACACACATAACCATTCACACCTAGAGGCAATTTGGAACAACTAATTAGCCTAATGTGCAAGTTTTTGGACTGTGGGAGGAACCGGTGAACCCAGAGGAAACCCACGCAAGCACAGCGAACGCACAAACTCTACACTAAAACGCTCTCGCTGAAACCAGGATCTTCTTGCTGTTAGACGGACATGCTAACCATGCTAACTCTTGCCATGCTGCAATGCCTCGGAGCATCTCTAATTATAATGTCAAGACTTGTGATTATATATAATCCCGAAAATCAAGTGGCGGGAAAAATGACCTTCCTGTGCTCGCTTGCTCTGCCATCATATAACTTAGCATGCCGTAAGTCACCTAGCCTGCTGGCTGTCAGTGAACAAGCATCATCACAGGTGTGGTTATAGTGATGGGGCCTGATTTCTCCGGTTAGTAGCTAATGTAATGGAATCATGAGGTTGCTAATCAGGTATAATAATACATACTTGTGGGAATCACTGTTGTGCGTCACAGTTTTACCCTCAGCAAACACAGCTTCGGCGGTGTGGACACTGCACACAAGTTATTTCAGGTTGAAGAGTGTTTCTATTTTCTTTCAGTATGTTTCCGTGTGTTGACTGCATGTTATGCTAGCAGGCAAGGATGTGACATCTTTGTGCTGGACTCTACTTGGGATGTTTTCATCAGAGTTTAGACGCAACTACACCTCGAGATTCTGCAAAGATTCCCAGGAGATACGTGTGGTGCAGGAGGTGGTGGGAATCAGCGAGATCGGCACATATCAACATGTCTGACGTCACCGTGGTTGATTTGTAGCTCAGGATTAGCTCACAGGTTTCATCACTGCAATGATGATGTTTCTCAGTGTTCTCCCAGACGTATCAGTTGTCTTTGTGCACCATACTAAATATAATTACAGGACAGATGCATTGAAGTCTTTTTTTTATCTAAAGAAAATGTTGATAGTCGTGATATTTTGTTTCATTTGCACTCGTTATTTACATGGTTTGTATTGAAGTTGTGTTAGCTTTCTGTATTGTTTCTGTCATTAGATAGCAGATGCTCAACATCCATATTACCCAGTTGCTAAGCAACATTGCTTTCAAGATTTTAACCAAGTGAACAGCAAATCTGTCATGGGTTAGAAAACAGAAATTCATTCAAAGAAGTTTCACTGAAGCACACTATAATACTCGCTGAATTTTATTTCTATGTATATATTCCTACAGAAATGCTGAGCAAAGTCTTTTGGTAAATGGAAAAATGTATAAAAAAATGTACTATTGTGCACTTTACTCAGGAAACTGGCAGAGTACTTTCTATTCTGTTTTTCTGCTGCTTTGACAATTCGGAACAAGGATCCCCATCTGCTCCACCCGGCCCCTGAAACTGCATCTGACTGAAATAAGAATAGGAGATCCCAGTGGAACTTGCAGCTTATGAAAGTTACATCCACACTGTTGCGGTTTCATTCAGAGGGGGATGTTGCGCCTGGCCGGGATTGTTCGGGATCATCACGGCCTGCTGAGCGCACGCAGCAGCTTGAGGCCAGTATAAACAGAAGGACACGGAGTACCAAATTCAAATTTGGTTTCTTGTCTCTGAGTCTTAATGGGAAAACATTTGAGCATTTCATACACAGAAGAGTGACAGTACCTCTAACCCAACAAAAAATGCGATTGTGCTTCTCTTGGATGGCTGCTTCATATTAAAAGTCACCAATTTCTGGTTCAAAAATAAAAATAATAATAATAATAATTTAGAAAGCGTTATGGTTCTTAAACGGGGAAAAATCGTACTTATCCCTTACCCTCACTCACTTGTTTGCTGAATCCTTTTAGGGTTGCAGGGTGGTTGGAGCCCATCTCAGCCAACACTGGGTGAAGACACCGGTCCACACAACCACTCACACTGACTCACAGGGGCAATTTGGAACAACCAGTTATCCTAATGTGCATGTCTTTGGTCTGTGGGAGGAAACCAGAGTAGAGTATCCGGAGAAAACTCACGCAAGCACGGGGAGAACATGCAAAGTCCACACAGAAACAGCAGAGCCGAGCCCGGGACTCGAACCCAAGACCTTGTTTCTGTGAGGTGGACATGCTAACCACTATTTCACCAATCCTATTTATCTTAAAGAACTTGACTCCAACTTTTTTGATATGTTATTTACTGGTCTATAAAACTTATCAGTCATCCTGGTCAGTTCAAAATCTTTGTTGTATTAAGTGAGGTTATCTAGACTGATTGTAACTTATTCTCATCGTATATTGATCGTAATTTTCTTATTTTATAAACATTTTGAAGTACATATCTTTTTTTTATTTTTTTAAACAACCACATATCCATGTTTATTTAGTTTCTTAGTATCCAGAATAAGCATCGTTTCCCAGAGCAGAGTGTAGATCACTATCAAGGCCTTGTACAGAAGTCGACTTGAATAGATACAACAAATGAATGCTTTGCTCCACTGGTTTCAATCGAATAACGAATAGCTTTATGCAGAGGGAAAAGGTCCAGCAGGTGTTTGGCCTATTTATGTAGAGAGGGTCTGTCTCCCCCAGACAGCGTGTGGATCATAGCAGGAAGCTTTGTGTCTGCTTTTATTCCAGCCTGTAAGGAACTCAAGCGGCTGAAAGAGCACAGGCGTGGATATCAAAGGGTGAAGAAGCCCAAGTCCTCCTCCTCCCCCCAAGTGACAGTGCTGGGACACATGGACACCCATCCGTGGTTTTATTCTACTCTTTTTTTTTTTTTTTTTTTTTTTTTTTTTTTTTACCCCCCTTTTATAGGCAGGCAGTCCAAGGAGTTTAACTCCACCGTCTGTACTTTGTAGGGTGGGTGGTTGGGTGAGGGTCGGCCATTTGAGTGTATAAAGCACTTGTCTTTAATTTTTATGTCCCACGTTACACCTAGCATGTGGCACTGCTTTGTATTTTTCTCTCTCTCTCTCTCTCTCTCTCTCTCTCTCTCTCTCTGTCTCTGTCTCTCTCTCTCCCTTAAGGCCACATTTTTCCAGCAGTGTGGGTGAGGTTCTGAAACATGCTGCCTGAACTATGTATTGAATGGGCAATGAGAAGAAGAACGCATGCATTTCAGTTGCATAATGCAAAGGGAAATTTCTCCAGGTGCTTTTGTAGTCTCTTGAAAGGGTAAGATGATGGCAAATTAAAGTCGTCAGGAATTCCCCCTTCTTTTCTAGTGTCATCTTGGGGGTGGTGAAACTTACTGACTCTCAGTTGAGCACTTTTTCATTTACAGCTTTATCCTCCTAGTCTTGTTATACAGTAAATGTTAGTGTTTGGGCTTCCTAGTGATGTATTATGCTTAACTTGCAGTATGTATATATGCACAAATTAGAATGTATGCTTTAGAATCCCAAAAAAAATTTTGTATTTTTTTTGTTGCTGTTTTTTTTTTTTTTTTTTTTTTTTTTTTTTTTTTTTTTTTTTTTTTTTTTTTTAAGAGATGCTGATCAAAATGCATTTGCCAAAACCCTTTTGGGGAAATAGCTGCCATTTATTCTATTCTATAAATTCTATCAGATTAAATGTCCAGGGGTTTCAAGTTAAACACAGGTTATGTTATTTGCTGTAGGCTTGTGCCGTGATTATAGGGGTTTTTATTCGTTTAGTATCATTGGTCACACAGTAGTGTAATTATGCCCTATTTCTAGGAGTACAGCTTCCGTGCGCCTCTCAGTTCTTGCCTTGTTCTCAAGTTAACTGCCATGTTGAACTTTCCTGGGTTTGTGACCATCTGCTCAGGAGAGGATACGTCACAACCCTGTGTAAACAAATAGCTTGCTTGTTAACCTTTTGTTAACTAAAGCTGACAGATGGCCCCAAAGTTACATGTATGAATGGTGCGCATGTTGCTCGATTTAAGCACTGTGGTTAGACTAGGACTGAGATTCTTTAAAGTTTTAAAGGCCATTGAAAAATATCTTGGATGACTCTCAGTTCTTGTTTGAACAGTTTTGCATTAGTAGTTTTATAGTCTTGTAATTATTATTGGCTTTAATCAACACAGAGGGAAGCACACGCAGTTACAGATTTGGCAAAAAACATGCACTTATTTGTATGGAATGATGCTTAATGTGTGGACTGATTTTGGTAAGCATTCAAATGCTTATGCAAAATAATGCACACATACTAACACCAATTTCTGAACGTTTGAGACATTATTTCTGCCTCAATTTTATCATAAATCATGTACTTATTTTTGCTAATCAACTAATTTATTCCTACAATTATTCATTGTTCATTCATTCATTTGCCGAACTTCTTAATCCTACCATTAAGGACACATCTCAGCCGACACTGTGTGAACATGGAGTATACACTGATCATCCAGACCATGGCAGGGCAAAGCACACAACCGTTCACACTCACTCCCACACCTAGGGGCAATTTGGAACAGCCAGTTAGCCTAATGTGCTTTGAACTGTGTGAGGAAACTGGAGTACCCAGAGGAAACCCACACAAAAACATGCAAGCTCCACTGAACCCAGGACATTCTTGCCGTGCTAACCACTGCGCCACCATGCCGCCTTTGTCACGATTAGAGTAGGTCGTTTAAATCAAAATGAACTTCTGTTTAGTTCTGCAACAACTAACCAATAAAAGTAAAAAATATGACGATAATTCATTTTAACTGACTACGTGCTGCCAGCCAGCCGTCTATGCTACTTCTCCGTCAGGGTCACGGGAAGCTGGAGCCAGCCCCAGCTGGTTTTAGGTGGGAGGAACTTTCGCCAGTCTATTACAGGGCTAACACAGACCCAAACAACCCTTCACACCTACATTCATACCTGTGGACAATTTAGTGTAGTCAGTTGATTTAATGTGCTTATCTTTTGGACTGTGGAAGGAAACCTGAGTACGCAGAGAAAACCCACACAACCACAAGGAGAATGTGCAAACGCCACACAAAATAAAAACCCAGAATCTTCTCGCTGACCATGCCAACTACTGAGCCCCCCGAGTTGAGAAAAGTTTTTCATTATTATTTATTGGAGTGAGAGGAAACACACTGTGGCATTTGACTGGAAATAGTTACAAGTTACTGAGAAAACTATATGATTAACTCTAAAGTATGGAGACTTGGTGGACTGAGTGAAAGGCAAATGTCATTAATGCAAAGTGGAAGTGCAGGTAGAGCCTCTGTGTCCTTCACACAGCTGAAAGTCAAGCACTTTTTCTATCATTCGTGTTAACAAACAGTTTAGATGTTGAGAAGAGATTTTAAATTACAAGACAATTTTAAATTACACAGCAAGAGTAATGGCAATGCCTACGTCAGCAAACACAAACAAAAACCAGACACTGTGAATCGGTACCGAGATCCCCAGAAATAACAGAGGTACAGAGGTCAGAAATTAAGATGATGTGGCAAATAGGAACGCACACCGCCGGCATGTCCACTGCTGAGTAACAGAATTCCCTCAGTAAAGGTATTTATTACTGAAAGAAGAGAATATGGCTTGGACTCTTTTTAAAGGTTCAGCTGAAGTTCAACTAAACTTCAACTACAAAATCCCATTTTTCCCCCAAGCTAACAGTCTTTACCAGCCGCGATAGCGATAGGTGGGGGAATGGTTACGCACGCATGCCTATATCTCATGAACTGCTTTACCACTGGCTCTAGTTGTTGCACTTGAATACAGTTGGTTTGGTTTTTATGTTCTTTAAAAAAAAAAGAACTGTCTTGCCAGAGAATGGAAGTGCAAATGGAATTTGAAATGCATGTCCTACATATGCAAAAATGGGGCAATTTGAAAATCCTTCATATTTTTGATATAATTCCATAACACTCCAGACTCCTGAATATTCACGCTCCCAAAACGCATGTACCCCAGCCCATGTTTTTGTTCGAGCTTAATTACCATGGGTCTACACAGCTGAAGTTCCAACACCTCTGCAGGTATTGTGAAGAACAAACCCACATCAGTGGTCATTGTACAAATACAACTTGATCAAGAGTGGTTGGTGCACTAGTAATAGTAACAGCATATGAGGAATTATTATTGAAATTGTACACATCGGGTTTCAGGCATAACTACAGGCTTGTGCTGCTTGGAGAGTTGCTTGGGTTCTTCTGTGGACTGATGAGTGGAAAGTGAAGCCTTTGGAAAAACTGCCCCCTTTCCACAATAAGAACCTAATAACACTCGTGGTGGTGGTTTTGTGATGCTTTTGCTAGATTTGCTATAGGTTAAAGGCAGTCGATCATGTAAATCTAAATATTTTGTCGATTCAATTGATGTATCAAATGAAAATGATACCTATGTTAGTGCCTTAATGAGTCCACATTGACAATATTTTAATTAAATAAAAGAGAGTTTCCCTATAGGGAGAAATCGAAAGATGTTTGACAGAGTCCTTTACCATATATGGAAGAGGGCCTGATCGTGGTTGAGTGGAGGGTGTTCCATAGAGCACCATGCGTGATCATCTCGTGATTTCTGCAGGACCTTTGAAAGTCCATGTAGGTACTTCGCTTTGGAAGTGGGGTTTCGTGGTTAACTGAGGTGTGGCTTGATGTATTTAGGGCTCCTGCAAGGTTAAGGCTACCAATTTCATTTAATTGAGACTAATAGCTCTGGATCAGAAATTTCTGAAGCAGAATATCTGAGCATCAGCCAGTGATGGCCAGTCTAAGCACAGTTAGGTTATTTAGTAAGACAGTAATTTTGAAGCACAAAGCAAGTCCCCTTCTGAATGGTGCAACAGGTACAGAGTTAAGGTATTGGAGTAGGCTAGTCATAGTCTTGATGTTGGGAACCCTGACCACCATTGAGACGCCCTGGCAGGACCTTTAGCAGGCAGCTCATGTTCTCCAGTGTAGGTGAATTAAAGAGTGGGCCAAGATTATTCCACAGCAGTGTGAAAAACAAATCTCATTTTTGGGATTATTTGTTTGCAGTTGTTATTATTAATTTAAAATACTGTATTAATCCTGCAAGGGAAATTATTGCCTCTGCGTTTAACCCATCCAAAGTGAGCACACACACTCGGGGCAGTGGGCTGCCACACGCATTGGGGTGCCTGGAGAGCAGTTGGGGGTTAGGTGCCTTTCTCAAGGCCACTTCCCCCATAAGGGTGGAAGAAGGGAAGGTGCAGCTCACTCCGCCATCGCCGCACATTTTTCCTGCTGGTTTGGGAATCGAACTAGCGACCTTTCGGTCCCAAAGCTGCTTCTCTAACCATTAGGCTACAGCTGCTCCAAATATAT
>JAQMYF010000013.1:22309657-22334687 GCA_030014195.1 Neosilurus mollespiculum | reverse complement strand
CTTTATTAGTGGGCAAACCAACAAAATCCGCAAGGGATCAAATACTTTTTACTCTCACTGTATATATATATATATATTATAGAGAGAGACGTGCGTGTGTATGTTGATTTATTGAACGCAGGTACTTGTATGTGTATGCAACGTAGCTCGTTTATAGGTAAAATGTGTTGCTTTGATCATTGTTGATTCTGAGAGTATGATGGCACTCAGGGTGGAGGAAACCTTCCTGTGAGTTACCAAGTAGGTTTAGCAGGCGTTTTTATTTGTTTTTTTCCTAGTTGAAGTTTATGACACAATTTCCTCCAATAAAGTATTCTGATTATTGGTTACAAATTTTATTTGATCCAGTATAGACTGAGAACGGCAGTTCCTTCATCATGAATGATCTGGGCATTGTTTAATTAACTGTACAATAATTTAATAAATCGGGGATTGTTAAAGATTACACATTCATTGAGCTATTATTCCTGAAACGCTTACTTGCTACGATGGCCTCAGATGCTAAAATGTATATATTACTTTGTGTTGCCTCGTATTGTCCTTGTCTTGTATGAGGCGATTTGTATGAGGATCTGAAACCATTCAGTTTGACGCATATGCAAAAATTAGGAAAATCAAGAGGTTGGGAATGTGGCCCTAATCTTAATTTATTCATGGTATGTATTAAATGTCCGTGAACTGTCAACTTTCTCTCTCTTTGCCATTTGCATGTCATACTGAAAAAATACCCCTATACTCAAGTGTTGCAAGGATTTTTTATTTTTTTTGTTAATACATGTGCATGTGTAGGTGGTAAGGCAGATCAAGTAAGATAAAGGAAAAAATGTGAAAATCCCTGTTTTATAGTTTACTCTTGCCCATTTGCTGCAGTATCCCATCCCTTACACATGGAGCAGGTGCCTACAGGTGGGTCTATATGCTTGGTGACCCTTTATTGTGCCCTGCATCTCTGGGCTTGTAGTCGGTTTCAGCCTGTGGGAACTGATTCAGCAGCCCTCCCTGCAGTGAAGAGTCAGAAAGACAGAGTGTGCCGGTTGTGTTGTTTACGTTTGTTTTTCATGTGTGCTATAAGTTTCTTTATCTAGCTGGGACTGCTGTTCAAATCAGTGATGTGCACATCATCCTTCCTCCTCTCACTGAGTGCTGTTTACATCTTGCAATGTGTGACATGTACTGGGTGTCCTGACAGAGTGAGAAAAAGCACCCGCAAGGCAGAGTTGCACTGTTATTTAGAACCACTCATGCTGTCACCGTGAGTCAGAGTCACAGTGCTACACCACAACCTTTCTTTAAACGCTACAAATCTACCAACATGTTTCAATTCCTAAGAGATAACTTGTATCAAAGTCTAGGAGCGCTAACCCATTTAAAAATAATTATGTAATAAATATATACCAGTCAGATTTTTGTTGCAGTTTATCATTTCACCATATCGCTTATTGGCACATTTGCCGAACCGCTTAATCCTACTAGGGTTGCTGGGAGGCTGTAGCGTATCTCAGCCGATGCTGGACGAAATCAGGGTACACCCTGAACAGCTTGCAAACCATCGTAAGGCAAACACACATACGGCCATTTACACTCACATTTACACCTAGGGGCAATTTGGAGCCGCCAGTTAGCCTAATGTGCATGTCTTTGGACTGTGGGAGGAAACTGGAGTACCTGGAGGAACCCACGCAAGCACAGGGAAGACATTCCTGAGGCCGAAACTCGGAGCCAAGACCTTCATCAGGTGAAGCGGACTTGCTAAACACTACGGCGCCGTGCTGCCTATTCTGATTCATCCAGACGGAAGTGAAAGTGAAATGCAGGTTCGTTCTTTATTCCTGCTTTTCAAAATGCGCTCAATTGGATCAGATTAATCCTCAAACCAGACTCTCTGCCACCAGACTCTGAACACACACTTTCTTCATCATCTTTCCATGATTGTGAGACGTTCATCAAGTAAATCGGATATATTTGATGAGTCTACTGTGTTTAATTTGAGCAATCCCGCAACGTACCTGCATGTAATAGGGCACTTCTGTGAGCACACACTGTGGGGGAGAGGGTTTGTTTGTCCAGAAGGGGTTTATTGTTTACACTAAATGGGAGTGAAAAGCAGTTTTTGGCTTAATGTGGAAATTATGTGCTTTTACATCAGATGGCGAAGTACTAGCAAGGACATGGGCGGGGAATCCCCGAACAGCACGCCATGTAAAATTCTTTGATATTAAGAGATAAACGGTCAGGCATTCCCTCATTAGATGCAGATTATGATGCACGTACAGTGGGTTTTATAAAAAACAGGTCTAGACACTTTTCTAGGGTTTTGTGCTAAAACCTGGAAGTCTATAATTTTGACCCAAAAAAATGCATTAATCCTGGAGGGTCACAAATCTGGTTATTATTCTTTGACCTTGCTCTAAATTGACATCTTTGTCTTTTTTGCTGTAGTCAAAGGTGAGGCTTCCCAAAACAATGACCACATTAATTGGGGAAGAACTCTCTCTAACACTGAAAACATAGTTTTATTATTTATTTTGTATTTACGTATATATTTTTTATATTTTATATATATATTTTATGGTGTTGGGTGTGGAGGTCGGGGTGTAGCCTGGGGTCTCATCCAAAAGTTATTCAGTCAGATTTCTGTGTAGGTCCCTTGAATTTTTCCACTTCAGCCTAGACAAAGCATTTGTTCATGGAGCTTGCTTTGTGCACAGGGGCATTGTCATGATGAAAGAGGTTTAGCCTTTTGAGTTCCAGTGAAGGAAAATTGTACTGCCTTGTAATGTAAAGCACTGAGGATATTCTCTACAAGTCTGTGCTTTCAGCCTTGTGGCAACATTTAGCGGCCGGTGCACAATCAGGTGGTTCACAATGGTTCCAGATTTGTCAAAACGTCTATTTTATTTTTGGGATTAATGAGTTGTAGAAACTTCCAAATGAACGTAGATATTTCGATACTTAATGACTGTTCAGTAAATCCAGCGGTCATGGGTCTGCGGTGGTACTACGGAGACTATATTTTAATGTTGTAACTCGATGTTGAAGTAAGAGGATGCAGTCCACATATGAGTAATGTGGTCTCACCATCCATGTATGTTACATGTGACAGAGTGATTGTTTTCTTCCATGAGAGTTTAAGCAAGATAGGGGTACTACAGAGGCTGCGTTTTCTTTTTTCTTTTTTTTTTATGGACATTCACACATTTAAATGCAACCGTGTGTCATGTGTTACAATATACACAAACATGGACAGTTTTATTCTCTGAAAAAAGGAAATTGGCAGGATTCAAATATAATTTGCTAAACATAACAAATACTATATATCTAAATGCACTAAAGCGTGTAGATTATTTTTTCGAAAGTGTCCATAACGAGAGAAAAGTTAAGTGATGTACCTGCACTCAAGAAAAATTAGATGAAGTTAAGATGCATAACGGTTATATTGCCATGACCAAAACAAACGTTTCAAAACTCGTTTTTTTTTGTTTTTTTTGCTGGTTAAATTACATTTTTCTCCAGAAAGCAGCTCAATAACTTCAGATATATAATCACATATTGTGCAGAAATGGGTTTGTTTCAGTTTTGCATTCATGAAATTTTCAATGAATTTAAACAGTTTAAAAGTTGCAAATATACATCAAGGACATGGGCCACAACCATAAAATGCTGAATTATACAGAAATCATTGAAAATATGGAGCCATAACATGATCTTATTTGAAATGTCACACCTGATTGTGCACTTGCCGTTAGGGGCAATTTGGATAATTACCCTAAAGTAAATGTCAGTGGAGAGTGGGAGGAAACTGGAGCACCTGGATGAAACCTAGGCAACATTAAATTGAGAGAACATGCACATTTCACACAGAAATGTGAGGCGAGAGTGCCCCACCAGGCCCCCTCGCTGATAGCTGATTACTTGTAATAGCAATTGTTGTGTGAAGAATTTGAACAAATTTGGCATCACTTTAGGAAAAAATGTGATTAACATGTTGGGTGCGATTTCTTGATTAAATCATTAGACAGGCACTGAAGCTTTATATGTTTGTAGGTTACTGACAGTGACAGAGTGTGCATCATGTGTGCTTGGGTAATCACATTTCATGTGCTTTATTCATCAATCAATCAAAGTGAATGCCAACCTATTTCCAACTCAGGTTGGATATAAAAATAAATAAATAAAAAATACACAGTAAGCAAAACTATGAAATGGAATTTCAATTACAAACAGCTTTACGAACTGTTGTTGACAGCTTTAGATCAGAACTATATACGGCATTTGTAATAGGTGCTCCTTCTGGGCTCTCCTGGGGTGAGATAGCACTGTTAAGACACTGTACATTTACCCTGTTCGATAAATGTGGACCTACTGTAGATGAGCATGTCTCTTCCAGTAGGCATCAGAAGTAGTACAGGCATGCTGGCACAGTATTTATTTTTTTTCTGTTAACCCTGTTTCCATCTATACATTTTATTCCCCTCCTCTCGTCCCCCTCGGGCTCCTGCCTAGCACGCTTATTACACATGGTAATAGGAATATACCAGTGTGGCTTTCAAAACGCATGGGAAATACAAGCATACCCGCTTGTAATGCAACATGTGTCATGGCAAAACGCTTAGCCAAATGTTGAAAAAGCAAACCACATTATTTTGTTGTTGCAAGCTTCGTTTTGGTTCATTGACTCGCTGAGTAAGCACGGCCCCATTTCAAATAAAAATTGCTAACTCAACCAGATATAGGTGGCTTTCGCTTCCTTTTTCCTATTTTGTTACAGAAATGGCATCTCATAAACAACCCATTAAAGTCGTTAGTTTAGTCAGCACAGAGAAATTCTTTGTTTTTACTTGGTCCATACATCAATGCGTCAATAAATATTAGCGAGTGGGTTCAGTCATTGCATTAACACCACCTGATTGGCCTGTTGCAGGGCAGTCTCATACACAGCGAGTTGCAATGCACTGTGGTTCTGACACTTTTCCGTCATAGCCAACATTTAATAGTAGTTTGTGCTGCAGTAGCTGTCCTACTCCTACTTTATTAGGGTTGTCCTTCAGAATTTCTAAATGCTGACATACTTTTGACCTTCTCTAGATATGGCTGTGAGTTGTCTCTAACCTATAGCCCTAATATCTAACTTGCTGCTATATTGCAACTAGAGATGCACCAAGAAAGCTGACAGAGATCAGAATCGGCCGGTCCCTATGGTTCCGACGCAGCTGTGTACATGCGAATAATGTCATGGTTGCATGAATGTTTAAATATAAAGGGTTGTGAATTCATTGTGAATTAGTGTTATTAGCTATTTAGAACGATCATGTACAATGTTCCTACAGGCAACATCAGTCCTCGCCCCTTTTCAAAGTTCTTGCGAGTGTTACGACTCTAAGCATGCTATACACGTTGCGTTTCTGATTGGCTGTTCCGTTCCGTGTAGTGAAAAGATTAGACAGAGGCAGTGATTGGCTGGGCTACGTCGCTGCCCTGTGTAGCATGACACATTATCGGCCAGTGCAGAGCTGCACAAACAATGAGCACAGAACTGACGACAGGAAAGCCAAGTTGGCTGCATAAGCCATTCTGGACCTACAGTCACGCACATCTCTGGCAGCATTCTTGTCTTCAGTCACTAGAATGCACAATCTCACTGTCTCCACAAGAGACTTCACTTTCGAGAAAAAACGTCTGCTACAGGATAAAGTCACCAGTTTTGTGCTTTTATTATCATTTATGTTAAAATAAGCTCTGTGTTGCTTGCACGTATTACGTACGCACAGACTGTTGTAAGGATGACCAGTACCGATACTCTTTAAAGCCACAGGCTAACATCGTTAGTGTGACCGTTTTCCCCTGTGAGTGTAGACAAAGCTTGTGATTTATAATACGTTAGGCCAAGGAACCAGCACGAAAACGTTTGGAACAGCAAATCTAATTAGACACTTCACCCATCTAATCATGCCAGCTTGAAAAAGCTAACAGGGGAAACTGCAGAGCTAGTATGTTCCAGCTATCACTGAAATAAACTTTTTGGAGGGTTAAGCAGACATGGGCAACTGCTAAAACCACACTGTCGGAGTTGGTTCAGGGAAGGTTCAGATCCTAGGAGAGTTACTACTATTGCTATAGTAATAATTATTATTATTATAATAATAATGACAGTAATAAAATTAGCAGTAGAATTGGTAATAATAATATTGGCAATATTTCTGCTGCTGCTACTGATGATGATTAGTAGCAGCAGCAGTAGAAATATTGCTAATAATTATTACTAATACTTTTTCATGCATCCTGATTAGGGTCACGTGGAGGTTGACGCCCATCTCAGCTGACTCTGGGCAAGGGCGGGACAGCTCGCCAGACCATCGCAGGGCCAACGCACACAGCCATTCACACTCACACCTAGTGGCGAGCAGCCAGTGTGCATGTCTTTGTACTGTGGGAAGAAACTGGAGTACCTGGCAGAAACCCACGTACGCACGGGGAGGACATGCAGACTCCACATAGAAATGCCCGAGAACCAAACCTAGGCCTTCTTGCTGTGAGGCGGACATGCTAACCACTATACCACCGTGCCGCCATCTTACTAATATTTACTGCAACTACTGCTGCTACTAGTATTATTATTATTATTACTGATAAAGTGCAATCATTTCTTCTATTGTTAAAATAAAATTTTGTATGAAATTTTTGTTTATATATGCAGTAAATTATAGCTGTTATAGCAGAATTGGCAAAAATCATTATTGGCAGGTCGCAGTTACAGAAAAATTTAAATTGGCCAGGAAAATTGCAGTCAGCGTATCTATAGTGTTCTTTTTATCATTTGATTAAAATAAACAGACCATATTGTCTTTTCTTATGGAAGTACCAATTTAATTATAGAACCATGTTATTTTCCTGCCTTGATGGTTAAAATGCCAAGCAGTAAGTATTCTTTTCAAGGGAGGAAAAAACATGTTTTTGTTGCCTGGAAGCCTGTGACATTACATGATATTTTAGTTTAATGCTTATGTCTGTTGCTCAGATTTCAACATGTCTGCCTTCCTTGTGGCTCTGAAAATATTGCCTGTCATCTGTGCAAGCTATTGAATCTGCCTAGTACAAATAGTTCCTACTGATGCCCTGATCCTGCCTTCATGTGTACGCTGCACCATGTGGTGCGACTCGAGAACAAATATCACATACTAAAGCATTGTGTGTCCTGCTGCAGATATTTCAACTACCCAGAAGATAGGATTAAAATTTCACATCAATTATTGGGATTAGCAATTATTTATTTATTTATATAATGTTGAAAAATGTAAGTTTTAGGAGGTGCTCCATCATCCTTATTTTTGTAATTAATAATTATTGAAAACCCTATTGATATTGATTTATTAAGGTATTCCAATACACACTTTACTTTTTCTCGCTACGTGGCTCTCTGATGTTGTATTGTAAAAATGATGCCGATTTAGTCAGGAAAACGGGGTGACTTCAGTTTACTTTTTCATTCTGATGTCAGTAACTGTATCTGTCATTTTCCGAGGCCTGACGTTGCTTTGGGGTTGCAAGCTATGAAACTTTCTCGCTCAGTTTTGAGTCCAAAGCCCGGTGACAAATCTAATGACTTTTTCAGCACACTTTTAGTGATTCACTTAAACTTGATATGGCTCGTCCACTTAGACGGCCTCTGTTTTGTAAGAGTTTAGAAAGCAGGTTTAGTAAACTCCCAGTGTACTGCCAGGTGCTTGTGACCTATCACTGATGACCATAGTCCCAGCTAACTAATCGGTGATCCCTGCTATTTATCCCATCCTCTCAGGTCTTTGTTATTCATTTTAAACTTGTTTCTTTAGGCAATGTTAAATTTTTTTTTCAGTTTGCATTGTGGCAATTGTAGCCTATGGTGTTTGTTTGTTTGTTTATTTAAATTTGCATCAGTGATTGATCTCTGAGTAAAGCCGCTAGCAGTACAGAACAAGCACTTATTGATATTTTATGTACTTGCATGGTGTTACACTTATCAACCTTATTGACTCCCCTTGTCATTTGCAATGCGTAGGATTTAAGGACATAAGAGCTTGTGGTGATGCAGTGTCCGCCTGTTGTCTGTCAACAGTTTTCAAAATGCAAAATCCTGTACATCTCGGCTGATGTTGATTTTGTTTGTTTAATCTAATAGGGTTCGTGTGGCCCTTTACATTCTGCACTGAATTTGGAAATCCAATAACTATGCAAATTTCTGCACACTTTTTTTAAAAGTACTGCTTCTTATTTGTTTCTTGACTGATTAAAATTCTGTTTCATATGATAGAGAAAGGTGAGCCATTATTGTGGTCAGGTCCATGCATCCTTCTGTTCACTTTTAATCCCACAGATCTTAACACACATTTAAAATGATTATAGAAATGTACCCATCATGTTTGTGTCATAAGTACATTCATCAAAAGTAGTATGAGACAAATAAGTAAAATTCTGTGATGCTTGTCACTACAAATATTCAGTCAAATACCTGCACTTGCTAAAAAATTGTATAATTTAGTCTTCTATGGGCGCCGGATGAGCACTACGTCGTTGACGTTCTGGTTAAATAGGCTTTCAGGATTTCCAGAACTTTAGGTATTCTTTGGCTTTCTATTAAGCACTGAACTAAATGAATCAACGAATTATTACTCTGGAGATCATCTTGAAGTTCATACAGATCGTATTAAATGTAACATAATAGAAACTCAGCTGATTGTATTTCAATGTTTATTTTTGTAGGAAGATTCTTTTCAAGGTTTTGACACAGTCGTTGAAAATGGAAGAGTACATAGTCCTGGATGGACCTCAACAGGTGAAGTGTCTTGAGCATATATTATTAACTATATTTTACTTCAGTCAGAATAACATGCATAAATTCTAATTATTTTTTTCCTTAATGTATTTTTCTTGAGGGAATAATTTGTTTCCTGTCTAGAAAGTGTTATTTATTATTTACAAAAGGTCTCAAGTTGACCTGTGTTATGTCTGATTTCATCATTTGTAATAATAATTGTATAAATATAATTGGCCACAAATGCTTTCATCTCCAGTTAGAAATGTATTTGTTTATTAATGTTATACTTTTGTTTGTTAGCTAAATTATCACCTGAGAAGAAGCCAAGAGGCCGCCCGCCAAGATCTTCTACTGTGCAGAAATTGGCTACAAGCACTGAAGCTCATCCTCTGTCAGTTAATACAACTCCACCCACAGAGAAGGTAAAGCGGCCCCCAGGGAGACCACCTGGCTCTGGGGAAAAACGAAGAGGCCGTCCTCCTGCGTCTGGTAACCCGAGAACCTGGCTGCAAGGTGGCCAAGCGTTATCTAGTGACAGCAGGGATGCTGGATTGGAGCACAACTGTAGTCCAGCACTTCGCAAGGACAATGTGGAAGATGACAAGGAGAGAAAGGCTGCAAAGAGAACTCCTCTTGGATCTGTGCAGCAGCAGGAATCTGAGGACAATTTGTCAAAAGTGGGCCATGATTCAAAGTTGACCAAACTGAAGCGGATGCGAGATGTCAAACTGAAGCCCCTTAAGTCTGGACTTCTAAAGGGTGTCCCAGTTCCCTTTGTGCCAAGACGAAGGCGTGGCAGACCTCCTTCTGCTGAGCGCCTCAAAGCTGAGATTGCTGCTGCTTCATTGGCCCTGGAGTTGTCCCCTTCTGAGTCTGGCACTGCCAAACATAAGACCTTCAGTGTTCACCGAGAAGGGGATATGGATCCCCGCTCTACACAGCATCTCAAGCTCAGGGCCTCTCATTCTGCTGATGAACACACTACCCCAGATTCCCCAGGTTCAGAATCAACTGTCAATCCATCCACTCCTCCAAAACACGGAAATCATTTGGGCTTACGGCAAAGTCCTCGCCATATCAAGCCTGTGCGCGCTGTCCCACCTTCCAAACGCACTGATGCCACTATTGCAAAGCAGTTACTGCAGCGGGCTAAAAAAGGGGCACGCAAAAAGAAACTGGAGGCAGTGGGTACTCAGGGAACAGCATCTATTGAGTCTGGTATTCGGAGGAGAACAAGAACACAGCTGAAAAATATCCGGCAGTTCATAATGCCTGTAGTGAGTACAGTGTCCTTGCGCATTATAAAGACCCCGAAGCGTTTCATTGAAGATGAGTTTGGTGCCACTCCCCCTCACATGAAAATTGCACGCTTAGACTCTACTGTGCCAGCATCAGTTACCCATCCCTCAACAACATCTTCCACACCTGTTTCCACTGCTCCAAGTACAACTGGAACTGTGGCCGTCTCTGGTGCAGGACCATCTGTTGATTCCTTCCCTCCCCCTCCACCCCCTGCCCCTGCTGCCAGTACCACTGTTGCGACAGGAAGTCTCCTTAGTAACAATAGTTGCAACAGTAATGGGCGTTTCAGTAGCAGTGCAGCATCTTGTGGCTCCAGTGCAGTGTCACAACATTCCTTTCAGCTTTCTTCAGGAGAGTCTTCACGCTCCAGCAGCCCTAGTCTGGATGACTCCTCTTGTGACTCGCAGATTTCAGATGGCACCCAGGTGCTCTCAGAGGAGCCGGACCATTCCCCTTCCTCTCAGGGAGAGAGGGAGGTCAGTCTGCACCATTCCCCACGTCCACTATCCCCACCATCTGAGCCTGAGACCGAGCACATGGAGTTAATGGAGCCAAACAGGCGAGGGCGCAGAGGTCAGGGCCTTCGGAGAGGCAACTTTGTGTCCCGTGGTCGGAGCAATCTGATCAGCAACAGGAAAAGATCTCTCATCAGCCCTGCTACAGGTGTAATGATGTCCTCTTCTCAGGCAGGGTCTCAGCAGGCGTCCTCTACTGCTTCTTCATCATCTTCTCCCCCACCACCCCCTCTTCTTACTCCACCTCAGCCTCCTCAGTCGGCCTCATCCACTGTATCAGCCATTAGTGAACATCACCCCCACTCCCCATGGATTATGCCTCATCCCATTGCCCCTTTCCTGTCTACTCCTCCAATTATCCCTGGGTCTCATGACAAACGCCGTGCCATACTGCGGGAGCCCACGTTTCGCTGGACATCTTTGTCACGTATAGAGCAGCAATACTTCTCGTCTGCCAAGTATGCAAAAGAGGGCCTTATTCGCAAGCCTATATTTGATAACTTCCGCCCCCCACCACTCACAGCAGAAGATGTGGGACTGATGCCCCCTGGACCTGGAGGAGGGGGAGTGGCACCAGGAGGCTTTCCTGCACCAGGTGGGGCATCTGGGGCAGGTACCAGGCTATTTTCTCCTCTACATCATCATCACCAGCATCCCTCGTCTCGTTTTGAACCTCCACTCCATAAACGCAGCCCGCTGCTCCGTGCCCCTCGCTTTACTCCCAGTGCTGCCCATTCCCGCATTTTTGAGTCAGTCACTCTCCCATCTTCCTCAGGTAGCAGCCCCAGCTCTCAGTCCCCTCTCCAGTCCACACCTCCATCAAACAGGATGCTGCGACGCAGGAAGAGGAAAACGTTTGGGCATTCCCGCACACAATCCAGATCACCTTCGCACTCCATGACCACCAGGAGCAGTCAGTCAGGAGCCCTGGCTGGAAAAAGCTCAGCTGAACTCTGTGCACTAACTAGCTCTGTTCCTTTAAGTGTTACTGGCAATTCAAGCCCTTTACCCGGGATTGCAGTCAGTCCAGTCGCTCCAAGTGCCTTACCTCAAGCCCCTTTCAATACATTCTCATCAAGTTCTCTTGGTCCCATTAGTCATAGAGCCTCTGATGTTCGAAGAGTGGATGTGGGACTCGGAGGCGGTGGGAGTTCTGCCTCTTCCTCATCACAGCTCTTCCCTCGTTTTGCTTCCAGTCCCCAAGGTTCAAGTGGGGGCACTGGAAAAATAGGGAGAGAGAGAGGTGTGTCAACTTCACAAGATACCCTTGCCAAGGAGAAAGATAGAGAGACAGAGAGAAGTAGAGATCGTGGAAAGGAAAATAAAAAAGAAGCAAAAAAAGATTGGGAAAGAAGAGGGAAAAGCCTTGCTACTGATGGTCCAACTAATTCCACTGCAGGCCTTTTTGCTATGGATGGCAAGGATGCTGAAGAATCTTTCAGCCAGAAAAAGACTCTTGGCCAAAAGAAATCGGTTTCTGTCGACTCTGGTGCAGATACCCAATCAGTTGACACAAATGTAATCCAACCAGCAAGGGCATTGTTATCTAAAGGACGTGTGTCCAAAAAAGGTAGATTGCCAGAAAAAGGTTTGGAAGCTGAAGAAATGGAGAAGAGCAAAGAGAGATCTAGTGCATCTGTCCCACCCATTCATTCCAGAAAACTCCCCTCGACACCATCCTTAGGCTCCATGCTCACTCTCGCTGAAAAACAGCCAGCTACAGACAGACGTGTGGCAGGACTTCTGAAAAAGGCTAAAGCTCAGCTCTTTAATATAGAAAAGAACAAGTCATTGAAACCAGTGGATCAGCCTAAAGTGCAGGTTGGTGTTCATGAATGGTCATCATCTTTTCAAATGGGCTTGTTTGTCTTCTTTTGAAACAAACTTTGCCTACTCACTGACCACAGCTATCTACAAAATATTTGGCATTAGTTAGCTGTTTGCGAAAATAGCATTCATATTCTGTATGTCTGTATGTCTGTTAGGTTTTTCTTAACCAGGAGCCTTGCTTGTGTTTTTAACCTGCTTATTAATAAGGCTATGCAATATGACCATATCAGATTGTGAAAGATCAGAATGTGTCCACAGTCCGACATCCCAGAGAAAGGGTTGGATCATGCTCCAACACACGTTCTAGGTTCTTACAATCAATGGCTTCAGCGCCTTCAAGTTTTTCAAACTCAGCCAAAGCACACTATTTGCTAGTCTGTTTCATGCCCTCCCTAGAGACCCACAGATAAACCATTCACAGCAAGCCTTAAATTAAAATCTGTTTAAGTACTACCTTGGCCTAAATTATCTGCCTTTTTTTCCTTTTAGTGGTACATTTTTAATTGGGGAGACTAGTTTCATTTTTTAGTAACTTGTTAAACTGTATTTAAAAAAAAAAAAAAAAACATGAAAAGCAATGATAACATCATGATCCTGATCCTCACTCACTCATCACTCACTTGTTTGCTAAACCGCTTAATGCTAAAACATTATAGGGCCAACACACACACAACCATTCACACTCACACCTAGGGTGAAATTTGGAGCAGCCAACTAGCCTAATGTGCATGTTTTTGGACTGTGGGAGGAACCGGAGTACGCGGAGGAAACCCACACAAGCACTGGGAGAACATGCAAACTCCATAAGTCTGACCTGGTCTCGAATCCAGGACATTTTTGCTGTGAGGAGGACATGTTACCCACTACACCACCATGCTGGCCATGATCGTGATCCTGATATGACCTTTTTGCCATATCGCCCGCCCCTACTTACTAGTAAAATTTTGTTCTGTAGTTATTTTTTCCATTTAATAGTGTCATGTCATATTACCAAAAATCCAAACTAACAGCAAGATACCAACAGTCCATTTTTATTAGGAATACCATACACTTGCTCGTTCATGTAATTATCAAATTAACCAGTCATGTTGCATAAAATTAAAAAGATGCTGGCAAAGAGCCTCGGTTAGCCTCATGCTCAAATTACATTTACATTTAGTGCATTTGGCAGACGCTTATCCTGAGCAACTTATTTATATGCAACTGAGCAATTGAGGAGTAAGGACTTTGCTCAAGGTCCAAACAGTGGTGGTACTGGGGATTGGACCCCGACCTTCAGATCAGTAACCCTTCTTTTGTCTTTTGAAAGCACATTTAACAGCACCCACATTTTCATTTTGTCAGCCCCAAAATCAGTGTTGTATTCAGTTAACAGTAAATTATCTAGTTAAAATTGTTTGTTTGCATAGGGTCAAGAAAGTGATTCTTCTGAAGCATCAGTTCGTGGTCCACGGATCAAGCATGTGTGCCGTCGTGCTGCAGTAGCATTGGGTCGTAATCGTGCTGTGTTCCCAGATGATATGCCCACCCTTAGTGCCTTGCCATGGGAGGAGAGAGAAAAGATCCTGTCTTCCATGGGGAATGATGGTGAACATTTTTTAGTAGCATTATTGTCTGTGTTTTAAGACATTGGGTTAATGTGTTTTTAAAATATTTACACTGAAGTATTTCGGATTCACTTGCAGATAAATCTTCGGTGGCAGGTTCAGAAGAGGCAGAGCCTTCTTCCCCTCCCATAAAACCAGTAACAAGACACAAAACTGTCCAGGAAGCCACTCCCAGAAAAGGTCGGCGCTCACGGCGTTGTGGGCAGTGTCCTGGATGTCAAGTCCCAGAGGACTGTGGGCAGTGCGCCAACTGTTTGGATAAGCCTAAGTTTGGGGGACGCAACATTAAAAAACAATGCTGCAAGTAAGTATGGGCTTGAAATCGGAAGAAATATAGCAAGCCTATTTGTTTACAAGCTTGTTTACCACGATCCCGTATAACTTAACCATATTACGAGTGTTATGGGATAACCACACATGATTGACGTTGCAGTGCATGAAACAGCTTGTACATCCAGTTGGTTTGTTTCAGAAGTAAATCCTGAACAATCCCTGTTTTCACAAAAATTGGTGGGGGCACTACCCTTTCCTGAGTCACACAGATGATTTCATATTGGAATACCAAGGTCAGAACAAGGTCACAAAGTTTAACAGATACCATGAGGTGCTGTCCATTACTATGGAACACCAACAGAAAATCATATATGGATGAGACGAGAAAGTTACCTTTTGACCTTGAGTTACCTTGAAAGGTGAACGTCAAGGACACAGGATTTCGACTGCTTATAACTTTGGACCGAGTGCTGAGACATGCTGTTACGATGGAACACTAATTAGAAACCATAGATGGACTTTCAAATGAGACAGTTACCTTTGACCTTGAGGGACCCTGAAAGACCAAACCCCAGCCATCTTGTAAAACCTTCAAACAAGAGAGGGGTTTTTTTGCACAAATTTGGTCAGGTCCATGTATTATTGAACATATCATAATATGAGCAAATGGGTAATTAAAGCCATTACCCATATATGTCCTATTTGCAACATTATCCATGCAACGTCGAAGAGTTACTGTGCACTCTATGAATGCACCTCGAGTTGCAGTTGCTTTTTTGTCACCTTGCATGGCTTGAGTATTTCAGATGTGTTTAAAACTGAAGTAAATCTGTCTGTTGTCACAGGGAAAGGAAGTGCCAGAACTTGCAGTGGATGCCATCAAAAATGATTCTTCAGAAGCAAGCAAAAGGTCAGTGTATGAACCTCTCTTTAAGACTGCGGAGATCAGTGAGCATTGTTTGTTTCATTCATTCATTCGTTCGTTTATTTATTTTCCTATGTTCACACTGCATCTTACTTTTAAGGTAAAAAAGAAAAGAAGAAAAACAAAGTGCCAGAAAAAAAAGAAGCTCATCACTCTGTCAAATCTCAGTGTCCTGAGGTAAGCCTCAAATCAACCCCAGCTCTCTCAAAGGATGACCCTCCAGTAAAGAAAAGTGACACTCCGCCCCCAGCACAGGAAGAGGACAAGCAAAAACAGCTGTCAGTGACCCCACCGCCAGCCAACTCTTCCCCATACAGTGATCCCCCTTTACATCCAAGCCCCGAGGATCCAAGACCACCCTTGGCATTTTGGGGTTCTGCCCATAAAAAGGACCGAAAGCTGTCCAGCCCTTTATCCAGGTCCCCACACACCACTTCATCTAGCCAACCACTGGAACCATCCCAAGAGATCATACAGCAGCAATCCCATACTCAGTCAAAAAAGGAAGGATCTACAAAGTCACCATCTAATGAACCCAAAAAGAAGCTCCAGCAGTCCTCATCTGTAACATCCTCCGGTAGCAACAATTAGCACTGCGTCTCCCCACATCATTATACATTTTGTTTGTGCCTTGGTAGTTGTATTTGAATACTCATGGTTTTTATTTTATTTTCAGCTTCAGAAGCAAAGCAAATAAAAAAGCAGGCTGTACATTGTGGTACTCCACCAAAGCCAAAACCAAAGGAGAAGGTGAGAGCTTCTTGAGAATCCCCCCCCCCCCTTCCCCCTCGTTTTGTACACTACTTGGCTCAGAGATTGACCACCCACCTGAATTGTTGTTTACAGGAGAAACAGATGGTCACCAAATCTGACCGCAGTACTTTAAACTTCCTGAGCACTCCCTCGATTGGGGGCACTGCCAAGCAGAAAGCACCCTCCGACGGAGTGCATCGAATTCGAGTGGATTTTAAGGAAGACTTTGACATTAAGAAGGTGTGGGAAATGGGTGGGCTTAGCATCCTCACCTCTGTGCCAATCACCCCACAAGTAGTCTGCTTTCTGTGTGCGAGCAGTGGCAATGTGGAGGTAAGGTAGTTTCATTCACCGTGTAGTCTATTTGCCTTGGTTTAGATGATGGGGAGAAAAAAATACACCTCCCTTTTGCAGGATTAGGTTACAGGCTAGGGCTGCAAACTCTGTCCTTTCTTTTTAGACACTGAATTATACAACAATGTTCTCTTACTCTCTGTGTGGCCTTTCCACAGTTTGTGTTCTGCCAGGTGTGCTGTGAGCCTTTCCATATCTTTTGCCTGGGGGAGAGCGAACGCCCCCTAAATGAGGAATGGGAAAACTGGTGCTGTCGCCGGTGCCGCTTCTGTCATGTCTGTGGCCGTCAGCACCAGAAGACTAAAGTAAGAATCGAAGTACTGTATTGATATGAATCTCAGAATTATAATAAAAAAACTGGTAAAAGCTAGGAGTGTGTAAGATGCTTGCTAGTATTATAGTGCTTATAGTAGACCTATCCTACCTTGTCTCATGATCGGTGTAGCCATTAGCAGGGGTATTGAACTCAAACTATGTGTGCGGCACGTCAATATTTTTGTAAGCATAAATTAAGGCTGGGGTTTTTTTTTTTTAACATATGTTCTGTCAGATGGGTGGTAAGGTAGTGTGGTGGTTCGCAGATCACGTCACAGCAAGAAGGTCTTAGGTTCTAGTCCCGGGCTTGGGGAGGGTGTTTGTGTGCATGTTTGCCTCGTGCTTGTGTGGGTTTCCTCTGGCTACTCCGGTTTCCTCCCACAGTCCAAAGACGTGCACGTTAGGCTAATTGGATATTCTCGATTGGCCCTAGGTGTGGAGGTTGTGTGTCTATGTTGGCCCGGCGATGGTCCAGGGAACTGTTCAAGGTTGGCTGAGATAGGCTTTGTCCTCCCCGTGACCCTAATAAAGGATAAGAAAGAAGATTATTCTAAGTGAAAAAAAGAAGGCCTAACACAACATATTTCATTCATTTTACTGAACCTCTTAATCCTGATTAGGGTCATGGGGAGGCTGGCACCCATCTCAGCCGACTCTCGGCGAGGGCAGAGTACACCCTGGACTGCTCGCCAGGCCATCACAGGGCAGAAACACACTGACGGCAATCCAGTGGCCTACTCTTTCCGAACAACAGCAATGGTTCTTTTACATGCCTCTCACCACAGACAGGGAGAGACATGGCTGGCCTTTGATAACCCAGTTAGCATATTGACCCAGAGTATATTAATGTAACGATTCTGTAGGGGTTTTGACTTGTCGCGTTATTGGGAAAACACTGACATAGGCTGACCGCATGAAGTGTTCTGCCCTTCTTTTAATATGACCACCTGTGATCTGAACAAACAGTTGACTTACTTGTAAGATTCTCCCTCATTAATACTTGGTGGAAATTAAACGCTACACGGGTCATAGGGTTAAAACTTCATGCCACTGCGAAAACCCTCTGCTCTTTCTAAATGATGCAAGTGTTTTATTGAGTGGTCCAACGTATATACAAACAAGAATGAGTATCTGCATTTTTATTTTGAGTTGATGTGTATATTTTTTAAAACTGTGATTATAGATGCAAACAACTCCAAATGCTTAAGGTGTACACTATAACCTGGGGTACCACTCAAACGTGAACCCTAAATCACAGTACTCATTGTTTCTTTTAGACCTGAATTAGCTTTAAAACAACCGTTTGTTCCTTTACCTTTCACGCAGGAGCTGCTGGAATGTGACAAGTGCCGAAACAGCTTTCACCCTGAGTGCCTGGGACCCAACCATCCTACAAGACCCACCAAGAAAAGAATCTGGGTATTACACACACTCTCATCCTTTTTAGCTGTTTAAGTTGTTTATTATGTTTAAGTAATATAGGGGCTCCATAGTGGTACCATGAAAAAGTGTGTTTTCCATATTCTGGATTTTGTGAGCTTGATGCTCATAGCTATCAGAGAGCTGATTGGTTGAGAAGTGAAGGGGATGTCTTACGCTCTCTTCCCTGTCAGTTGTAGCATTTTCCTCCGAGTGTGTTATGCCACTTTGGATTATGAATGAGCAGCAGTTTGAAAAAAATGCGTTCAGCTGCCTTCACGTGCCTCGGAGGAAGCTTCACCCTTCCTGTGTGGTAGCTGTTGTGTGATGAGAGAACCGTGTGATGGGTGTGAAATAGAAACGACAAAATCTGAGTGAGGGTGGTTGGGAATGTAACTAATACACTTTTTGCAGTTATTTACTGTGATTACTCTCCAGATTTGTACTAAGTGTGTTCGCTGTAAAAGTTGTGGGGCCACCAAACCGGGAAAGACTTGGGATGCCCAGTGGTCACATGACTTCTCCTTGTGTCATGATTGTGCCAAACGCTTTGCTAAAGGTTGGTGTTACTCATCCTGACTGATGTTTTCTTTATGTATAAACGCATGTTTGCTACATCTAATGTAATGTCTGTGTGTCTGTAGGAAACTCCTGCCCTCTCTGTAATAAGTGCTGTGATGATGATTATGAAAATAAGATGATACAGTGTGGAAAGTGTGATCGTTGGGTTCATGCCAAATGTGAGAATCTTACGGGTGAGTGATCTGTTTGTTTTTCTGTGCAGCTTCTTGTGTTTTGAAGGAAAGAAGGCATTAAAAATGTGTATTAATTTCATTTTAGATGAGATGTATGAGTTATTGGCTCGACTACCTAAAAAAGTGGCATACACCTGTGTTAACTGTACTGAGCACCACCCACCCAAGTGGCAGACTGCGTTGGAGAAGGACATTCAGGGCAGTATGCGCCAAGTTCTCACTGCACTCCTCAACTCCCGCACTTCCACTCACCTGCTCCATTACAGACAAGTAACTATTCCTAGCTCGTTATATCTAGCTGTATGTGCAATGTTTTTTTTATTCCCTCTGAGGTTTTTTTTGCTGATTTATGCCCTGCTCTGTCTTAGGCGGTGATGAAGCCACCTGAGTTGAACCCAGAAACCGAAGAGAGCCTCCCCTCACGACGTTCCCCTGAAGGGCCTGACCCTCCCCTTCTTACAGAGGTTTCCCTGCCCAGTGATGCACCCCTTGACTTCGAGTCTGTGGAAAAGAAGATGAGTTCGGGACACTACAGCTCTGTGGTAAGGGATTTGAAGTGTGTTTGGTGTAGTTAATCCTTAGGAATATTTGTAAAATTACACCGTTCTAAACTCAGTCTTTTTTTGTTTGTTTGTTTTTGTTTTCCCCCCTCATGATAATTATTGGGTTGCCCCCTACCTCCTGTTATGTCTTTAAGCTGGATTTTAGTGATGATATTGTGCGAATCATCCAGACAGCCATTAATTTAGATGGAGGTCAGCCAGAAAGCAGAAAGGCAAACAGCATGGTGAAGTCCTTCTTTATCCGGGTAAGGTCTGAACAAGGGCAAGCGCTATGTTTACAGTGGATTGTGCTTCATGTCTGGAGCACTGCTGTTTATAACACTAAAACTTATACGCTTCTTACAGCAAATGGAACAGGTTTTTCCTTGGTTCAAGGTGAAGGAATCAAAATTCTGGGAGGCACACAAAGTCTCTTACAAGTAAGGGATTTTTTTTTCTTTCTGTATTTTAATGTGTACACATTTTCTATTAAAGCACATTGGTTTACTTTTATTCTGCTATCCAAAAGCACTTCTGTTGTGGAATGTGGTGTATTGTTTGTTTTGGATTCAAGTGCATTTCTGAATTTTTTGGAAGCCTTTTCCTATTTAAGTGGCCTTCACACTGTAATGGATTGAAGAAATGAGCATGAACGAATTGAAAAAGTACGAATATGCACGAAATTCCTGACAAATTATTTCCCCCCGGGCTGGACATAACGATCTGTCAACGAATGAAACAAAATCAAAACAGTTTGATAACTTACCATGAACAAACCAGAGGAAATGCTAAACGAATATTAATACGAACGAATGCCTTAACAGATGGATAACGAACCGTACGCGCACTCCCCATATGAACCGCGTATATAAACCAATCACATGGTGTTTGTACGCAGGTTCAAAACATTTGCACACTGACTGAACAAACTTTCTTTCCTGTTGCACTGCACGAGTTCTGAAGATGCCTAAAAAGTTCAAGGGTGGAGGCAAGAAGCAGATGCCCCAGAAAGAAGCAGCCATCCCCCAGGCAAACATTCAAGGCTCCATCTCCACCACCCACACCTTCACCTGAAGAAGCAGCTCAAGCTGCCTTAAGATCGATTATTCCCAGCCCCACCTTTTCACCAGCCTCCAACAGAAACATGTCTCCTAGTCCGTCCAATGTCTCAACTGCCATATCCTCAACAGTACCAGGAGAGAAGTCCAAGAAGCCCAGCACCCAGCGAAGAAAGAATTCAAGCTCAGGAATGAGGAAGATGAGCAAGAAGTCCGCTTAATGACTTGAATGAGGCTGAACCGGTAACTAGGTGCAACCTTCAGACAAACAGGACGTTCCCATATCATAGAGCTTTCACACGCGGGCTGCCAGCCGACATACACTGAAAATCTTTATGCATGAGCAAAAATTTCCAAGGAATGGCTTATGTCTTAATAAAATGAATTACAACAAAATTAAAACCAACTTTAGCGTACGGCAGAGAATGCCAGAAATTGTCCATACAATGGCACCTGAGGTTCCAATTTATTAGTGTGTGAAGGCCGCTTTTAAACATATGCCGGGATGTCTTTAGTAAATGGAACTTTAGTGTTTCAGTGGTACAATGGCAGTGATCTAAGGTGAAGCTGTAACAGCTTGTCAGTGGGGAATCTGCCTCTTTGGTCTCCTTTAGAGCACAAATATCACCTGTCCATAGGGAATGCATGGTTGAGTGGTTTAGTCCATTGTTGGAGACCAGCCTCAAGTATCATCTTTCACATAGGTGCTTTGACAAGCCTTGTGGTTTCCCTATGGTTAGACTGCGGTAGACTTTGTCTCTTACAGTGAATTATTCATGGGTATGTGAAGCACTGTGTTATACTTCTTGAAATCCCCTTTTTCTGTAATATATACAACATCTCCTTATTACGATGGGGTTGATTGCATCTTTGACAGTCCCCAGCACACGAGAACTTCTCAGCTGTTCAGTGAGAATATTCATCACAGGATAGTTTGTTAAATCAGGTTGATATATCTGCTCCGTCAGTGTCTGCATGTTTATTGAATGTAGCGATTCTAAGTGATGTTATTTACTTCTTTCTGCTGCAGTAGTGGATTACTTCCTAATGCTGTACTACCTCCTTCTCTGGATCACAACTATGCCCAGTGGCAGGAGAGGGAAGAGCTGGCATGTGCTGAACACCATCATTCGATGAAGATTATTCCCGCTCCTTGTTCCAAACCTCCTGGAGAACATGACTTCCCAAGTGTACCTCCACCTCCACAGCTGACACATGGGGGTGAGGAACAAAAGGATCCTAAATCAGCCTTTATTAAAAAAATTATTTTGAAAAATGTAATATCATTTGAGAGATCTTGGTTGTTTGCCTCGTTCCCCCCTCATACCATGAATTTTTCTTCTTTTTTAATTTGTTCTGTTTCCACCATGAAAATTACATTAGATCTGAGTGACGAGGACAGCCCTGAACTTCCCCCTCCCTCTGGTATTGGTGACAATAGACAATGTGCACTTTGTTTGACCTATGGAGAAGAGATAACAAATGTAAGTCAACACACTAATCTAAAGCAGCTATCAAGTCATTTCAGTAACCAAAACCCTCTTTTAAATATCATGCATTAAAAAGTGTTAAGGTTGATTTACACTTCTATCTAATTGTTCCGTGTTTCATAGATTCATTTGTTCATTCATTTATTTGCCAAATTCCCATTGGGGTACACCCTGAACAGCTCCCAGTCCATCACAAGGCCTATACACACTCACACCTAGTGGCAATTTGGAACAGCCATTTAGCCTAATGTCAATGTCTTTTGACCGTGGGAGGAAACCGGAGTATCCGGAGGAAACCCACATAAGCACTTGGAGAACATGCAAACTCCACACAGAAATGCCCTAACCAAGCCAAGGACTCAAAGCTGTGCTAACCGCTACGCCATGGTGCTGTCCATTATCACATACGTTTTATAGGTTTTCAGAAAATAACGTAATACTCTTAAATGCCTTATTAACTTTTCTTTTCTGTTAGGAATGTGGAAGGCTGCTTTACATTGGCCAAAACGAGTGGGTTCATGTGAACTGTGCATTGTGGTCAGGAGAGGTATTTGAAGACGATGATGGCTCTCTAAAAAATGTCCATACAGCAGTAAGCCGTGGCAGACAGCTGGTAAGGCAATGTTCACTTTGTGCTTGATGTTGTGTCTGTTCAGTAGATTTGCAAATTGTTTAAGAGCTTTAATACCATTTAACTTGAAGTATTTAATGGAGGTTTTCTTGTTTTTGGGGGGTTTTAGCAGTGTGAGAACTGTCAAAAGCCAGGAGCCACTGTAAGCTGCTGTTTCACCTCCTGCTCAAGTAATTACCACTTCATGTGTGCTCGTCAGTGCCACTGTGTCTTTCTGGAAGACAAAAAGGTGTATTGCCAGCGACACAGAGACTTAATCAAAGGCGAGGTAGGAAAATCACTGCTTTATTAATATTTATCTTTATTTATATTTATTAATAATATGTCTGCAGCTGTATATCTTGTATATCAACAATATTTGTTGTTTAGGTACTGTCCGACACAGGATTTGAAGTGACCCGGAGGATTCTGGTGGACTTTGAGGGGATCAGTTTAAGAAGAAAGTTTCTTCATGGCCTTGAACCAGATAATATCCACATGATGATAGGTAGTTACTCAATATGTTTATTTTTGTAACCCTTGCACAATTTGTATAATAAGTGTAGAACATAAAAATCATCTTCAACATGCTTTTTTTGAAAATAGGTTCCATGACTATCGATTGTCTTGGTATGCTTACGGACCTCTCGGACTGTGAGAAAAAACTCTTCCCCATTGGATATCAGTAAGCATCTCACTAGGTCATAGATCATGTTTATTTCTGTGTAATTCAAAAGTGTATTAATTGTAAGTCGCATTGTCTATTTTAAGATGCTCAAGGGTGTACTGGAGTACACTGGATGCACGCAAACGATGCGTCTACACCTGTAGAATTCTGCCATGCCGTCCTCTAGTGGCAGACAGCATAAGTAACAGCATAGTAGCACAAGAGAACAATTGTACTATTGCCCACAGCCCACCTGCTGTCTCGGGTAAGGCCTGAAAATGAAGTGATTTTACTTAATTATTCTATTTACAGCTGCAATTTGGTTATTTTTATTTATATTTTAAGCCTTTATAAACCCTACCACACTCTTATAATCATTACCTGCACAGTTATACAGCATAAACCCTTTATATTCTCTTAGATATTGGGTAAGATTCATTGAAATATGTACTGTATGTACAGTAAACACAGTTGACACAGTATACGAACAACAACTATTGTATATCATTGAGGAGTTTTATTTACAAAAAAATACACAAAACAGTTTTAAAAACATTTATTTTTCCCTGGTAAAGAACATCATGATAGGCAGTTGCTGGCGCTGTCTTTTCATTTGAGTCAGCAGGTTTTTATACACTTCCGTGGTGCCATCAAGAGCATTTCTGAACTGCAAAGAGCGAATCATTTGTGGGTCCCATTCTTCAACTGATGACTTAAGCTCTTTAGCTAACCGTAAAATGGTGGCGAGGCGCTCGAGAGTTAGGCCTTGTTCTTCGTCTTCTTCATGTGCTCGATCCTCCTCTTGTTCTTTCTCTTCCTCGCTCGCTGACTTGGTCATTTCGGCCAGATCTTCATCGGTCAGCAGTTTTGAGTAGACCTCGAGCAGCTCAACGATGTCGTCGGAAGTCATGTCATCAAAGCCTTCTCCTCCTAGCTGTTTTGCCAGCCTAACTGCCTTATCAACCGCAGAGTGATGAATTTCTTTGGCAGAAAAGCCTTCGTATCCATCGACCACTTCTGGCCACAATTTCTTCCAGCAGGCATTGACAGTCTCCTTCTTCATGTCCTTCAGTGCTCTCTGTACAGTTACCAGGCACGATGCGATGGTGTAATTCTTCCAGTAGATCTTCAGAGAAAAGTCTTCGTCTGTTTCCGAGACATCAACCATGTGTTGCAGAGCGTTCTTAGTGTACAGTGCCTTGAAGGCCCGGATAACCCCTTGATCCATTGGCTGAATCAGTGGCGTCGTATTTGCTGGCAAGAACTCTACTTTCACCCCTTGGAAGGAAAGATCCACGGGATGACCTCCGGCATTGTCCAGCAGTAAAAGCACTTTGAACTCAAGGCCCCTTTCTGCCAGATAGATCTTTACCTCTGGGATGAAACATTGGTGAAACCAGTCAACTGTCAGGAGTTTTGTAATCCAGGCCTTCGGGTTGTGCATCCAGTAGACAGGCAGCAGGTTCTTATTCTTGTTTTTCAGGGCCCAGGGGTTTTTGGACTTGTAAATGAGCCCAGGCTTAAGCAAAAAGCCTGCAGCATTACCGCACATGACTTGCATGACATGGTCTTTATGAGCCGTAATGCCCAGGGCTCTTGCCTCCTCCTTCATGATGAAGGTACGAGACAGCATCGGCTTCCAGAACAGGGCCGTCTCGTCCATATCAAGCACCTGCTCCAGCCAATATCCGCCTTCTTTAATGATGTTCTTGAAGGTGTCGCCAACAGAAGTTTCTGCCATGGCTTTGTCCGCAGAGCCAGCCTCTCCATGGAGACTCACGCTGGCCAAGCCTAACCCTCTCGAATTTTTCAAACCAGCCCTTG
>JAQMYF010000013.1:22266553-22293353 GCA_030014195.1 Neosilurus mollespiculum | reverse complement strand
TGTGTGTGTGTGTGTGTGTGAGTGTGTGTGTGTATATGTATGTATATGTATATATGTGTGTGTGTGTGTGTGTGTGTGTGATAAATAATTATTAATTTTTTTTTTTTTAAGTCATAATGACTTTCACCTGCCAACACCCATGTCTAAGTGACTTTGACAAGGGCCACATTGTGATGGTTAAATGATTGGGTCAATTAATTTCCAAAATGTCAGGTCATGTGGGGTGTTCCTGGTATGCAGTGGTAGGTACCTGCCAGAGGTGCTCCAAGAAAGGGCAACCAGTGAACTGTCAAGAGTGTCATTAGTGGCCAAGGCTTATTGGTGCAGTGAAAGCTAGTAGCTATGTCTGTTCTGATCCCACAGAAGAGCTACTGTCGCACAAACTGCTTATAGTGTTAGTGTTGGCTATGATAGAAAGCAGTAAGAACATGCCGTGTGTATAGGGCTGCTTAACTGGTTTTATTGTTCATCCCTTACCTGTAATAGGACAGCCATCAACTGGAGAGAGTTAAATCTAATATGTGCTTACTCTGAGACACTGAGAAACAGACCAACAGCGCCTTTTGGTATTACTGTGCAATTACACACAACAAAACACCATCTGCCGTGTTCTACCTGGCTGGCTAGTATCACTGTGCTTGACAGGGGAGAGCTGGCGTAAAAGTTCACGAGTGGTGGCTAGTGGTCTGGCAAATGGGACATTTTATGCCTGTATTATAAAATTTGTCAATTAATGCATCATGTCATTTATATGTCAATTGTTATATATGCTTTGTTCAAGTTAGCCAGATCCTCAAAACCTAGTTTTGATTAAACCCCTTGAGATGGTGTTATTAAAAGGCCAGCAGTACATTCTCTTTATCATAGCACTTCCAGTCAGCCAGCACGCCTTCCCAAATCAGGGGAGTTGACTTCTGAACCAAATCAATCTTGAGTGTTGAGCTGCCTGTTGTTTAATTCTAAGTTTCTCTCTGCCATCATGCACAGCTAGCTAGCAAACTTTACTAAACGAAACAAAGAGCGTACTCAACAACGCTATATTTGTTTTTAATTACAGTAGCATGTGTAAGATAGATTGCGAGCAAAACAGACTACAAACAGCAGTTACTTGCTAACAATCTGTGTTTAGTTAACCTTAACAAGCTTCTGTGCCGTTTTCAATCAAAAAGAGACGGTCCCATTACTTTGACACTTCCTCCAGTCATCATGCAGCAGCCTAGCATCCTGACCCGTCCACTCCTCAAAGAGTCCCAGAGATGTCAGTCTCAGAACGACATTTTTCAAGCACAGACGCTGAAAGACTTTTTTCAAGCATTTTTTTGGTCCAATTAATGCTAGCTTTCCTGTGCTGGGAGCAGAGTGTGTTCGATTTTAATGAATTACGTTGCTACAAAGATGTATGATTAGATTATAACTGATTCTGAACAAATTGGTGATGAACTTGAACTAGTTGTAGCACTCTCTTTGTAATATTAGTGTAAATAAAACTACATGTTTTTATAGTGTAAATGAAACTGCAATTTTTTTGTGGAAGGCGGATGTTCCCTTGTAGTCTTAAAGCAGTCACCATTACAGTTCACCCACCCAGAGATCATTACCTGTGTCTTATCTAAACACCACCGTTTTGTATTGGTGCATCCCTGATAACAGACTGAAGCGACTGTAACTTGGATTACGTTCTGAATCTACTCCAGATAATCCTCCTATTACTCCTGTAATATTGAAGTGTAGTCAATGCCAAGCAAACTAAAACTGCCTCTGGATTTCAGTTTCAGGTTGTAACAGTACAAAAAAACGTTCTCTGGGAGTAAATTCTTATTTAAAGCACGGTACCAACAGGATACTTATAAAACTTTTTTCTGTTTCCCAGGGAATTGGCTGCTACATGTTTCGCATCGATGATTATGAGGTGGTAGATGCCACCATGCATGGCAACTCTGCTCGTTTCATCAACCACTCGTGTGAGCCCAACTGCTACTCCCGTGTGGTCAACCTCGACGGGAAAAAGCACATAGTCATTTTTGCATTGCGGAAAATCTACAGGGGCGAAGAGCTCACCTACGACTACAAGTTCCCCATCGAGGAACCAGGCAATAAGCTGCCTTGCAACTGTGGGGCCAAAAAGTGTCGCAAGTTCCTTAATTAACACCTCTCGCTTTCTTACTTTTAACTGAACCCTGTCCTTCCAAACGAAACTGTGTTTTGTCAATGTGTGTATTTTGAATAATATGGTTATTTATTGAAACAGGCTCAGGTTTTCAGAGGGATTATGGCACTGTGCCTCAAGTTGATTCAGGAAAGGTTTCAAGAGCAATGTCATAATGAATAAAAGGAGAAACGGACTTCTTCAGTGGAGCTTTCCCTACACCTCCCTAATCAGGCCAGTCGAAGAGAAGCAGTCTGCTTCTTATTAAATTTGTGTACTCTGTTGAGCCCAAAACTGCATTTCAAATTCCAAATGTGTAATACTGAGTCTCATCTGCCCACGCTTATGGAATGTGATGGGAGGAATTGTATGATGGAATTGCCACATTGTTTCATTTGACACCAAAGTGCAATTTTTCTAAGGGGAACGGTATACTGTCTTTTTAGATAGAATCATTGTGAAGGGTCCATTGTTTTGTTTTTATTTAAAAAAAAAAATATTTTTGGCTTGTTTTTAACTTGCTGTCAAATCTCCCTTTCTGAATGTACATCAAAGCCGCCGCCTTCTAATAATGCGCTCTGTGTGGATAAAGGAAGGCTAGAGGGAGCTGTTTCGTTCCCTGTGATGGACATATGCAGGTTTGTGTTGGGGCAGGCGTAGGGGCGGGTAGTGATGGTGGGTGGGAAATAGTGTACCTGAATTGTTTGAGGTAATAACCCCTGGAGGTATCATTGGAGGGTAGATGTGCTGAGATCCTGGTGGACTGACAGTCAAGGAACTAAAGAAATGTAGTGGGTGGGTGGGACTGCTTAATTGTACTTCACCAGTTTTTATAGTAACTTGGACTGATAATATTTGTAATGAGGAAATTTAGTATGTGCATGTTTTATGGCCTCTAGCTGGTAGTATTTGCTCAAAAAAAAAAAAAAAAAAAAAAACTCAACAGTATCCAAATGATTTCTCAAGGGGATAAGTCATTTTAAATTTTTCTTTTTTTTTTTTTTTTGTTTTGTTTTGTTTTTTTTGTTTTGTTGTTATTGTAGATAGATAACTGTCATGATTTCCTTTCACATGTAAATAATATGTATATTTTTCTATATAAAAAACCTGAAAAGCACTCACTAGTGAATAGCACTTATTGATATTTATATTTTTAATAAAATATTGTATTTATTTTACCAACATTTTGTAGTAGATAGTGGTTTACTACACTAATGCTTGTCATTATTTTTTATAGTGTAATTTTTTTAAACAGTTTGGCTTCTTTCTTCCTTTCTCTTTTTTCTATTCCAAAGACTGAAAGCCGTAGTTGTTCCCCTAGTGTGCAGTCCACCAGTAGCTCTCATTGCCAATCCAAATTAGTCACGAACATTTCAGATGATAGTATATAATTAGCGTAGGCTGTGAAGCATAAGCATTTAGTGCTCATGAAATGGCATGTCTCCTCCAATGGCAGCCTTAATATCATATATACAAACAAATACCAAGCTTCCCTTAAAGTCCTCGGTTTGCTGTTTCTCATGTAAAGGACAGTAGTTTTATGTGGAGAAATGATGAAGTGTAAATTAAAGGGGGGGAAAGAAGCTTGAAATCATTTTACATTTAAACAACGAGAAAGTTTTCTCCATCTATTTTATTATTGTAAAAAAAAAAATATTTTCATAGATATGAATAAACCCGAAGGAATCTGCCACGGAGGCTAACCCATGAAATCTTTCTTCTAAAGCACTATATTTGGAGGAATGCAGGAAAACTCATTCTCCTTGTTTCGTGCACTGAACATCAGTCTTCTTCCCAGCTTGACACATGTTGCCTTGGCACTGCATGGAGGCTCTAGCTAGCCATTGAAAGCACACAGATGTGCTCTTTTTGTATGTCTTGTTCCTTTTTTTTTTTCCTCAACGGAGCAGTTTTCGGCTTCTCTGTCACCCCTTAGGGCAACATCTTATTTCCTTCACAATAAACTGATTTTCTGATGTATTTTTAGAATTCCATGGATGTCTTTTCCTGTACATTTTTAATAGCAACAGTGTGGTGCCTTCTTTTACAATTGTTTTGTCCATCTTTTAATTCCGGGATGAATCCAATCATTCGTTTTGGCTGATGTGAGACCTGATAAGAGACAGACATATTGAGGAGCATTCCCTCTTTAGGGTGGAGACGTACCTCGGCGGAATACTGCACTGACTCGTAATGCGTGCCCTTCTAATGGTCTTAATAAATGTGAAAGCGTTAACACTTTATTGAGCAAAACGATTACTTGTGGGTGCAAACTGATTGATGCTTACACTGTTGTCTTCATGACAGTCAGAACTGAGTACAAAAATATGAAACTGTATAAAAGGGATAATGTGAGATAGCTTATCAGTGTTGCAGAAAGCCTAGGGGATGTGTACATACCTCCAGATAAAGCTCAATTGCTGTGGTGTGCACTTCTGGCTCTTGTTTTCAGAACGAGCCACTAAAAGGCCAGTTTCGGTGTAGCATTGTCTTATTGCCTCATGTGAACTCTAATATCTTTTAAGGTGGTTGCAGACTCCTCAAGCATTATTTCCAGATTCATGACAACACAAAGGAATATTAATTATGCTTTATACCGTTTCTAATTGGCTGCTTATTTTAGATTACCTTTTTTTTCCTGGATATGTGGGTTTGATGGTGTTGCCGCAGATTAGAGCTGGGAGCTTCTTGCTATGCTCCTTGCATTGTGGGTCTCGTCATCGATTCAGGTAATTCGAGTTCCTCTAAGTCCGGCTCTCTGGATGCGGCACAGGGCCGGGCTGAACTCTGCAGCTAGGCCTTCGTTGAATGTATTATTTGAATTTACGATTGATCTTTTATCATATTAACATTTTTTTAAATAATTTTCTGATGTGAAAGGCAGGGACGTTACAGAAGAGCTTTATGTTTCATTTTAGTCGTTGAGGATTGTACAGCAATGGGGATCTTTGTACAGAACTTGCATTTGTCGATCTGATTATGATTTTTATTAATCCTAAGGGCTTTGTTCATGACTATTTTCTCCATAAAGCTAGTTTCATTGAGACTTCAGATGCTCCACAAAGCAGTGAAATATGGTGTTCGGTCAGTGTTTGAGAAGTTACCAGGTTCTTGGACTTTATTCTTCCACACCACTCCAGTGGTACTACACCTTCTCCTGTACTCGCTCCTTAGTATATATGTATACATATTCTTACACACATAATGAATATATTCTACCTAAACATATGTATGGATAGTAAATTGTACTTCAATATTCACAATATCTACACAGTATATGGAATGGACAGACAAACGTAGTTACAGTAGCAAACAACAGTTTCCTAATGGTTAATAGCAATGTTCAGTGTAATCTATAATGACTTTGTGTTACAGATACAGTTTAGATTAATGTGCAACATTTTAAATATTGACATTATGTATTGTTTTGGGGGTTCTTTGGTTGTTGGTTATTTTTTTATTAGTTTTTTTTGTTTGTTTTTTGTTGGGGTTTTTTTTTGGGGGGGGGGTTCCCTGTGCCTGTGTATGCTCTCAGATGCATTGCAGTTATGATCTTAGGACTTGTTTCCTATGTTTTGAGAATGGGGAGGAAGGGGTGCGGGGGAGTTGGGTGGTTAGGTTGAAAGATGATATTTATATAATGAAAACAAAGTAAACGTAAGATGTGGTTGTAATTTTTTTTTCTTTTTTTTTGAAGTTAGCCGTTTGTTTCAATGCTGTAGTTTTCAATTTTACTCTTTGTACATTTTCACATACTTTGTGGTTGTCAAGAAAATGACAAAATAACAAAAGCCTGACTTTTCTCCCAACTGTGTTTCCCATGCCTCTTTCTCCTGTCAGAAATTCGGTCGAATATTTTATGTCGTGCTTTGTAATAAGTAAGAAAAATGAATATTTTATTTATTTGTACAACTTTGAAACGTGTATGTGCAGGTCTAGGGTCCTTGTAATGTCCCCAAGGTAAAATAAAAGTGCACATTATATAGTAGGATCATTTCTTAAACATCTGCTTTTTTTGTGCTCAATATTGACCTTGAGGGCAAAATGAGAGCCTGTGCTTATCCACCGTTTTATGCATTGATGATTCGGGGGGTTTTTTGTTTTTTAAAAGAACACTTCTTCGTTCTCTTTAGCTCTTGGATTGTTCTGTGTTTGTTACTCTTTATTTTATTTCACTCTCCAGTTGTCCAAACAGTGTTCTCGGTGTTTATAGAAATGAAGGAAAGACCATTGACAAACCACAAATTACTTAAGAACGAATGTATGAGGAAATAATGTACATAACTGTATAAAAAAAAAAAGCTAAATTTCTAATCATGTTTATTTTCTATGCACTTTTTTTATTTAAGTGATAGTTTAAATAATAAACATGTCTTGTTTACCTAATGTGGCTACATTCTTTGGTGTTCGTTTAATCCCTTTTTTTCAGGACATTTATTATGTTTAGTTTGGCAGAAAAATTTGGCTGTTGAATAAAGTACCTGTTAGTCATGCACGGTGGTGGAATCTATTTGACTAAGTGATCTTTTTAGTATCGTACTTGAGTACTGCATTTTATGGTCAAAAGTATGTGGCCATCTGATTATCCCACCCTATGTGAGTCTTTGACAAACAGTTTCGACAAAGTTGGAAGTTGTGTAGGGTGTGTTTGTATCATCTGTAGCATCAGAGGTCCCCTTGACTGGAACTTGCAGGCCTAATCCAAAATCATGATGACCCTTGCATGGGTTGCCAGGGTTGGTTTGGAAGAACTCGTATTACTTGCACAGAGCCCTGACTCAACCCTACTGAACACCTTTGAGAAGAACTGCAATGCACACCACACTTCAGGTGTCATTACTTGACATGTGCCTGAGTCTGGCCTGACTGCTGCATGTTTTGAGCCCAAATGCTCACAGCCATGTTCCCACGATGCCCAAGTGCTTCGAAGGTTTGTTTGATTGCATAAAACTTGATTTAATCAATACTATTGCATGGTATTGTAATTCTCTGTGTCAGTAACCTAACCCAGCATACAGCAAGCAAATATATCATTCAACCTTTTAGATTGGGTGAGTTTATGTAGTGCAAATCTTCCACCACACAGCATGAAGGTCCAGAGCTTGAGTCCAGCTCAGCATAGTGGTTAGCTCGTCAGCCTCACAGCAAGAATGTCTGGGGTTCAAGGTTTCTCTATGGAGTTTACATCTTCTCCCTCTTCCTGTGCGGGTTTCCTCCAGGTACTCCAGTGTCTTCTCACAGTCCAAAGACATTGCACATTAGGCTAATTGGTTGTTACAAATTTCCCCTAGATGTGAGTGTGAATGGTTGCGTGTATGTGTTGTCCCACAATGCTCTAGCTAGCTGTTCAGGGTGTACCCGTCCTTTGCCCAATGTCGGCTGAGAAAGGCTCCAGCCTTACAGCGACCCTAGTACGATTAAGTGGTTTGGCAAATGAGTAAGCGAGGGAGTTAAATTTATGTCCGTCTTTAAAGAAATGGCAGAAATACATCTTTAGAGATGAACAACTGTGAGCCAATCATTAAAAACCTTAAAATAGTTCTTTGGCAGTTAAAAGGTGTAATAACAGAGACAGATCTTTAATAGTGAATTAGTTAAACAGGCTTAAATATTTCCAGGGCTGTTGAGAAACTGGGAAATCATTTGGTTCAGATTATTTCTGTTGCTTTTGTCCAGTGACCTCCATGCGCTGATCCTTTGTGCTTTCATTCTTTAGAAATTAATCATAAAGTTTGGACTCTAATCCACATTCACTCCAGCTCAGTGTTTACAGGTCATTGTTCGTGTCTCTCCCATTCCTCCAGACATTCTCTCTTTCTCTCCCTCTCTCTCTCCCCTTCTCTCTTACCCTCCCTCGTTCTCTAATTGGCTTGCAATCCCATTTCCTCTCTTAAGCGTCAGAGTGCTCACTTTTTCCCAGGCTCCTTAGTCGGGGACACAAGAGTCTTTCTACAGTTTTTGTTTTACTCTGCTCAGAAACTGTCACGTCTGTGAAGTTCTGAAGAATTAGTGGTAAGTTCGTTCCTGTTGGGGTTTTTGTATTTGCATGCATTTGAGACAGGGACAGATGTGCTTATGATTCAGCTGCATATTCAAAAGCTTTTGAAAAGGTTGGGCCTGTTTGAGATGCACCCAAGATTTTTCGAACTGAAGCCCATGAGTCATGTAGACGTTAGTCCGACCTGTAATTTATTATTAGTGATTAGATGGGATAAAGTATATTCACTTTGAAATCAATATCAATATTGAGCCAAAGGTGAAAAACCTGAAAGTCATTTTAATAGTGGACTCTTAACTGTTCCCCATAGCTGTAACTTTTGAGTTGGTCAGATGTGATCTTTCTTTCCTCAGACAAGACAGAGATCACTATAAAATGCAACCAAAGAAAGAAACATTGATTTTACAGTAACCTTCATCCAAAATCACCAGGATGGTAAAATCACCAGTTCATGGATATGGTATTAATTTGGTTCAGCTTCTTGCTCTTGGCAGTGCACTGCGTTAATGGTGTTTGTGCGGGCCTTAATCAGTTACACTCACAAAATGGTCCCTCGAGATGTTATAAACGTTTTACTGGAACAAACAGAAGTGCTGGGGGACTGTTTTTATTAATATATAGAGATATATATATAGATATATATATATATATATATATATATTTGTGCTTGTGTCGTCTTGTCTGCGTTCTAAGGCATACTTTGATGGTCTGTGTTCTGTTAATTTGAGTCAGCACTTTCTTAGTTTTACTAAAACCAGCTGTTTGAAAAGCTGTCGTCCTGCAGTGAACCCCACTGATTTACAGTCAGGAGTGAAATCTCAGAAGCGTGTAGCCTGGGGCAGTATCATAAAAATCCACCAATCACTGAACACTTTGTGATGCATATTCAGTGCCTGACTGTAGAGAGATTTCAGAGACTGTGTGCACTTCACTGTGTGCTTGAGACATGAATCAATGTGCTGCTTCTTTCCTCCTCTCTTATATGAGGGAGGATATAAAAATACACAGGGTTGTTATTCTTTCTTTCTTTCTTTTTTCTTTCTGCATTTACACTTCAAGCCAAGCTCATGCTTCAAGTATTATGGAGCATCGTCAAATTTCCCCTGGTGTGCTTTTTTTCTAATGAATAGGAAATAATATTTTGCTACTCGAGCGCTATGCTTTTCACATCACCAGTGAATGAGTATTTTGATTCTTTGAGTATTGTGCTTATTTAGTGTATCTCTATAAACAGATTCAAAGAAATGACACCTCTCCAGTCCTGGGCCCTATCCTTCCTTCTCGTTCTGCTGGCAAACTATTCAAATCCACTTGAGGATAATAAGATTCACAGTCTGTGTATGGGAAGCCCAGGTATCCCGGGTTCTCCCGGATTGCATGGCAGGCCAGGACAACCAGGCAGAGATGGCAGAGATGGACGAGATGCACCAATAGGAGAGAAAGGCCAAAGAGGAGATCGTGGAGAGCCTGGTATGCTTATATTTGCTTAATGAAGTAGTAATTATAATCATCTATCCATATTTGTTTCCTTTGTACTGCTTATCCATCATAATCATGAGGGATCTGGAGCCAACACCAACTTACTTAGGGCAAGAAGTGTGGTGCACCCTGGGAAGGTCACCAACCTGTCACATGGCTAACACAGAAATAATAATGACAAAAATAAGGAAGCATGGTAGTGCGGCACGGTGGCGTAGTAGTCAGCATGTCCACCTCACAGCAACATGGTACAATGTGTGAGTCCTGGCGCGACTGGGGTGTTTCCATGTGGAGTTTACATGTTCTCCCTTTGCTTGCTCTCCCTATGTTTCCTCTGGGTACTCCGGTTTCCCTCCCACAGTCCAAAGACATCTATATTAGGCTAATTGGCTATTCCAAATTGCCCCTAGGTGTAAGTGTGAATGGTTGTGTGTGTGTTACCCTACGATGCTCTAGCTAGGGTGTACCCTCTAATAGGATTAAGCAGTTCGGCAAATGAGTGAATGAAAGAATGGTTATGCATCGGTTTTCACTGTAGCCTCACAATAAGCAGGTTCTGGGTTTAATCCAAAAACTACTACTACTACTACTACTACTAAAAACAATAATAATGATAATAATAGGCAGGATCTTTAATGACCTGGTGTCCTGCTTATAGTGTATTCCTTCCTCATGGCTGTGGATTCAGTGCAACCCTGTACATATTAAAATGTTTAATGTAGATGAATGAATAAGTAATATCACAATAAATTTATACAAAATTTTATGAATAAAATACATTTCTGAATAATCATTAAAGACTAAATTTGCTTTTATTGATTTGGCTGATATGTATAAAACTGTGGTAAAGTACCATCAAGCACCTTAAATGGCCAGAAAGTGTTCTAGGTAAAAGCTTGATTATTATATATATATATATATATATATATATATATATATATAAATATAAATTAATTTTTTTATTTGTTTTTTATTATTATTTGGGACAGGAGTCAGAAATGATAAGGTTAAGACTGTGCATGATATAAATGCTTTTGCTAAAATGATTTAGGGCTACAATTACCTGCGACACAGTTTGTATTTTTTATCTGGTGTCACCAAAATCAGGATGAGTTTTCCGTTTGAGTCTGGTTCCTCTTTGGGTTTCTTCCTCCTGCCGTCTGCTGCTTTCTGACAATGTCAACTGTACAAAGAAAAAATGAATTGAATTGAATATTTAAGTTGTAGTTCTATGGAGAATAGGATTGAGCACATGCTCAATGCCCAAGCTGGCTCACTTCATTTGGAAAACATACAGTTGGCCTAGATTTCAAAGCCCACACTCACTGGATATTCTTTTAGCCATTATTGGTTTTCATACCAAATACCATTACATAACCTTTAATATTGCTGTTTGTCATGGAGTCAAAACACATTGATCATTGCTTTAATTGGCCCATATGTGCTTACAACAATATTTGGCCTGGATCTTTCCTTCTATCTGGAATTAACTTGAGCTTAAAAAGACAAGACATCTCTTATTGTATTAATATCTCACAGGCGAGCCAGGCGTAAGGGGCCTGACTGGGGACAGAGGTGATCCAGGAGAGAAAGGTGAGCGGGGACCCCCAGGAGAATGTGCTGTTGCTCCGAAGTCAGCATTCAGTGCCAAGTTGTCTGAGTCCCACACTATGCCTCTGGCAACAGGTGATGCAGTGCGCTTTGACAAAATCATCTTGAATGAGCAGGGCGATTACAGCACAGACACTGGACGCTTTACATGCAGGGTTCCAGGTGTTTACTATTTTGCCGTTCACGCCACTGTGTACCGCTCCAGTCTCCAGTTTGATCTAATGAAGAATGGACACGCCATGGGCTCCTACTTCCAGATGTTTGGCAACTGGTCCAAGCCAGCGTCATTGTCTGGTGGCACGCTGCTGCACCTGATTCCTGGCGACCAGGTGTGGGTTCAGATGGCTCTGGGTGAATATACAGGTTTTTACTCTAGCCCAAAGACAGACAGCACCTTCACTGGTTTCCTGGTGTATTCTGATTGGAAAAACTCTGCTGTATTTGCTTAGATTTAAGGTACAAACTACATTTTAAATTCATCCCCTAAAATGCCTATACTCAAAGCACTACAAAGGGTTTTTTTTATATTTGTATTTATTCTTTGAAAGCAAAATAAAAGTGCTGGACGATTTCCTTTCCATGATCTGATACAATTGAATGCCTTGACGGTTGTAAGTGAAATGGAATAGTAAAGCTGATGTACACACTTGCTAGCAAAAACAAATCACAGTTTTATTCATATGCATTGTTTTGCAGAAGTTAGAGATCAACGGTGTCAAACTCATTTTAGCTGAGGGCCATGTCACTTCATTTCTAGACAACCGAGGACCAAATAGTCACAGAACAGCTACTGGAAAAGGGCAACCATGAAATCTGCATGGCATAATTACAAGGTTATAAGAAGTATTATACGCTGTTTTATTGAGAATCAATGAAACAGGTACTAGGCTAATTTCCCATTTATTTCATTTGATTCCACTTCAATACATGTCCCATTATTTGTTTGATCTCTTTTGAGAAACGTGCGATAAACAATTTACATTCAATATAAGCCATAATTTTACCTGTATGTAGTAGTCAATATGGGTCAATAAATTATGGGTTATTCTCTGAAACTAGTTCCATAAAGTGTGACATTGGGGTGAAAAATTCACAATCCACACATTTCAATGTAGTCCAGTTTATTTCCCTCTATCTTAACCATAGCGATAAAGACAGTAAGAGAACTACTTCATGCACATAACTGCACTTTTATTAGTAACAAACAGGAATACATCTGTATGGAACTCCAAATTCATCTCACTTGTTTTTGGTGAATAAATTAATTTTCGCTCGACTACGTGTGAAATAAATAGACTTCAGGAGGAACTCAATTGTACAGTGAATGTCGTTACATGGAACTTCACCCCTCACAGGAAAAATGGGTTGGTTCTGTATGTTACTGATGTGGACACCACTGGTTACACACGAACTGGGAATTGATGTGCGATTCTCATTCCACAAAGAAAAACAGAGAAATTTCTTTATTGCAAGCTCTACTATTTGCACTTTGAGTTGATACTTCGGTGATAGCATGGCATAAAACATAAGTAATATATATATATTTTTTTAAAAAATTATTTTCAGGATGTATCTGAATTATTTTTCCTGAGATGTTGTATGTGTCCGTGTGGAATGTTTTGTGCAGGGATTGCCCTTTTAATTCTTTATAGTTTTTGGAAAATATCAGGTCCAGTATGTGAATCATTAAATTTGACCCAGTTTCAGAGAATGACCCAAATGTATTTAATATGAAACAGCAACTTGCTTCAAATAAACTAAACAAATTGACTTACTATTAACTTCCCAAAATCAGCAGGCATTTGTTCACTTTTCCTGAAATTTCCGAAACCCTTTATTCATTTTGCATTTCTTTGACAACGTCTTGATGCCATCTTGAATGACTAGCTTTCTATTGAAAAAGGTTGCTGCCACCTAGTGGATGGATAATTAATTTTACGGTTACGGTAACGGTTTATGCAAACAATGATCGATAATCATGTTCTTTGAAAGCTGTCCGGGCCACATGAAATGATTTGACCGACAGGCCTTAAGTTTGACACCTGTGTTTTAAATAAAGGTCAGTGATGATCACAGTTTAATATTTTAAATGTCTCTTTTAAATAGATATGTTCAGCTTTACATTAAAAATAAAGCATTACTTTAAATACCAGCAGATTTTGAGTATATTATTTCTGTCAGTGAATGCATAAAAATTCCCAGAGATCCAAACTGATTCAAAATTATCATCTGATCTGTCGTTACTATGAATTGATTTATTTTGCTACCACATTTCAAAAAAAGCAACATCGGCACACGTTTCTGTTATGACTTCAATAAAGTTAATCTATGTAATTGAATTCTCTTTGATATGCTTTGAGTTTTATAAATAGCTTGTTGAACTCCGTATGGATTTAAATGGACTGAGTGCCTCTTTAAGGCAAGCTGCGTGTTGCTCTGGTTGGGAGCCGAAACTGGGAATGGAGGTGAATTCATGCCAAGTCACAGCTGTTCCTTGATTTAATGACTTCACCAAAGGCCATTATTAAAACCCATTTACAGGCAAGGCTGTAACATTACTGCTTTACACTCCATAACCTGTATGTTTGCCTTCCAGCGCCACAAAGCCACACACACACACACACACACACCATCCCCTTCCTTCTTAGTCTGAACCGAGACAAGCTAGTCAAGCCTCAAGTATGGAACATACTTCTGAAACTTTTTAAAGAAATGCAAGGAACGAGGAGTTCATTTCCGTTCAGTCAGGGCCCAGTTATGCTCTAACCTGTTAAGATTTTGGCTCACATGCTTTAAGCAGTTGACAGTGTCTGACATCAGACACCTAACTCCCATATACTCACCCCGAAACATTCTTGGATCTGTCCAGTGTGGCTTCTTAGTCATGACAAAGTGGGTGAGGTCACAGCTAGAGAATTAGATTACTGAGTCAATAAGGTTATTGTATGTCTGCTCTACCTTACACAAAAATATTTCCTTATGAAATATTATAATTTATATATAAGTGCACTAAAGATTTGTAAGTTTATGTTGTGAAACCCCAAACATATGGAACGGATGGTCTGGAATATTCATTTCCTCCTTAGCCCTTTTATATCTTCACTGATCAGGTCACACTAGAGGTCAGAGGTGAGCACATTATAAGAATATATTTTTATACAGTTCTATTACATGGAAAAAAATTCTAACCATGTTACACTAAGAATTCATGTAGTGCATACATTTATAACCTCTGGACTTGTGCAAGTTTGCACTGACTACAAAATCCTTTTGATGACGACTCAAGTTCGCCTCACAGCAAGGAGGTCCTTGGTACGAGTGCCGGACTTGGCAGGGGCATTTCTGTGCTTGCATGGGTTTCCTCCAGGTACTCTGGTTTTCTCCCACCTTCCAATGCTGAGATAGACGCAAGCCACCGCAGTTCAGCAAATTAATTAATAAATGAATGAATAAGTCAACGAATACTTTTTATGTCCAGCATATCTCCATAATGTCATGAGAAAAAAACTAAAATTTAAAACCCTTTTGTTCAAACTACTAAAGTAATCCCACAGAGAACGCTTCTATTGTCTGTTACTTAAAGTAATTTATAATTTAATTAGACACTTAATCAACCTTTAATTTCTCCTCCTAATTAATTAGTTATTGATTTTGTTAACGTTCATTACAGCTGTAACACTGTTGCAAGTGATGTACAGTACCACCTTCTAATTCATTTAGAATTAAACAATAGTCCTTAAGATATGCTGCAATCCACCATTCCCATAAAAACATATGAATTTTTAATTTTTAAATAAAAAAATTATCGAAATTATAAGGAATTTTTGGTTGGAGTTCAGTATGAGTTCTGGTACAGTGACGACCCTTGTTCTTATAAACATAAGTAAAAGGTAAGGGTAAGGCGGGGGTGCCCAATCTCCTGCCCTACAACACCAAAAGGAAGTAAGTGACAATTTGATAATTTTGAGACATGGAGCAAAAACGAACTTCATCCTGGCTCTCTGTGGTGCATAATAGTAACCCAATCGAATGCATAATAAATCAGATGTCTAAAAGACATGAGGAATCTGATCTGGGACTTTAATGTTGCTTACTTCTTTCTTGAATTGCAAAAGATGCAACTTGTTTATTGAAAAACCGCAAAAGGAAGCAACGTAGTTGTGTGAATTTTTAATTAATTAATATTATTAGTTAATAGTCTTTTCAGCAGAATAGTAAAATATATCACAATCCAATATTGTAGACATGCACATTATAATGTAGGTCGCCAAATGGAGCCCAATAATATGTTTTAAACAGGCAGCATTAAATTTATCAAAATGCTTGATGCATTTGTGACTTTTCAAAAAATGTCAATTTGCACAAAATAGTTGAAATATATACATCTTAAGAAATACATTTTAGAAGTTTATTTATATCCCACAAACAAATGACAAGGAAAAAGTACCAAAAAGAACAAAACAACACAATAACATGAGATAAAGACAAATGAGTAGTTTAATAGTCACAGTGTATCTTGTACACGTATAAAAGTGCTAAATCGTTTTTAAAGTGCTCAGTGTCAGGCAGATCTGGTGAACTGTCACATACTGGCAGCTGTTCCCCAAACTGCCTGTCGGCTCACTGGCATAAAATTACAAATCTTCCCGGCTTGAAATATTTCACTTAGCATGTAATGAGTCTAAATAATATATTAGTTTCACATTTTAAGTTGAGTTACTGAAATAAATTTCAACCAAAAAATTTCAAATAAACTTTTGCACGCGATTCTAATTTTTCGAGTGTCACCTGTTAACAGTGCTCAGTACAAGGCTTTCAATACTTGTGAAGACTTTGACAGTCAAGGAACCGTGGGGCTACAGGGATAAAATTTGTTGCACAAATTTCCAATAATTAAAATATCATTTATCATTGTTTTATTTTCACTAAATTTGCATCATTTTGGACTTAAAATAGACAGATCTTTGTCACTTGGTTCTCTTTGGTATTGTTTTTGCCTCTCAAAAAATACTATTACACAACAGAGCCCATTCATAAAGATGTAACTTACTTCCAGTGCACTTGCTTCCTTTTGGCGTGGTAATACGAACAAACTGTGTCACTTCTTTTTTCAAATTCCATTCTGCACTGCTGGTTTTTATTTTCATACAAACACACTTTTAAAAGGTGTAAACAGCTACCCAGAGCCCATTTATTGCAAAATCTCATTTTTGACAAAAATGTCAATTACTTCCTTTTGGCATTGTAGGCCAGTCCTGTTCCTGGTGATCTATCTTCGTGAAGATGTTCACTCCAACCCTAATTATGCCCACCTGAACATCCAATCATCTAATCACAATGACTTGGAAATGGAGACCTAAAGTGATGACTGGATCTGTCAGATGGGCCCCATTAGGGTTGAAGTTAAAATCTTTAGGAAGGAATTGCCTACTCTTAATTACTGTTGGTCTGTTCATCATACAACATACATCTATGAGAAACATTCATTCATTCATTTTCTGAACCGCTTAATCCTAATTAGGGTCGCGGGGAGCCTGACGCCCATCTCAGCCAACTCTGGGTGAGGGCATGAGAAAAATTACTAATCACTTTTAATAAGGATCCCAACAAAATTCATTTTCCAATTTTTTCCCATAGCTGTAGGAAGCTACGCTACCATAGGACAGGATCATTCAGTAAAAACAGATTGCAGAGATTTAGATTTTTATATTCTCAATCTAGGATCATTATAACAGCCGTTCCTATATTAAACTGTCCTTGTGTATGTGTCTGGATGATGAGGGATGGTTTTTCAGTTGTATGTTCCACACACCGCTCTAAATGTGAAAGTTCAATAAAAATGGACAGGCTTTGATCTTCTTCTGTTCAACAAACTAGCTCTAGACCAACTCTATATCAACTCTATACCCCACGTGTCTCTTATGGCTGGTGTCTTTCTAGATCAGCGGTCACCAGTCTCTCTGAAGACTTTGGCTTCAACCCGAATCATGCCCACTTGACCATCTAATCACTGACTTAAACTGGCATGGTGGCATAGTGGTTAGCACATCCACCTTACAGCAAGAAGGTCCTGGGTTTGAATCCTGGGATTGGCGAGGGCGTTATTGTGTGCCGTTTGCATGCTCCCCCAATGCTTGCATGTGCTTCCTCCGGGTACTCCGGTTTCCCCCCACAGTCCTAAAAACACACATTAGGCTAACTGGCTGCTCCAAATTACCTTGATTGCCAATTGATTTCAAATTGGGCATGAAATCACCCAAGATTTTCCAGTTCGACTTTTACAGAAGCTGCAGAATTCTAAACAAGGATGTTTTGGTGCTGATGTGCCAATTTATGGTAGACGTCCCATTTAATCTCCCAGTTGAACATGGGGCCAGAGATACACAAGGACAGGTGTGTGCAATATTCCTTTGGTTTTGAATCACTTGTTTAACATGCATTTGTTGGGAGGTCAAAGCTGTAGAAAGGCTGTAGAAAAATCCACAAGATCCATTTGGAGAGGTTTGCCACAAAAGTTTACAAACAACAGCCAGAAGAAACAGTGACGTGTTTGATGCTCTTCTGAAAGATTCCCATTTCTTTCTCTCAGAGTTTAGGAGCGAAAAGAGAAACTTGGGTTAATTTGCACTTAGTTAGTGGCGCCCCCCTCTGGCTTCAGCATCAACATCTGCAAGCTCAGGAAATGAATGAAAAGACAGCATTAACCAACCAACATCACTAAACACATCAATAATATTTGAATATGACGGGTTTCAGAGTGGAGAGGCTTTACGCCTCTCAGTAACCAATAAAGCTTCTCCCTTGTGATATCAGTGATAAAATCATCAGAGCTGTTTTAAAACAGTACAAGCGTGATAACATCACAGAATAAAACAAAATCACACTCAGTAATATCAGATCATCAAAAAGTGACTCTTTCGAATACAAACTTGTCTGTTTTATTATCACAGGATGCTACATTCGCCTGTTCAGAGTAATAATCAGGTTGAACACAGGGTCACTGGTCACTTTATTAGGCATCGTATCACATCAAGTCTTTCTCTGTGCTGTCTCCATCACAATCATTTGCCCAAAGTTCTACTGAAGAAAACAGCATGAACAAACCTGGACTGGACTCATTATTAAAAAAACAAACAACAACAACAACAACAAAAAAGAAACAAAGACCACAGTGTAACCTGCTGTATTTGGTTAAAGTCTGTTTGGTTACTCCGTCCGCAACAATAGATCGCAGTGAATAAAACTCAATCATAGTAATATTGTCCTGTTGTGTTTAAAACAAACAAACACTTTTCTTTAAAGCTTATATGATGATTGTAGTTTTTCAGATAAAACAATTATTCAACAAAGGCGAGGTGGATATTTCACTATTTCCTGTTCAGTGACATTCTCCGAGCCGTCGGAGAATAAACGTTTAAGTATATCCTACACAGGAACACGAGCAAAACAAAACTAAAATGCTTTACAGTTTAATTTTATATTTTTAAAGCTTGACAGCATTACCTTGAATTTGGGAGGTTGACTGTGTTCATTATTATTCATTCAAAATTTTTCTTTTTCTCATTTCTGATTGGTGGAAATCCTCCAGCAAATTCTTGGTATTCTCCTACGATCTGATTTTTCCATCACTGACAGTGGCGAAGTTGAATAAATATTACACAAGTGGTACACGCCAATATTTCTCCTTTTAGTCCTCTGGCAGACGGAGCTGCCCATCCGTCATCTTGGTTAGTTACTTTTACTTCACTTTACAGGGAAATACTGCCGCCTGTGGTGTAGTGGTTAGCGTGCTGGGCTCATGATCAAGAGGCTGTGGGTTAGAATTCCCATTAGACCCCAGCATGTTAAGACCCCTGGGCCAGGTCTTAACCAAAAGTGTGCCTCTGTCCACCCAGCAGTAAAGCTTCTCCCAATAAGGGAGACCAGTTAAAAATACTTGGAAGGTAACATGCGATGGACTCGTGTGCTTCCGGAGGAGTTGAACTCCTAGTTGCTTCACCCTACAGTGACTGGGATAAGTTCCTGCTCTGATGAGAGCAGTTAAATTTCAACAGACTTTATGAGTTTTCTCACTATTTATTCTGTTGTAAGCCATATCTGAGAGTGAGTAGCAACGACCAAGACAACGGCGCATAATTCCACCACCCAACAGCATCATCAGCAGGTTGTAACCTTATTTATTATCTCTGTTTCTCCTCTTCCCCTCCTTGTGTAGCTAGTGAAAAAAATGTCTGCCTGCTATCAAAACTTGAAGCGTGCTGCTCACAGAAGCCGGTAAAGTCACGTCTGGTGAGAAAAAAAAAAGTCTGATTCATGAAAATGAAAATGTTCTTACAATCGGATGCTTGAATTCCATATTTTGTTGAATATTTCCATGGAACTTGTCTTGAATCAATAGGAAATGGCATGCTGTAGCTAGCGGCACTTCCGGCTGACCCACACCGGCTGTGATGCGATTTCCTCCAGACTTGAAAATATGATGACTATATAATAAAACACTTACACAATGTAGCTTTTGTATAATATGAAGGATGATTCAGATCTCCGAGGGTGTTATCCACCTCGGCTAAAAGCTCTCTCAATCCGAATAATTCTCCAGATCATACTTCACCTCAATCAATAACTGCTCATTATCCCTTGCTATCAGATCGTGCCGTTCCTATGTAGTATACACTAAACACTAAACACCAGCAAAACATTTTGTATTGAAGATACAAGAAATTTGGTTCAGGGTTGATTTTGTCAAGACTTGATGAACAATAATTATTTCATGTGGAAAGAGTTTAGTATTATCTTGTACAATAAAATAAAGGGTTGGGTTTTTTTTTTTTCTTTTGGCTTTTCTGATGTCTCAATTTCATATCGCAAAAATCTATAGCATTTCTCCAAGGACACACTTGAGCACACTAATTCAGGACATCGATGTGGAAAGCAGATTAACAAAATAGCTTGGATATGAATTATTTTTAACATCAGAACCTTTACATTTAGAAAAAGTAAAATCATATGTGCAGCACTCCGAGCAAATCGATCCAACAAAAGGAATACGGAGAAAGTCATTTGGGATTCGATTTAGGCAATAACAAGCCATTCACATTATAAGGCGAGTGTACTGCATCACAAATATGTGCCTAATAACAGCTCAGGTTAGGCGACTCAATAGTGCATACACTGGAACCGCAATGAAACGGTACAATCTTACTCCATACAAACTTACAGTCATGTATTCAACACCTCCAGTACAAAACTCTCCTGGGCATCAATACAAAAACTAAACTGGGGAAAGACATACAAAACGGCTGTGTTATAATTACAACCCTTAACGTGTGTATGTGTAGAAAAAGGGAATGTTCATGTGTATTTACAATCAACAGTAGCAAAAGGTTCTGCACAGTGGAATGGACAACAGAAGCTGCACAGCCTCACTGACTAACACAGCTCGCGATGGGATAATGGCCATGCTTCATTAACCTGAGATTCACCAACATGGCAAATAAACGCTTCTTCAGAGATACACGTCCATGGTCTGGAGGATCATGTGACGACACAGTGGGCAGTTGTGCTGGTAAATGGGTTGACGCATTAAGATATCGGTACAGTCTCTGCATAAGCACAAGTGGCGGCAGGGAAGAAGCACGACGGTCTTGGTGCTGTCCTGACATATAACACACTTCTTTCTTTCCTCTTGCTCCTGAAGGAGTGTGAGCAGGTTCTCAGTCGGAGGGGCTTTGCAGCTGTCCTCAGACGCCATTTTCCGCAGCAGTCTGCGAGAACTGCAACTAGGTTGTGGCTGCTCCAGGAGTTCAGGAGCTGGCGGCAGCACCTGGGGCTCGTCCACAGCGTCGTCGCCTTCCATCGGTTCTGCTCTTTCAGGCATGTCAGTGGCGTCCTGCTCAGTGTTGACTTCCTGAACCGTCCCAGCTCCTGTCCTGGGGGTCGCCCTTCCTGCGAACGCCATCCAAAGCCCAAGACGACTATGCACCCAGGTTACGGCCTGCCACAAATGTCTTTCAAGCAAACACAATCGCTGTCGAGTTCTCTGGAGCCTCTGAAAAGCGGGCACTGTGTTAACACGGTCAATTATTCGCTCAACTCCACTCTGACACAGCGCGGGATTCAGGTAGACAATGGCACTTATGATTATGGCTAAGGTCAGCAGCAGCCCATAGGAGTTTAGCAACAAGACACTGATCAAGAGGTGCCCCAGAGAGCTCACAAACTCCACGGCTAGTCTGCACGGCGTCCAGAGTAAAAGCGAGGTGCCCACCAGGGTGCTGTAAAAGAAGGTTAGTACAGTCAAGGCTAGCTCAAGAGCTTTCTGTAAAGGGCTAGCGACAGCTTCAACCATGCCGAGCAGCAGGGCGTAAAGGTTCTGGGTTCCTATGAGTAGAAGATTGATGATAGTGTTGATAAAGTAAAGCAAGAGGCTAAACACAATGCCACAGCCCTCGCAGATCTGCCGCAGGAAGCCTTGTCCTGAGAGCAGGCCGCGATGCACAAGTTCTTTGGTGCGTAGCAGTAAATGCGTGGACAGGTAACCCATCATTTTACAGCTTTCAAGCACTCCACCAACTAGCTGAATCCATCCTCCGATCACATTGTGGGTCACAGCAGTTACGCCGTCCATCATGGTGAAGATGTAGAAGAGAGAGAGATCCACACATTCCAGCACTGAAGTAGTGACGAGCAGGGGCAAACTGCTGAGCATGTGGAGGAGTGCTGCACACAACCGGACTAGTGAGTTCACAATCATGAAATTTATGTCCAAAAGCAAGCAAATGAGGTCAATGCACTTTCCAAATGCGCTGAAGATAAAGTGGAGCAAACCCATGTTAGGATCCCAGTGAAAACTGCAAGTCAGTCCCCTTCCCTCGATTGAAATCAACCGGAAATCATTTATTTCGTGCAGTTGATCATTTCTGCTCCCTGTTTTATCTCCTCTGCAAGAACATAATGGTCAGAACTGGGTTAACTTGAGGTAAGCCAAAGGTCAGCTCCAAAACCTGAGCTAACTAGCAATAGCAAACTTTCAGAATCGATATCATGTATGTATCTGTGGAAATTAAACCCAACATACCACTAATTAAAATGTCTTCAGATAATATAACCCACAGAAAACAGGTTCACACCGATAGCTGGTGATTAATCCGGCGCCGGTTGAGATTTAAACATTAAAACAAGCTGCCTTACACGACACGTACATGCGCGAGGGAGCAACCGGATGTTTACATTTGAACAGGCGAACATTGCTCACTCGTTAGCCACCAGCTAGTTCAACAAATCCAAAGCGTTAAAGCTCCCTATTACTGCATTGATACCGCTGAACTCTAAAGTGAGCAAGAAACGGCTGTTTTTTTTTTTCTTTAATCGCACCAATCACCGAAAAGACAACACACCTCTACACCGACTCAGATAGTTTCGCTTTCTGTGAACCCTAACTGCCTCAAATCACCAACCGTTATACCTTTTTCTAAGGGTTACAGCACATCAAGTCTGCGCTAGTGTTACGCAAAATGTGGTATAAATATTGCGCGGTATTCTGGGTAATGTGTATCTGATATAACCTGTGTTTATTTATCATTAAGACATTTTCCCCAAAAATGAACGTGTATTTTTAAATTGTTGTAATTGTAAAAAGACACTCAAAGAACAGAAAAAGAGATGTGACAAATACTTCTTTTTTATATAAAATAATACATAATTATTAAACTACTATTAAACTATTAAATAATACAGATATGCAGTTTGGTGAAAATGTCGTTTATTTGCATATTGCAATTTTTTTTATGCTGGTCAAAGTGATAATAAAATTCAGGAAATTGTTATTATAAACGGTTTCTGTACAGTAAACTTTTTGCTGAGTTTTTAAACGCACCACTAGAGGGCGTATCATCCCCTTACAAACACTGATGTAAAGCAACAGGGTAAGACAATGATTTCTTAAATATTATTTTCTCTCTCTCTCTCTCTCTCTCTCTCTCTCTCTCTCTCTCTCTCATATTTGCTAAACCACTTAATCCTCATCCGACACTGGGTGATGATGGGGTGCACCATGAACAGCTTGCCAGACCATCGCAGGGCCAAAACACATACAACAATTCACTCTCACAGCTGGGGGCAATTTGGAACAGCCAACTAACCTAATGTCAATGTCTTTGGACTGTGGGTGGAAACTGGAGTACCCTGAGGGAACCACACAAGCACAGGAAGAACACGCAAACTCCACATGGAAACATCTGAGCCCAGGACTTAAACACAGGACCTTCTTTGCTGTGAGGTGGACGTGCCACCCCACCCCAGCCACCCTCGGGACATAGATCTGTCCCTTTGATACGTGGCCATGTTTTTTGTGATTATTTCATGAATGTTAACAAAAATAGAAATTAAGAGCTGCTTTATATCACTCTCTCTCTCTCTCTCTCTCTCTCTCTCTCACACACACACACACACACACACAGACTGTAAAAGTGTTTTCTTTGAGAGGAAAAGCTTAATCTCACTATAATGAAATATAAGGTTACATCCTGTCTCCTGTCTGGGGCTCTGGCTAAATGTTCTAAATCACTGCACTCAACAGGAGCCACACCTAATCCCACACATCACACTAACTGATCTTGGTCTTCAAATGAATATTTTTGAAGCTAAACTGACCCTTTCTGTGTGAGATTGTGAATAAGTCCCCTGCTGTATTTATAATCAGTTTCTAATATTCATAACATTTTTTCCCACACATTTTCACAATGATGTTAAGACTGAATTGCAATAAATAAATAAATAAACAAACACAAAATGTAATAAATGTAATAAAATAAATGTATTAAAGAATTTTTCCTTTACATCATATTTTTAGATCTTTTAAAGTTGAGGAAGAGAATCTAGGGAAGAAAGTAATCTACTAATGGGATAACCTGGTCATTCAGTACTTTCAGAGGGTCATTCAACTTCATTTTAAAACCACGTAATGTTGCTGAGGCTCAAAATATTCAACTGAAGCAACTCTAAATCATAACACAAAAGCTAATACAGTGGCCGCTATGCATGATGGGTAAATTACTTCATGCCCATTTGATCCATAGCAAATTGAAGCCATTTGTTCCAATTATTTTCACTAAAAAGTGGTTTTCTTCTGGCCACACAGCAGTTTAGTCCCAATTCTTTGAGTTTTCATCCCACCTTGTATGTGGAAATGCTCTTACTTTCATATTAAACATCATGGTGGGATCAGTAGTCTTATTTATATTTCAACTTCGCCTCTAATCTCCAGTGATGTTCACTCAAGCTTTTCTCTGAACACATTTCATCCACAAAGTTAAGGGTACACTACTTTCCCTCCAGGTTTTAATAATGCATCAGACAGTTCTTAACCCAATTTCAGCAATCTCCCAGTTGTTTTCTTTGCTTGATGGAGGCCATAATTTGACCCTTTTAAAAAACTGAAACATCTTTTCCATGACCATGTGATATGCATCTGTAAAGGCAGGCAGGCAAAAGTGCTAGTATTTGACATAAATGTGTATTGTGTCAAATGAAAGTACACACATCTATAAGAGCCTTCATTCATTTATTCATTCATGTATTTTTATTTTACTATGGTTTTTTAAATGTATTTTATAATACAGTCAAATAATGTTTCATAGTGTGAGACTTGTTACAGTGTCCTGCATAATTACTCAACCCCTTGAACCTTTCAAAACATTAAATTGAAAAACAAAAGAAAAGAATGCAACTGCACTTCATGAATTGAAACAAGATTACCCATTATAGTGGTGGGAATTCGTAATGTTTGCAAAGTTATTTATCATTTTATACATACATTAGATTTGAATAATGATGTTCTTTGGTCAAATAAAAAAGTTTTATTTTTGGTAGGAGTCCAACTCTACCCATCACCTTGAGAACCCCTTCCGCACAGTGAAGCATGGTGGTGGTGGCATCACAGTGTGGTGATGCTTTTCGTTAGCAGTCACATGTGATGTAGCTATTTACAGCACAGTTCTAGAAGAAAACCTGTTCCAGTCAAGATGCTTGATCATAACTGTTTAATAATAGTCTTCATTCAGTCTGACACAGCTTCAGCACTTTTGCCAAAAATATCAGGATTCAGGATGTTTTTATACACTTTTTTCAGTACAAGCCTTTTTTTCTGATGAACAAATTGTTTGTGTTTAATGAAGCTATGTAAGTAAAATGCACAAACATAGAAAATAGAGAAAATAAAATGTATTTATTAATGTATTATGAGGAAGAATGGGTTTCAGGTGAATGCATTGTTGGATATCCCATTAATTGGAAAATGGATAGCCTAACACTTGGATTGTTGTGCTTTGCTGTGATAAGGGCCGTGTATTATTATTATAATTATTATTATTATTATTATTATTATTATTGTTGTTGTTGTTGTTGTTTGTTGTTGTTAAAGAACAGGATTTTGCTTCTCTTTGACATGTTCCATGAGAAGCCTTTGTTTTGGTGAACAGCTGTGATGTCTATTCACTGGATGTATGCAAATAGCCACGCTCTATCTCTCTGGATTAGGGACAGTAGTTTGGGAATGATAATCTTTTATTTATCTTTTCTAGCATAATAATACAGCTCTCAAATATTTGTATAGCAAAAAAGATGAGAAGGCTACAGCCCAGAGATAGGTCATTGATTTTTTAATCAAACTCTTTGTCTTTGTGGTTGTTGGTGGTGTTGTGGACAGTCGGCCCTAAATGTGAAAATCACATGAAACTTGGCAGATTCCATGAAGCCTGATTTAAAATTTTCGAACTCGAAACAGAATTATGATGTCATAACTGAAAAAACTTTATGTCCAACTGCTCCATGATGTGAGGACAGAATTGAAAGTACATTATTACTGACCGGAATTGAATGAAACTTTACAGGCCTATAATAGATATTCTGATTTTCAAACCAGAAATGGAATTATTGGCATTACTAACTATGTAGCTGGATCTGAATGCATCACAGATATTTAGTTTGGTTTAATTGAGCTTGTTAACTTGGAGTCAAGTCATAATTATGTCACAATCACAGACTCATCTTTAAAAGACTTGAAACTTGACTCAGACTAGAGATTTGAGACTAGAGATTTATTTAATTTTTATATTTTTTCAGTAGATCAACATTAAGAAAATGTCTCACAAGCTGAATTTCATTCCCTTCCTTAATGTTGCATGTAACTTTACTCATGCATGCAGCCACATATTACTGTAAACTGCACATGCCAGCAATAACAGTATGACCATGGACACCCTCGGTAGCTGCTGTGACTTTTGTGGTCATCTTTTATGTGGAGAAAACAGGGACTAGGCTTACCCACTGATATTGATTTTTTCATTCAGCCCTATATAATGTCCTATATTCCACAAGAAGGACTTGAGACATCATTAAAATACAGGGACTGTAGATGCTGCTGCTCTTTCTAACTTTACATTTGCATTCTATATACATATATATATATATATATATATATATATATATATATATATATATATATACATATATAAATATATATATTTGTATCAGATATTTTTTTCTCAGATTTATATTTTATTTTATTT
>JAQMYF010000013.1:22235644-22266453 GCA_030014195.1 Neosilurus mollespiculum | reverse complement strand
TACTAAGCATTTCACTACATATTGTACTGTGTATAATTTGTATGTGACAAATAAATTTGAATTTGAATTTGAATTTAATTAAATATGTGAGCAAAATATTCAACATGGGTGAATGCAAAAATAATTAATATATTGTATATTATAGATGTGTAAATGTATAACACAACACTGGTTATTAGAAAGTTGTATCAGCTAATTTTTCCTTACTTTCCACTAAAATTTGATTGAACTGAATTCAGTTGTATTTCTGCAGAACTTTATAGGGTTGACATTGTCGCAAAGCAGCATCATATAGTTAAACAAATTTCGGTAAGAATTTTGCATTTTTGAATGTAACCATTTCTCTATAAATCCTGTATATCTCTAATGAACAAGCCTGTGATGACAGTGGCAAGGAAGACCTCTCAAAGACGACACGAGGAAGAAACCTTCCTCATCCTCTTCTGGGTGAGACCAGATAAAAATATAAACACTGTAGCTGGAAATTCAATCTATTTTCACATGAAGAGAAAGTTGTGACCGGCAGAAAGCATGAAAAAATTATTTTTTGCCCAATTTAAAAAAAAATAAACTTGATACTAAGGGGCAGTGGTGGGCCATTGGTAGGGTGCTGGCTTACTGATCAGAAGGTCGGGGGTTCAAGCCCCACTGTCACCGGGTTGTCAGTGCTGTCCGGCCAGTCCAGCTAACTGGGTTATCAACGGTCGGCCATGTCTCTCACTGTCTGTGGTGATAGCAATGTAAAAGAACCATTGATGTCGTTCATAAACAGTAGGCCATTGAGTTGCTGTCAGCATGTTTCTGTCCTGTGATGGCCTAGCGAGATGTTCAGGGTGTACTCTGCCCTTACCCAGAGTCGGCTGAGAGGGGCACCAGTCGATTCAGAAAATGAATGACAGCATCATAAAGTAATTAATTAATTATGAATTATATTAATATGCCTCACTCACCCACCCATTTGCCAAAACACTTGCTCTTAATAGGAGCGTGGGGAGGCAGGAGCCTATCTCAGCCGACACTGGACAAAGGTGGGGTATACCCTGAACAGGTTGCCCGACCATCACAGTGGCAAAACACACACAGCCATTCACTAATTGAAACAGCCAATTAGCCTAATGTGCATGTCTTTTGACTGCAGGACGAAACCAGAATACCTGGAGGAAACCCATACAAACTCCACACAGGAACGCTCAAGCCCAGGAACCTGCTGTAAGGCGGACATGCTAACCACAATGCCACCGTGCTGCCATGTTAACAAGTCTAATAATGCATATGTAAGTATGTAAGTGAGGTGCTGCTGTAACAAGATAACATGTGTCTTAATGTTACGGTTGATCGGTCTGTCTGTCTGTCTGTCTCTCTATCTACCTTTAACATCATACTTGCTGGATCAGTGCTCAAAAAGTCACAAACTTTGAATTTTAAATTAATTTTAAAGACTTTAATGAATGTTTCCTTCTAAGTAGCATCGCAGTCTGTAATAAATATCCCAATAATTGTGTTTTTCCTGTATGTGACATATACAGTAGAGTTTTGTTTGAAAACATCTTTGTGCCCTTTGTACATATTCTTCATTTCGAGCTTAACTGTCATGTACTGTATATGTAAGTTGAGGAGCCACTTGTGTGTTGACTTTGTCAATGTGCCAAAAACAATTTGAGGAGAATTAATATTGACCAGAAGAGGCAAATAGAAGTGTTTAGGGTAAATCAGTTATGTTGAAACTTCTGTGGGAAAACACAAACCATCAACAGAAGAAACTGCTGGTATGCAGGCTGGTGTCAGCTCTGGCTTTGACCTCACATACCACATAAACCCACGCGCTTCAGCCAAGAGCAACACATGTAAACACATAAAAGCCTGATATGGAAGGAGCCAAAGTAAAGAAAATATTGATATGTTAAAACTTGTCTACCCGAGGGCTGATATTCTGGACTGTGAACATTTGCCTTCCCAAGGACATTTCTTTTATCTTGCTATTCAGTAGTAAACTTGAATACTAAGCAGAGGAAATGTCATTTCTTTATAATCAGAAACTTGTTTACAGCAAATTAACAAATACATTTGTTTTGCATCAGTGTTATAAAACAATGCCTTAAAAAATTTAATCCTCAGGGCTTTTTATAGTTATGTGTGACTTTATAAAATCTCCATGGAAACAGTGTTATAAAGATTTGGGGACTGACTGTCCCATTACCAGTCGTGTTCTCGAGGATGCCTTGTGTAAATGGAAACTTCACTGTTTTTGCCCTTGTGCCCTTGAGCCCCATCACTCTGGGAGAGACACTACTCACAGCCACCACTCTTGTACTTTATACACAAAAGCCTATTCTCATTTGCACTGATGACTCCAACATGCCTTGGGTACAGAATGGAAAGAATGACTTATTTCCTATTTTCTCATAGAATATGAGGAAGGGTCTTTCCACCAGTCCAAATAGGCGAGATAACAGGCATGCATTATTGCCAGATATGAGTTCCTGATTAGGGAAAATCCATAAGATGAATTTAGCAGAAAAAAGATGCATTTAGCATTTATATATTTCTACACATGCTCCCTTTGATTAATATAATTCATGAACATGGTATTAGCTTCCACTGTTAAGTTGATGACACAGTTGTATATTTCAGCAAAGCCGGATGAGAGACACCAGCTTATTAAAGTTGAGAAATGTGTAAAGGACATTAGACACTGGATACTTTCTAGCTTCCTCTTACTACAGCTACAGAAGTACTTGTACTTGGGTCATAGACAGCTAGAAATAAGTTTTCTTAGATCTAAGATTATGTAGAAACTTTGGATGGTGCTTCAGTTTCATCGTGTGTAGCAGTAAAAGGTCTTGGTGTGATTATTGACCCCAGTTTTTCATTTGAAGCTCATGTAGATAATATTACTCAGATAGCCTTCTTTCATCTCAGGAATATTACTAAAATAAGAAATATGATGTCACAACATGACATGGAAAAACTTGTTCACACTTTTGTTACCTCACGATCAGATTATTGTAATGCATTACTTTCTGAATGTTCTAATAGGTGCATAAACAAGCTCCAGTTAGGCAAGAATGCAGCAGCAAGAGTTCTTACTAGAACCAGAATATATGAGCACATCACCCCTATCTTATCTACATTGCACTGGCTCCCAATGAAATTCTGCACTGAATATAAAATACTACTTTTAACCCATAAAGCACTGAATAGTCTTGTGATACATTATCTTATCTTTTTGTTGTTGATGATCCACCACGATCAAGATTACAGGGTGAAGGCTGCTTAGTGATACCTTGAATAATAAAGACTACTTTTCAGCAGAGCTTTCTCTTACAAAGCGCCACAGTTATAGAACAGCCTTCCAGTTAATTTTCAAGACTCAGACACAGTCTCTGTTTTTAAGACTAGGCTAGAAACTTACTTGATTAGTCAAGCATTTTGTTAATAGCCTTTTGTTAGATAAAGGAGCAGATCTGGGAGTTCTCAGGCATAGATAGCTCTCGTAAATTGTGGTGTTTGGATGCTGACTCTCCCTCACTCTCACATTCTTACCCAGGTCTGTTAACAGTGGAGTGGCTGATTGCGTTATATCACAGGGTGCCCTCATGTCTGTCTTTCTTCTAATTATCTCTTTTTTGTTATGCTGTCATAGTCAGTCATGCCAGAGTCGCTGCTTGCACCAAGCACTGATAAACTCTCTTCATCCATATCATAACCATTACACCGTTATGAGCATACCTAACAAACTCTCTATTTTCGGTGTTTTTGTTTATTAGCTGTACTTTTACCTCAATATACTTGTCAGAATTATTATTTTGGTTCTCATAGCCTACAGTAGCATTGTTCCATACACTTTCACCAAAAAAATTATAGAGAAGTAATTAATTTATTTACTCAATTAAGTAAATAAATTAATTATTTTTATTAGGAGCCCTTTTAAACAAAAATGGTGGTGTATAATCTTCACTACACACTAGTGTATATGTGTGTGTGTGAAACCTAAATTTTTAATATAGAAAACATGAAAGAAAAAAAAATATTTACTGTTATAACCCTTTCACTATATAGCCTAGTCAAATTACAGTGGCATGACTGTAGTTTGACCACCCGTCTCATCAGATTTTTGCTTCCTCAGACACATGACTATCACTGAATTCAAAATCTTACACACACTAGAAAAAAAAAATCACGCAATCACTGAAACGTTGTACACCCACTTTAAAAAAAACAAACAAAAAAAGTGAGTATATATAACTGCCATGAAAACCTAGTAAAATAATAGGTCAAAAAGGAAAAGAAAAAAAAAAACTAAAAAAAAAGAAAAAAAGGAATGCAGTACAATTTGGATTTGAAGTCATTCTTCTAAACTCAGAACATTTTGATCACTTTGAATTACAGAGAGAGAGAGAGAGAGAGAGAGAGAGAGAGAGAGATCACCTGTGTAAACAATTCAAAATAATGATCCTGTCATTTTTCATTATTGTCTCAATTACACCGCCACATTCTGTCTGTTGGGGGGAAAAAACTAACAATGGAACAAGTAAGACCATAGAAGGAAAAAGGTAGAGAAGGACAGTGAGGATGTCTTATGGGAGAGCTATTCTTGTTGAGTGTGTGTTTATCCATGGCATGAGCCAGAGGGAAGTCAGACTATGAATGCAGCCACATCTAAGTCTACAGACCGATATTTTTTCCTGTAGTACTGAGGCCACACCTATTATCGACTACTATTATCTTACCAGTCTATTTGAACAAACCAGCTGTTTATCCAAGATCAAGAGGTTAGCAGACTTTTCCATAGGTTGTGGTATGAAAGTTACATATGTAAGGATAGATAGATAGATAGATAGATAGATAGATAGATAGATAGATAGATAGATAGATAGATACATAGATAGATAGACTTTATTGATCTCTTCAGGGAAATTCTTGTGTTACAGCAGCAGAGACAGCAAAAATCCATTCATTCCTTTTCTAGACCGCATTCCTATTATAGTAGCAAGGAGACTGGAGCCTATCTCAGCCGACACATGGTGACACCTTGTACAGCTTGCCAATCCATTGCAGGGCCAACACACATACAACCATTCAAACTCAAACAAACCTAGGGGCAATTTGGAACAGACAATTAGTCTAATGTGCCTAATGTGCCAATGTGCCAATTAGCCCAATTACCCTAATGTAATGACTGAGGGAGGAGCTGGAGTACCCACACAACCACAAGGAGAACATGCATAAACTCCATACAGAAACGCCCTCGCCAATCCCAGGAATCGAATCCAGGACCAGGTTGAGAGGAACCATGACTGACAGCAGCATGAGGGTAGGTACAATAACATCAAGGAGCCAGAAATGCATGTGTGATCAAGATCTGAGTAGAATTAAGTATGCAAGGATGGTTTCCATCAGAAATAGTGAAACTTTTCCATTTGCTCATTCCCTTGCTATGCTCCAATAGCAAAGCCCATGTTACACTCATCCTTTATCTATTCTTATCCTGAGTGAACAAGGTGACATGGGGTAAACATGTGCCCTTTACTTTTACTTCCTTTTGTTCTAGACGATTAAGACAGTTTCACCTGGAAATTACTGAATGCTGTATATCAGTCATCATAATCACTAGTGGAAACACAACCTAATAACCCACCCTACCAGACAATGTTTACAGACTTTACAGGGCACAAGGGCCCATTCTGAATTTTCAAAGGAATTTGTAGACTTCCTGTTAGCTGTTTCAGACACAAGTCCAAAAGTCCCTCTTAGAGCAGGGTTGATGCCTATTTTAGACTCATTTTACTCGGTTTCTTCCTTAATTATAACATCCTTGAAATTTTCTATATTTTTGTAGAACTCAAAACTTTTTCTCTATAACTTTTGCTCAGATTTGCCAAAAATACATCCTGGAATTTTGTCTATTCCTTTTGGCAAAATTTCACAAATTGTGTTAGATTGGATGGAGCCCTGAGGGGAATTTTGCCACTTTTTCTTAATCATATTGAGGTCTGGGGATTTGGCTGGGACAGTGTAACTGTAGGATGTCCCACGTAATGGGCAGACCACTTTGTGGTGCTCCACCAGGGGCCAGACCCTGTGTCCCTCTGTCTCTTTGTCAGTCACAATGTACTGTCAGTATGCCATGTGAAATTCTAATGATATCAACACCCACTGACTGACCTCTGACACTCAGGGATGAATCCATAGAGAGGGGGACTTACACCAGCTTTACACATTGCTTCTAGGGTATTATTTTTGCTTTCACTGGATATAAGCATTCACATCTATCTTGTCTTTCGTGCATACGAATAAATAAATTAATAAATTTGCAGAAAAAAGAACTCCAAAAAATAATAAAATAGCAAAGTATTTTAATAAAATAGAAAGTTCAGAAAAAAAAAAAAAAAAAAAAAAAAAAATATATATATATATATATATATATATATATAAATACATTTTTAAGTATTATTGTTTATATATTATTATTATTACTATTATTATTATTTTACCAGCGAAATCGTTCCTGTTGTTTGTTGCTACCAGTTTATTTAGGTTTATTTAGCTGATGAGGCACATAGCCTGCAAATGTGAAAATGTCCTTATATATTTGATAATTTAAATACAACAATAAACTTGTGGTATTTCTACAATTCACAGTAATCAGATATAGTAAAACAAGTAATCCACACAATCTGGTTATACATCAGGAAATGCATGACTTGATTTCATGGAATAACTGTGAAATATTCAGTGTCTTGGTTTTGAAGACAGGGCATGGATAGCTACACAGCATTTGGCCAAGTTATAGCTAGCTGCTAATATCTAAAATGTATTTATATACTATGAATAGATTGAGGTGGCATTCAGTTCAGCACACATGGTTTGATAACATTAGCATCTTTCATATTTCAACCATTTTTAGGTTATTAGTAATAGTATTAGACAATTCTAGAAATATAAAAAAGGAAATGAATCACTCACAGCAAGAAGTACCAGGGTTTGATTCTTGGGTTTTACAAGGGCATTTCTGTGTGTAGTTTGCATGTTCTTCCTGTGCTTCCATGGGTTTCCGTTGGGTACTCTGGTTTCCTTCCTAGTCCAAAGACATACACATCAGGCTAACTGGCTATTCCAAAATTTGACCCTAGGTGTGAGTGTGAATGGTTGTGTATGTGTTGCCCTGCGATGCTCTGGCAAGCTCTTCAGGGTGTACGCCACCTTCGCCCACTGTCAGCTGAGACAGGCACTGGCCTCCCCGTGGACCTAGTAAGATTAAGCTGTTATGAGTGAATGAGATGAGTGAGATTTTAAAATAAAATAATAATTTCCAAATATCTATATTTGTATTTTTATTCTATCTATTTATTCTATAAAATAAAAAGGAAGTGGCTAGATCAAACAAGACATCGGTTGTTAAGTAGACTCACCATGTAGCACAACATGTACAACAGATAAATTAATTTATCAGACAAAAATTATTAAGCCAAACATGAAGCATTTTAATTATAGAAATATGTGTTCAAAGTCTGATCATTATAAGTAACATAGAAGGATAAAAAGCATAAATGTTATTTATTATAAGCTGAGTATTTACTGGTGAATCTGTGTTTAAAAATTAGGAGGCTGAGAAATATTTTACTTCTGTAAAAAAGAAAAGGTGCCAATTATACACTTACTGTATCATAGAAGTCCTGACGAATTTGTATGAAAACCAAAACAGAAATACAGAGTGCTAAGTCTCTATCTATGTCAGTATAATAACTTATGTAACCATGGACAATTAGTTCATAAGTATTTAAAGCCTGTATGAATGTAAATCTTTTCCACTGCTATGCTTTTACAGCATTAGTGCCAAAACATCCATCAGTCTCCAAACAATACACAAAGCACTCACAGATAACAATTTTCCAGTCACTTTTCTCCGATATGAAATATTAAATACTCTAGTCTTCTTTTTGTAACTTAAGTCATTAAACTCTTCCATTACTTTCATTGTGAAAGAATGAGCAGAGCTGGACATGACTGCCCAGCAATTTATCTCTTTTAAAGTCTATTGTCTTATCTATGGTTTACACCCAACCACATCCTTCCCCAATTTTATTCTATACAATTACTATATATATATATATATATATATATATATATATATATACATTCTCTGTTTCAGATGGTCCTGGTGTCCTACAGCACATAGCTATCTTTTTCCAGGTGAGCAAACAGTGTGCTATTAGACTCAAGCTGTCATCAACACATTATGACAGACCCAACAGCCACAGCTAATCTCCAGTGACCCACCTGTTCTACAGTGTTATCGACACACCTGTGTTTAAAATAATTTTAAATTAAAAATATATTAAAAGTAAACACTTGCACCATATAGATAATTACTTGTAATGGAGCCATGTTGCTCCAATAACAGTAGCATCCACTATAGCTTTTTGGCTTCTTCTTCTTCTTCTTTTTTTTTTTTTTTGGTAAAGATATCAACTTTGAAAACTGACTAATTACTTTCTGCCCAATACATTCCACCTCTTGTAGATGCCACTGTAACAAGATAATTATTCACCACTGGCGAGGTGGATGTCACTGAATAGTTAAATTCAATGACATCCACTGAGCCTGATGCAAATTATTTAGTACATACTACACAACAACATAAAAAAACGAATTCTCTCACTCCTGCTGATGCTGATGTTCCATGTGGACCTAAATATACACTCAGAACCTGTGAAGATGACTTTTCACTGTGATGATATAAATTATTTTATTGAAATGACAATTATCATTACAGTTATAAAATAACCAGCTAGACTTCATGTTAAAATATAGCGAAGTTTCTGCTACCTGGTTTGTATTTTTTAATCTAATTTCATCCAAATGAGGATGGATTTCTCTTTTGAGTCTGGTCCCTCTCATCGTTTTTGAAAATCTTTTCTGGTGTAGTTAGTTGCTATAAACAATTTATACACTGTAATTTACAAAAAATAAATAAACAAATTACAAGATTGATCAGATGATTTTTAATATGACTCAATATGCACATGTTCTGAAAGGCTCCAGAGTCTGCAACACCTCTAAGGAAGAGGCGAGTTCAAATGAGACGAAAAGTGAACTTTTTGGTCATCAAGGAAAATGCTATGTCTGACACAAACCCAACACCTCTCATTACCCCAAGAACACCATCCTCACAGGGAAGCATGGCTGGGACAGTATCAGGCTGTGGGGATGTTTTTCATCAGCAGGGACTGGGAAACTAGTCAGAATTGAGGGATTGAGGGATGGTGCTAAATATAGATAAATTCTTGAGGAAAAGGAATTCTTGAAGGTCCTGTAGCAGCTTTGCTTTGAATAATAGGCAAAAATCACTAAATGTGCCAAGTTCATTTGTTTTATAGGTGCTTATGGCAACCTCTATCTGCACAAACCATCCTCGTTTTCCTCAAAGCTATGAATGCTGTCAAGACCATCATTGCCGGTCTTCCACTTTATCTGCTGCAGTAAAGTGTTAGCTAGCCAATGACCAGAAGACCCAGACCGGACGTTTCACACAAAACAATGAAACATGGCTGTGTCTGTATTTCCCTTGAAAATAAGGTGGATAATAAAGACATGTTTTAGTATATACTATGGGAAACGCAAAAAGAAAGTTGAACGCGTGATAATGATGACACCAACTGCTCTGGGTCATGGTGAAAAACTGTGAGTGTCCGCCGCATTGATAACACTTGCAAAGTCAATCCATCCATCCTCTTGCTATTCCATTTTTACCCTATCAGGGTCATGGGGAGGCTGAAGCCCATCACACCCTGAACAGCTCGGCAGTCCATCACAAGGCCAACACACATACAACCATTCACACTTACACTCACACCAAGGGGCAGTTTGGAACAGCCAGTTAGCCTAATGTGCATGTGAGAGGAATCCGGAGGAAACCCGCACAAGCAGGAGGAGAACATGCAAACCTCACACGGAAACACCCCTTGCCAAGCCCAGGAGTCGAGCCCAGGACAATCTAGCTGTGAGGTGGACGTGTGAACCTCTACGCCACCTTTCCGCCCCGCAGTCAGAATAATGATTTTTGATCCCAAGATAGCAGACCAATCAGATTACACCATTCCCCAGTAGTGTATATACCAAGTCTAAGTGTATATACTAAGTATATACTAAGTCTCTTCAACCAGCCCCACTCTCCCCTATTAGCCTTACACACCTCTTACACAGACTGTACACACTCACACTTTCTCACTAGTAGCTACAGCTGCTCCCCCACCCGCCGCGCGCGCGCTATCCAAATCTCGCGGTGTTCTCGCGGTGTGTGGTAGAGCGCCTGGCTGGGTCTGTGCGCTTCTCCTCTCCGCTCTCACACAGGAAAGCAGTAAGATCGCTGTCGGTTCAGCAGCAGGACCTGGGGGAAATGGCTCAGCGGAAAGTCGCTCGCGCACTTATAGGACTTTACGTCTTCATTTGGCAAGGTGAGTTAAAAATGATCCTAATTTACTCTGTATCCCTGCACGCGCACGCGCGTTCTGCTCTTCTTATAATATTCCTGATAATAAAAGTTTTTACCTGCACTGATGGGAGTGGGATGGAGTGCCTTGGAAAGTGATGTTTCTGGGATTTTCCGTGGAGTCTTACAATTATAATTAAGCAAATAATAATAATAATAATAATAATAATAATAATAATAATAATAATAATAATAATATTATTAATATTATTATTATTGTTGTTGTTGTTTATGTTGTTGTTATTATTATTATTAACAACAACAACAACAACAACAATAATAATAATAATATTAACAATATAATGATAATAATAATAATAATATTAATAATAGTAATGATAATAATAATAATAATATTAACAATATAATGATAATAATAACAATAACAACAATAATAATAATATTATTAATAATAATGATAATATTAATAATAATAATAATAATAATAATAATAATTTGGGCTGGTTTTCATGAAGACTAGGTCCACGTTCAATTTCTTTACATTTCCCATGTAACTGATCCACAACTTCTGCTCCTATTTATAGATCAATAAATTTGGATGTCTGATCTCCTGATTAGCTCATTTGGATTCGGATCTGGTTATATTTGATTGCACGCTACTAGGGAACAAACAAATAGCTTATATTATGGAATAAATTGAAATCCTTCCATCCATCCATTTGCTGATCAATCCTATTAGGGTGGCAGGCAAGCTGGAGCCTATCTCAGCCGACACTGGGTGAAGGCAGTGTACAATCTGAAGCTCATCAGACCATTGTAGGGCTAACACAGACACAACCATTCACACTCACATCAAGGGAGTTGCTAATTACCCTATTGTGCATGTCTTTGACTGTGGGAGGAAACCGGTGTAGCTGGAGGAACTCCACACAAGCACAGGGAGAATATGCAAAATGTCTTCGCCAAACCCGGGACTCAAACTCATGACTTCTTGCTGTGAGGCCTGACACATACTATCCAGAAATAGAATGAAATAATATGTAGAAGTATAGATAGATAGATTAATGAATAAATAAATGAATAAATAAATAAATGGGCGGCACGGTGGTGCAGTAGTTAGCACGTCCGCTTCACAGCAAGAAGGCTTGGGATGAATTCCCGCGATTGGGGTGTTTCTGTGTGGATCATGTTCTCCCCGTGCTGGTGTGGGTTTCCTCTGGGTACTCCGGTTTCCTCCCACAGTCCAAAAATATTCACAGTAGGCTAACTGGCTGTTCCGGATCGCCCCTAGGTGTGAGTGTGAGTGTGAATGGTTATGTTTGTTGGCATTGCAATGGCCTGGGGAGCTGTTCGGGGTGTACCCCGCCCTCACCCAGAGTCAGCTGAGATGGGTGCCAACCTCCCCGCGACCCTAATTAGGATTAAGTGCCTTAGAAAATGAATAAATGGATGAATAAATAAACAAATCAGATATGTACTTGTCCTTGTGGCAAGTGTAAGATATATATTTAACATGACACACAGGCTCTAACTGGAATCGTTTGTACTATGTAGGGATGAATAATAATAACATGTATGAGTTATAATTGGGTTAGGCAACCATTCTGTCAGCTGAACCCCTTCCTAAATGATTTCCCCCCTTGAGATATTAAATAGGTTAACCGTTGTAATAAGTGTTCTTGTTTTTAATGCATTGCTTTAGATCTCGTGAAATATATTTATATATTTATCTCTGTTGTGATGTTTATGATTCCAGTCGCTTTATGGGTAAAAAGCAAAATAGTAATTGTGTTATCAGGTCAAAATCTTTATAATGTCTCTAGTGGGAGCAGAATTAGGTTCAGTCTGGCTGTGAGTTTGGAGTGCTATGAAAATAGCAACATATCTAAGTGGAATACACTTTTGAGACCACAAGCTGGTGGTTAAATTGAGCCACTTGTGAGGGCACCTTGCTTGCTTTTGTTAGAAAAAAAAGCATCACAGGATTAACTTAAACATTTAAAACCACAAATAAAGGCATGAACAAATTACTGACTTTTCAATTTTTTTAAGCATTTTCCTACTATCTCATATGCATCATCCATATCAGTTAGATGCTTTTTGCAGACGGAAAGGACTTTGGATGACGAATCCATTCCCACAGGATTTTTATTTAATATGTCTAATCATTTTGTATCTCTGTCATTGACACCGGTTCCCTTCAGTGCCCCTTGTCTTTGTTCCAAACTTCCTTACTTGTAAGCCCCAAACACCTGGGTTTCTTCTTGTTTGTTTCTTTTGACCCTAAGTGCTTCTCCTCATTGTGCTTACCTCCTGTTTGCTCACATTCCACTTTTGTCCCTGATGTCACACTTTTAACATTAATCCGGTTCCTCTTGCATTAGGGTGAACTCCTAAAGCACAGGAATTCAATTTACATTTATTTCTGTGACACACAGCCAGACGACATCAGGGCTTAATTACGATTAAACCCAATTCATCACGAAAGGTGTTGCAGAGATAAAAGTTAAACAGTTGATAGATCTATCTTTAAGTCAAGCTGCAGTGGGGGCGAACAGTGGATTAGGAAGGAAATTGATCTAGAGATGGAGTGTAGAGATGTAGCAGGTGACGTCACAATCCACATTTTGCCATATTGGCAGGAAATGTTCACTGAAGCGTCAGTTTGTTGACTGCAGTTAAAACAGCTCGCTAAAGTCAGAAAGACAACTTATTCTATTCGTCATCTAATAATAATATTAATAACAATCAATAATAATAATAATAACAATAATAATAATAACAACAATAACAATAATTGTAATAATAACACATTTTATGTAGGCACATGGTGGCGCAGTTAGCACATCCGCCTCACAGCAAGAAGGTAGTGAGTTCGAGTCCTTGTCTGGGGACGTTTCTGTGTGGAGTTTGCATGTTCTCCCCATGCTTGCGTGGGTTTACTTCGGGTACTCCGGTTTCCTCCCACAGTCCAAAAAACATGCACATTAGTCTGATTGGTGGTTCCAAATCACCCCTAGGTGTGAGTGTGTGTGAATGGTTGTGTGAGTGTGTGTTGCCCTGTGATGGCCTGGCGAGCTGTTCAGGGTGTACCCCGCCTTCACCCAGAGTCAGCTGAGATGGGAGCCAGCCTCCCCATGACCCTAATTAGGACTAAGCAGCTAGAAAATGAATAAATGAATACATTTTATTTCTAATGCACTTTTCATTAATTACAAATTAAATTAAAAATCACACATAAAATCAATTATTGAAAGTTTTTTTTCTTTTAAAAAGGTGAGTTTTCAGGGCACGTTAAAGTGTCCATGGTCTGCAGTGCTCTGAGCCGATCTGGGAGGGCATTCCACAGGCGGGAAGCGGTCATCTTCAGGGGGTTCACCTTGTGGTTCATTCATTAATTCCTCCTGACTATAGGAATGATCTAGCCTGCATGATTAAACCCAAATCATTCATGAAGTAAAGTGAAACCATTAGCGTATGTTTGCACTGGAAATAAATGATGATATAATTAGTAGGTTTAGAAAAAGGCAGTTTAAACGCTCACTATGACAGACAGGCCAAATATTTTAGTCACAAAACTAAACCTAACCATCTTCCAGTGCTGCATTTTGAAATACGATCATCACACTTACTGTTGGGTGGCAATAAGCTGTAGTGGTTAGTACATCTGCTTAACAGCAAGAATGTCCTGGGTTCAAGTCCCAGGCTCGGGTATTTCTATGTGGTGTTTGCATGTTCTTACTGTGGTTTCTTCCGGGTACTCTGGTTTCCTCCCATTGTTCAAAAACATGCACATGCAAAAATAACTGGCTGTTCCAAATTGCCTATGGGTGTGAGTGTGAGTCATTGTGTGTTGGCTCTGCGATGGTCTGGCGAGCTGTTCAGAGTATACCCCGCCTTCTCCCAGTGTACATCGAACTAGGCTTCAGGCTCCCTGCGACCCTACTAGGATTAAGCGGTTCGGCAAATGAGTGAGGGTGAGATGACACTGCTTCCTGGCCCAACTCTAAAAGAAATGCTTTATTCTGTTAGGCTTAGGACTACCCTGAGCTAGATACCAGTAAACATAATCATGATACACTGGACCACCTTATCAGTTATAGGGTGAAGTCTTAACGCTAAATTTCCCCAAAAACTTCAGTTCTAGACAAAAATCCATCGACACCGAGTGTCATCTCACTAGTTACCTTTTTTTTTTTTTTTTTTTTACCCTGCATAATCTTACACCATCGGATTAGATTGGAATAATAAATAACTGATGTACTATACATCTTTAACCTTTTGTTGCTTTCCAAATAGACACAGTGGGACATGCTGCTGTGGAAGCCTATAATATAGATTTTGTCCCCTGTGTATTTAGCATGGTATTTAGAACACCAACTGACAACCAGATTCTTCCCAAGCACGCCACATGCTTCGCTCTGAACTGCTGGAACACATTCAAGGCTAAACTAATAAGTGTGACAGAGGTTGAACCTTTATTTTCTACTTGTTGCTATCTGTGTTGCTTATAATAGAAAGCAAATATCAGAGCGACTGAAAGCTACCTCTGAGCTTGCCTTGGTCATTTTGTGAAGCTGTATGTACCAGTGAATATTTTATTATCTTATTATGACCATACAATTTCAGTTCAGTGACAATGACACAAATTTACTACATGGAGAGATCAGAGGGAAGATTGACTCACTGAAAGAACATTAGGAAGAAACGTTGAGAAGAGAGGAACGATATGAGAAACATCAATGCATCTGACTTTTCACAGACATAACAAACGTTACTTCTACTTCAACAGCAGCCTCAGAAAGAGTCTGTGAATTGGCCTTGCTTTTAAGTGTATCCCATTAACACGCCGTCTTTCCTCCCTGACTCATCAAAGCTGTAATGCAAAAGAATTCCAGCCATATTTGTAATAAAGAGCAAATGTGAGCTCACAGATACCATCTAATTATGAGTTAAAGGCCACTCGCATAATCTGGCACTGCGACAGTTCAGATATAGAGGAAACCTACCATCACAAAGCACTCTTACAAAACGACTGTGGAGCAACAATAAAGTGCTTTGTGTGTAATTTAGTGATTATTGTCGAACTTGATTTGAAACTGATGTACTTACACAGTGTCTGGAATGTCAATTTTAAAATGTGACAATTAGTTGGATGTAAAAGAAAAGTTTTAGATGAGTGATGCAGACACTAGGAATCAAGTGGTTACAGCATTCCTGTTCCCTTCACTGAAATTCATGCATTGGGGAAAGAAACAAAATTACTGCAAGAAGAAGATGTGGAAAAATGTGCAGTCTTTTTCTATTTACTCAGCCTCGAGGCATATTTAAAGGGGTCCATTCACTTACCAGGCATATAAAATAAACATGCAATACTCTTAGAAATAAAATGGAATCAGTCACAGTGTCTTTCTGAAACCATTTGCTTACTCCTGTTCATGAGCGTCAATGACCCCTGCATCGGGCACGATATATAATGATAAACATCTCCATCTGTTTTATTTCTCTTAAAATCATATGCTTTCTTCTGTTTCTTAACACTAGATCTCAAACTTTTCTGCTTTCCATGAATCAGTGTCACACCGCCATGTTTTCATGCATGTGCAAGATTGTTCTTATGTTCACTCGGTCTTGTTATTGTCATTCTAAACAGACACAGAACCAAAACAAGATATAAAACAGGTGATTAGGTGATACTACACCCGTGGGCTGGGGTGGTATCACAAGGAAACCTTTGTATTCAGCCAGAATGAACTGATAATGGAAGATTAAACACATTGGCTATTCATTAAGAATTAAATATTCATTCGGAAATATTAATTCAATGTGATGAGTAGAGTGATCAGGAATGTCCGTCAGATTCTCTTTAAATCACAGTGTGTGCTCTTTCTAAATTAGCCTGAATGATGGATGGGTTACAGTGTACGATATAGATTGGAGCCTTTGTACTTTTTTTTTTTGTCCAGCGATCTTATCTCTTATCATGCCACCTTTTGCTGTTCACTTTCCTAAGCTTCTGCATAATTGCTTTTATCTGTATAGACTTTCAGTTCCTTCTAGGTTACTGTATAAATATGCCTGGATAATTCATTGTTGTTAATATTACCTTGACGTTATCCAGACCTCAACACACGCAGGAAAAATCCTCAGTTCTTTTACTCAAGAACAGCTACAACTGTTAACTAGAACATTATATGACTAGATGGGTTTGACAGAATGTTCACACATCCTGAGGATACACATGGTACTCCATGTAGTACTGTGCAAAGGTCTTAGACACTATATATTTTTTTAGTATAAACTTTGCTATAAAGGTTTGTATGTCAATAAAGAAAGAAGAACATTAGGTAAGAGACCACTATTCAGACAAATACATAATAAAGGATGCTGGGTTTTGCATGCATACAAAGGCTGACTTACACGTAAGCAATATAGCCACGAAATAGTGGAGAGTGTTTTCAGTTGGTTTTGGCCAAAAATACCGACATTATGTTCGAAATTAGTCTCTTTGAAAGTCTTTAAATGTCTTTGAATGCCTAATAATAATATCGATTAATTCTAATTTTGCACCAAATTTTTGTACAGGTCCAAAATTACCAAAAAGACCTACCGAAGAATACGGATCATTTACCTCGAATTCAATAAACTATTCCCAAAAATATGCACATTCCAATTCGAATTTATTCAATTTCTTTCAGAATAAAAGTCGGTGGTACTTTCGGACAAGATCGCTTATGTGTGAGTCAGCTTTAAAGAAGGAAGTGTGACCCGTGAAAATCTCCAGGAGAACTATGGATGGTTCTGGCAGACACTCAGTAAAACCTCACAGATCACTAACTTGTAAAACTCCAGAAACTACACCTGAGATGACTATATATTTAAAGCAAAGGGCCAACACATCATTTATTGATGTTGTTTCACTTATCACTGTTAACTGTGCTTTATAGACTTTTTTGTGTAGAAATATTAAATTTTATTATTATTAATTTTATATAAATATAAGGCATCTTTGATCCACAGCATTTTTTTTTGGATGTTCCTAAGACTTTTGTGCAGTACTGTTTAACCTCCCATAAATAAACATAAAGTGTTCAAGTGTCTAGAAAGCAGTACAGTGTCATCTCACTAAAACGTGGTTTCCGAACCACTGATCCTCTTACGGTCGCAGTGAGGCTGGAGCCTATCGTAGCCTATCTCAGCTCGCCCTGAACCCTGAACAGCTCGCCAGACAATTTTCTTTCTCACGTCGTATCCATACTGTGGCACAGTGGTGTAGTGGGTAGCACATCTGCCTCACAGCAAGAAGGTCCTGGGCTCGAGTCCCAGGCCCCTGGGTACACCCTGAACAGCTTTCCAGACCATCGCAGGGCCAACACACACACACAACCATTCACACTCACATCTACGTGGAATCTGGAACAGCCAATTAGCCTAACATGTATGTCTTTGGATTATGGGAGGAAACCAGTGTACTTGAAGGAAACCCACATTAGCACAGGGAGAAGATGCAAAAAGTTGTGTTATTTAGGAATTTCCAGATTTTAAGAGAAAAGAAAAAGAGTGGTGTTAATTACAACATAATGATCACTTACAGTGTGTAGATGTAAATGTTGATATTTAGAGGGTCCTTTTTTAGTCACAATAAAAAGTGATGTAGGAGGGCCGTCTCTTTGTTGTTATAAGTTATCACTGTGAGGATATTGTACATGAACAGAAGACTCTGTTAAAAGTAAACTTTGCTGCTGATAGCCTTAAACGGTATCAGGAACTGTTGCACCGTTGTGCTCTAAAAACAGAGCCAAATGCTAGAATGTTTTCAGGAACAAACTGGTAAAGTGTTTCCATTCTTCTGGGCCATGGTTTCCTCTTTGGCAAATGCCTGAAATGATGCCATAAGTGACCTTGAGAGCATACATTCTCTCTCCATCATCATCTCCATCATGTCTTGTTAGGAATCACAAGCAGTTGTTCACACTTTTGCACTGAAGATCAACTTTCACAAAGCAAACACCGCCACTGCCTTCTTACTTCTCTACTCCCAGCTAGCACTTGTGTAAAGGGCCCATGTGGGTAGTAAATGGGCTGAAATATGGGTCCCATTTGAGATTGTCCACAGGTTCCATAATGGCCCCATATCACCTGCCCACACGAATTCATTTCCCATTGGTAACCCAACCATGACCCACACAGGTGGCCCATCTGGGCTTGTCAATGTGGGATGCACCTAGGTGACCCAAGTGAGCACCAGTTAAGATGCCCATATTGGGCCCATACCCATTTTTTTCCCATGTAGCCCAAACGTAACCCACATGGGGCCACTGTGGAACCCACAGACATTCCCATTTGTTTCCCAATTTTCAGCCCACTTACTACTCGCATGGGTCCCCCATACAAGTGCAGGCTGGGCTGTTGTTTATTGTAAGGAAGTTAGCACAATGCAGACTTCGTATTTCCTTTTTAAACAACATCTCTCTCCTCCTGTACAGTATGCAAAATTTACAAACCTCTCTCTATGTACTTTTGGTCATTTTAATTGTAAGCCTTTCTTTCTTTCTTTCTTTCTTTCTTTATTTCTTTATTTTAGTATGGCCATTGAATGTATTTTTGAGTTGCAGTCAAAATAAAAATACTGGTTAGAATCGATTTTAAAGAGGTGGTAGATTTAGCCATCAGTTTGAAGAGGTAATTTATTCTGTATGTACAGAAAGAACATTGACCCACAAACGTTTTCTTACAGAAGAGACTCTGTGTGAGGAGCCTGCAGCAGTCAGCTGGGAAATTCCTCTATGTTTGCGTTAACCAGGGCTGTACGGCTGTACAACCAGCTAAATGTGATTTAGTTTTTATGAAGTTTCAGACTTGTGTCAAGATTGTTAAGGTGAATTATATGTTCGCACCGAGCACTCATAAAGGTTTCTCTGTTCGTTTTCCACATACGCCACTTCATTAAAGTTGATATAGAAGTGCACTGTAGTGATGTCGAGAAGTAGTTTAGCCTGGTCACATCTTGTAGAAGTTGCAATCCCTCTTTGCCCCCTGGAAAAAAAAAACCCACACAGATTTGCTTTTTTGTGATCTAGAGGCCTGAATATTGGTCTTATTCTGGGCTGTTGTTTGTGTAGCTGAAAAACTGCACACTATGTTTTACCTAGCCACTGTGATATCCTCCACAGCAGTGTACAAATAATGAATCCAGTAGGTCGCCAATGGGCCACATAAAAACCCCCATGTGCTTGTCCAGAAAAAATCGATTCAGTTATGTATTGGGATTTCTTTGTATGGTGATTCATGTTTTGGCACACTGATTCCAAAATCACTCACTCACTCACTCACTCACTCACTTGCCAATCCGCTAAATCCTACTAGGTTCATGGGGAGGCTGGAACCTATCTCAGCCGACACTGGGCTGAGGTGGGGTACTCTCTGAACAGCTCGCTGAGGCCAGCACACACACAACCATTCACAATCACACCCACAACGAGGGGTAATTTGGAGTGAGCCTAATGTGCATGTCTTTGGACTGTGGGAGGATCCCACAGACACAGTGAGAATGTGCAAACTCCACACAGAAAAAAAAATATATTTAAAGCTTTCAAGTTTTAAAGATTTAGGGGTATAACTCAACTTTCTGTTGCATGGTTCAAGATTGTTACAAAAAAAGGGGTGGGGGGGGATAATATTGCATATGAAATACCGAATCGTGACACAAATTGAATTGGCACAGAGGTATTGTGATAATATTGTATCGGGTGGTCCCTGTTTATCATGTTTTGTTTGGTCAGAAACCTAACTCATAAACTAAAGCAGTTGTAGCTAATGTAATATAATAACATACTAATTGCATATGCTCATCATCCTAATCTAAAAAAAATTCTAATAAAGAAAGTATTGAATCATTGGCCTGCATTTTTGCTATAATGTATAATTAAAGGATAGAATTCAGGCCTTACAACCACAAGGTGACTGTTACCATATCAGACAGATTATGCCTTAGCCAGTGCGTCTACATTAGTGCTGTGCAGCAAGCAGTGGGTTTCTGAATGAGGTGCATGTGGTATACCAATTATATTAGTGTGGTGCATCATACAATGAATTTACGTATATATTTTAAAAATGTAATACAGATATCGCCTACAAAATATGTGCATACGCCATTGTTCTGAAACTCATTTAAAAAAATAAACGTAACAACCCATTCAATATTATATTTACTTTTATACTATAACTTGCCAATGCGATATATAGTACAGCTAGCTTTTCTAAAACTGTCCTAGAGAATGAACTCATTACCATTTCCCATCAATGTTTTTACTGATTCTTTCCACAATTCTTAGATGCTACATTATTTGATCGTGATACTCTCATGATGTGGGCTAAGAGAGTCAAAATGTCCATTCAATAACATGTGTGGTCCTACAGCACTGATGCCTGCTTGGATTGTGATTGCTGTGTTTAGTTGTGGGAGAAGCTTCACTGATGCGGTAATTTTTAAGTGGTCAGCAGCAGAAAACTGCTGTTTAAGCAATAATGATGACCCAAGATAACGTAATAGATAGGTAACTCTCTTTGTCTCTGTCTGACTCTCTCTCTCTCTCTCTCTATCTCTCTCTCTCTCTCTCTCTCTCTCAGGTAATATTCAGACACTATTTGGCATGACATATGTTTGTATACAGTAGGTTTGTGTGGTCTAAGCTGTTCATATTATTCCCCCGTTAATTTAATAGCTTAAAAGCAATGCAATTCCATTTAATGCAGTTTTATTTGTATAGAGCTTTTTCCAACTGACATTGTCGCAAAGCAGCTTTACGTAGTAAAAAAACTGATAAAGATTTTAAACACTTCTCTGTAAACTCTACACAGCCCCAGTGAGCAAGGCCGCAGTGGCAGTGACAAGGAAAAGCTCGCTCAGACAACACGAGGAAGAAACCCTGAGAGGAACAAGATTCAAAAGGGGAAACCCATCCTCATTTGGGTGAAACCAGATAAAAGTACAAAGCATGTAGCAGAAACTTTATTATAGTTTAACGTGAAGTCTAGATGGTTATCTTAAAACTGTACTGTAGTCCTAAATCGTTTTAGTAAAAGACTTTAAATCACCAGCAGTGAAAGGTTATAGTGCAGTTTAAATCAAAGTGAGAAAAGAAAATTGTAATTATTACTTAGATTTTCTGCTATATTATGTACAATAGAGTGAAACAATGTTCTATTCTTATTCACTGACGTAATAAATGAACATGTCTTGACTGAGGCTGTGGGACAACAGTTCGCCTGGGAAATATACACATGTTGGAGACAGTTGACCTACTGCCATGTTTTTGGGTGGTTGAAAGAAACTGGAGAACCTGGAATTCCCTTATGGAGGTACTGGGAGAACATGTGAAACTCAGAACAGACTGTAATCCAAGGTCAGGGTTGACCCCGGGAGCCAGTAGATAAGAGGCAGCAATACTACGTGCATGGAATGTAGTAATTTGAGATTTACGATGGACGCTTGAGAACAAAAATAAGCAGTATATTTACTATGGTGTATTCAACCAATTACAGTAGTATGATAAGGTGCATCTCTCAGAGCTATAGTGCATACTAAAGGTGATGATAAAATTGTTTGTGTTTATGATGGCAAACTATGTTTGTATGCTCTGCATCATGTTTATGCAGGCAGAGTGGATGGTTTGGCATGCATTTGATTTGTTTTTTATTATTTTGTCTTAGCCGTGCTAGGAATGGAAGTAATGCTCCTTAGATGTAGTTCCCTTGAGAAAGCTAAGGATGAAAGCTTGGGGTGAAAGTAAAATTTGACATGTTCTAAAAGATTGTCCTCAGCAGCTGGACAGCAGACATGACCCTCTGAAACCTTACACACACTGATGATTAGATGGTCAGTTATGTGTGGCCTTTTGTGTCTGTGCACAAAAAATTGCTTCTGGTGCTATCTTCTCCTCTACTGGGCAAAAGAAATGCAGGGCATGGGAAAGAATGTATGAAATGTATGGAATGGAATCTGAATGTGAACAAAGATTTCACTCACTCATTTGCCAAACCGTTTCATTGTATTACAGTTGCGGGGAGGCTGGAGCCTATCTCAGCCAACACTGGGCAAAGGCGGGGTACACCCTAAACAGTTCACCAGACCATCGCAAAGAAAAAAACCTTTCACACTCACACCTTGGGGCAATTTAGAACAGTCAATTAGCCTAATGTGCATGTCTCTTGATAGTGGGAGGAAACCAGAGTGCATGGAGGAAGCCCACACAAGCACAAGGAGAACATGCAGACTCAGAAATGCACACAGAACACAGAAACGCACAGAAACGCCAAAGCCTGGGACTCGAACCCAGGTCCATCTTGCTGTGAGATGGATGTGCCAATTATTACGTCACTGTGCCACCCTAAACAAAGATTTCCTTATTTCTTATAATGTATTTACTTTATATTAGACTGTAAATTTGCTTATTGGTTTATTGTAATACTCAAGCTTTGACAGGCTGGCTTAAATAATTCTTGTGACATTTAATCATAACTCATATTTCTCATTTACATGGATGTTAAACAGATAATAAAGATAATTTCACCACTCAGTATTTCTTCCACTATTTCTTACAACCATCACATGAGCTAGGAAGCAGTAAAAAATGGAAGCAAAAGATGATCATTCCATTCATGTTGCGTAAATGCTAGATATTTACAGCAAACTATGTGAAAGATAACTCTGATTATTTTTGTTTTTCTTAAATAACATTTAATTACATTTTCTGTAACCCTGCTTGATTATATTGCCGATAAATAGTTTAAGAAAAAGTGAATGATTTTCACGTAACGTCTGTCCTCATGTGATGGGGTGAAGGGCAGTGTCAGTGGAAATAAACTACAGCACCAATTCAAACTTTTAGTGTATTTAGAGCTTCCCTAGAAGGCTGCCATTTAGATGCTGTTGTCTTGTGAACATCACGTTCTTTTTACCCTCTCTCAATGCCCACAAAAAATGTCCATCCTGTTACATAAGATCACATACGAGTCCTTAATGTTAAATCATATTCAGTGCATTTCAAACATATGATAAAAATCCTATGTTCCAGTTATCTTTTTATTGCTGTCTTATGATACTATGCTTAATATATTATCAAAGAATACATAAAATAGGCTATTACATTATGCTTGAAATTTTGACTGTCTTGTCCCACTATATCATCTCGCTATAGCGAGAAGAGTCTCCTCAGTGTTCAGCCTTTGATACAGTGTGATATCGAAAGTTCCACTGTTGTCATAATAAAAATCTTAAATCCTACAAACACATAATAAGACATGTTTTCCTGAAATGCCAAATTAAAAGACAGAGAATTCATTTATAAACATTATGCTTTCATGTCACATGGGAATGAGCTCATGACCACAGTTAGAAAACAGCCCATTTTAGGACTTTTTTATGTAATAAAAAACTTGTTTGTTTACCTGATTAAAATCAATGTGTGCTTTTAATGCCCTGGCTCGGACATTGAGGCACATGGAAACACTTTCATCTGCTTTCTTTTTGTGTACGAGGCTTTCAGTAAATTTGTGGAATAATTTTATTAGAATAGGAGAAGCTGAAATATAACCCATTAGTGTGAGGGATCCAGGGTTTTCTTTCTTAGGCAAATGCTTCCCATCGAAATAATACCATTCTTTGTTTTGGCAGGAACTCATACAATTTTAATGAAAATTATTCTGCCTGACCAAAAACAAAAACAAACAAACAAACAAACAAAAATCACGCACTCTAATATTTTATTGGACCACCTTTAGCCTTGATCACAGAGTGTAATCACCATGACACTGTAGCCTTAGTTGGTCAGATCGAGGCTCAGCAAAGTTGTGCATCAAGAAAATTAAATGAGCTGATGACCTGAATGCACTGAATGACCAGGTTATCAAAAAAATGCACTTTTTCTTCCCTGATGGCACAGATAAAAAAAATTGGGGCTCAAGGTTTCTTCCATGTGTCGACTGATAGGGTCTTTCTTTTCCACCATCACGACAGGCTTGCTCATTAGAGACGTGCAGGATTTATCGTGAAATGTTTGTCTTAAGTTTACATTCATTCATTTCATTCATTTTCTGAGCCACTTAATCCTAATAAGGGTCGCAGGGAGGCTGGCCCCCATCTCAGCCGACTGTAGGCGAGGGCAGAGTACACCCTGGACAGCTCGCCAGGCCGTTGCAGGGCAGAAACACGCTGACAGCAACCCAATAACCTACTCTTTACCTCTCACCACAGACTGTTGATAACCCAGTTAGCTGCACTGGGATCTTAAGTTTACATTTTTAAACAAATTCGTTTAATATGTAAAGCTGATTTGTGGCAATGTCAATTGTAAAAAAAAAAGTGCTGTACAAATAAAAATGAATTTAATTAAACTCAGGGAGCATGAGGAATCATTTTCCCACATGAACTGGCACCACCTAGTCCTAACTTTAACCCTTTTGAATCTCTGGGATGTGCTGGAGAAGACTTTATGGAGTGGTTAAATTTTCCTGTCATCAATTCAAGATGTCGATGGAAAAAAAAAGCCAACTCCAGATGGAAATTAATGTTTTGATGTTGCTTAAGTTTGTCAAAACAGTGCCATAGTGATTACATGCCAAAATCAAAGCTAAAGGCGATCCAACAAAATATTAGCGTAGGCGACTTTTTTGGTCGGGCAGTGTATGATGAGTCTTAGATATGTTTTTAAGTAGAATCTGTTTAAGAAAGTTGAGAATATAAGATTGTGCACTAACAGAGAAGCATGACCATGTATCGTTCTGGGTAACCTTCTGTTACCACTCAGAATCCACTTAGAGAAAAGTACAGAAGGAAACACAGACAGGCAATCATTCACACACACATTGCTATATAGGGACATTTTTTTCATAATTGCTGTATAGGGAAAATTTTTTTAAACGGAATCAAAATTTATTGGCCTTAAGGTCATTTGAAAAAGGTGGAAGAAACCAGCATTTTGGTACCTCGATGGTTAAAAATCAGATCACTATAAGCAGACATATAGCATTTTAAAGGAATCATTTCAGGGATGTTTTGTTCTTATTCCTTACGATTAGTGTTAAGAATAAAACTACAATGATGATTGCATTTTTTTGACTTGGTAGTGGAGCATTTAACACTAAATTAAGTATACTAATCAATTCCACTGTAATTTGTAGGGGTTACTGTTCAATGATGATGGTATTATTTTTTAATGATTCATGTCGATAAGATAACCACTTTGACTTCAAGGTAAAGGTCAGATGTGCAAGCATAATCACTAGTCTGGGACTTGTTTTTGCTTGAGGCGAGCTAGAAATACATGGAATTTATCTGAGTTCTGTAAGCATTTTTGTGGGTATAATTACATGGGATATGTTTTACAGACATTAATACAGTAATTTGTATTATGGCTTTACTTCAAGAAATACAATTAACACAAATTGGATTTATTGGCGACAGCCTAAAGTCACTGTATATGTCCTAAAATCCTGCCTTGACTTCCTGGGCGGTGACTGGGCTGGAACTCCAGAATAATGTTGTCTCGACATCAAAAAAACAAAATGCAAATCTTTCATGTCTGATTTAAAGCAATATGTTTATTTTAAGTTTAAAAAATTACTTTGATTTTGAAACTCAATTAATTCACCAGTGTTGACCACGGGCGTGCTATGTGATCTAAGTGCTTAATATATTTAGTTTGGCTTATGTGCATGTCTTTGAACTGTAGGAGAAAACCAAAGCACCCTGAGGAAACCCACAAAAGCACAGGGAGAACATGTAAACTCCACTCAGAAACGTCCTCATCGGGCATGGGGCTCGAACACAGGACCTTTTTGCTGTAAGGCAGAAGTGATAAAAAGTACACCACCATGTCGCCATGTCTTGAATGAAATGTTGAATACAGATGAGAAATGTATGTCTCAAACAAGCTTAGTGCTACTTATTTATGATTTATGAACTGAGAAAATGTCACCCATGCGTTTTTTTTCGCCAGTATAGACAGCATGTCGAATTTGCACAGACATTGTGACACCTCCTGTGTTACAGTTATATGTGGGCACTTTTGGGGTTAGTGGCTTGTGTCAGAACTTGAATTATGAGGTTTCTGTAGCATTAAGGCATGGAGAGCCTTCCCTAATGGTCATCTTACCCTGGCAACCACTCTGAGTAGAGATGCCAGGAATTTTGTCCTGTCTGGTTGTTTATCACTGGATCTCTGTCCCACCCACGGAGTCCATGTCACAGGTTTAGCTCTTTGCTAAATGATTTACTTTCTCTAAATGTCTTACACCTTCATTTATTAATATTTTATCACATTACATTTGCTTCAAATCTCAGCCATGCTTATTCTATTGACTTCCATTGACAACTGAATTAAATCTGCATCTCTATCCTCATTAATATCATTATATCAAACTCATTACTAGAATATATCCAATGGCAGGGTAACACAGTAACACTTTATAATAATTTACAGTACAGCACCTGGGGTCTGTTCTGTATCTGGTCCTTTAAAGAAAGAACATTTCACTCTCACCCAAACATAATGTCTTTAATGTAAACGTTCTCTGCTGGGAGGAAGGAAATGCATAGTATGGCATACCTTTTGCGTCACCAAGTATTTAATAGTAAGAAGATTTGGGCACAGATTCAATATTCCATTCTTTTAGCAGCTGAAAGAGTGGTCTTTGGGAAACAGATGTTAATTGTAGAGAGGTGGGGGGGTGGGGGGGATACTTAGCCTTCTCTCAGGAGTAGTAGAGACTTCTTCTCTCCAGTCGTTAGGTTCTGCTTAATAATTGATGCTTCCTGAAACACCAGTCTCTGCTGATTCCAGACGTATTAGTAGCCTTTTAAGCCAACATGGTCTACGGAGCCTTTTTGTGAATAGCCTCAGTGCTCCAAAGAATTCTTGTTTGCCAACATAAGTTGGAGCTGACCAGTGGCTTACTGCAATGTGTCTGAACCAGAGAACACAAATGAATGCAAAGAGGTCTGAAATATTCCCTGGTAATCAGAAATTCAGGCATCTGCAGCATCTCTATCCAAACCCGATTTTGGATCGGCTCCCACTGACACTGACTCCATTCTGTTGAGAGAAACTTGGCAAAATCTCACAGCAACTCGGCTTCATATCCAGTGTTAAAGGATGTGTCACAAATAGTTTTTCCTGACTAATAATATACTGTATTTCTTTGTGCATACTGGGGCAGTCGTCCAACAGGAAATAATGGCACACTTACTAAGTAACAATAGAACATTCTTGAAGGTTCCCTGAACGAAATATAATCAAATGCAAGCAAAAGGAATGTTTTTATAGCATTGTCTCATTACATGATTTCTCAGTGTCTGCTTACAGAACAGTGTTAATTACATTAATTTGGTATCTGGCTTCTGTTGTTTGTCTGTTAGCAACATAATGTCCTGCCTAGCCTTCATGAGCACTCACATAGTACATATGACACAACAAGGAGGAAAACATGAAACGTTCACAATAACCGTACTATGTAATATGATGATTAAGAAGTTCAGTACTGCGATGGTTTAGGGTGTACCCCGCTTTCGCCCAGTGTCGGCTGAGATAATCTCCAGTCTCCTCGTGACCCTAGTAGGATTGAGTAATTTCGCAAATGAGTGAGAGAAAGCGAAGTTCAGTTTAAAAAATGTGATTTATTTACTGTTTTCGCTTTGAAATGTTGACTTTTTAATACATTGCTGAATCCAGAGGTGCTATCTAGGAATTGAGGTGGGAGGAAACTGGAGAACCTGGAGGAAATGCAGATGCAGGGAGAATACTGAACTGTAGATCTGGAGTATATTAAAAATGGATGCTGTTTTTTTTTCTCCTGTGCATTGTTTACTTTGCTAATGAGCTATTGGTAGGCAGCTAGACTGCTAATGGTATGTGAGAGCTAAGTGTTAATCTGACGATTGAAGTTCAAACCCACTTTTGACATTTCTAGTTCATTCATTCATTTTCTGAACCACTTAATCCTAATTAGGGTCGCGGCGAGGCTGGAGCCCATCTCAGCTGACTCTGAGCAAGGCCATCGCAGGGCACATTTGTAGTTTGTTCCTCAAAATACAATAAGCAAACTGCATTTTTGTTGTTGTTGTTATTTTGTTTTCCGGTCAGTCTTTCTTTAGGCAGTTCATGTTAGCAGCCTTGTGCTAAGCCATAAAACAATGCATTGTTGCTACAGATACAGTGCTAAACCATCATACTAACCATTATCTTCTGAACACACTATCATTACACACTCTTACTCACCCATTTGCCGGACCGTTTGCTCCTATTTGGGTCGCGGGGAGGCTGAAGCATAACTTTGCCACCACTGAGCGCACTGAACAGCTTGCAAGACCATCGCAGGGTAAACACACACACAACCATTCAGATTCACACTAACATCTAGGGGGAAATTTGGAACAGCTAGTTAGCTTAATGGGCATGTTTTTTGATTGTGGAAGGAAACCGGAGTTCCCGGAGGAAACCCACGCAAGCTCAGGCCAAGCCCGGGACTCGAGCTCAGGACCTTCTTGCTGTGAGGTGGACATGCTAACCACTACCCCATCGTGCTGCCCGACTATGATCGCAAATATACACAGATAGATGACGGTTGCACAGAACATAAACACACAGAAATCAAGAATTGCGTCCGAGTTCAATGTGATATATCTATGGGATTACTCTGACTGATACTGTAAGAGCTAGAATTTCTGCCTCAACGAACCATGATGTCCTCTTTTGGTCTCTCTACAAACAAGCTGTTTTATCTTTGATCAATGCATTCCATTAATGAACATATTTCAAACTTTTAGGAATTGCTGGGTTTTTTTATACCATGGATTCCAATGCCTTTAATAGCTGTGCCACAGAAAAAGAACAGTTCCTTTGGCATGCTTGAAGGTATGAAACGCAGTGCACTGCATCATGCCAGTGTCTGCTACACCAAAAAAGGAGTGAGCTGCTCACTTGTGCTTCATCATTTTGGCTGCAATGATTACTTCCAGAGGGGCTGACTAGCTTTAGAGCTGAGACCCAGTCTTCCATTCAGAGATTTTCATCACATAGACATTTCTAACTGAAACACGTCATTTGACAATATATGAAACAGCAGAGAACAAATTCTGGCCGATTGGTTTGTTCCCATACTCAGCTTCTGCAGCTATGTTTACATTTCCTGCCTTGACTAGGGATCAGCGTAGGAACTTTTTTTAAACGTGGGAAAACATGATGGAAGGGAAGTAGAGGAGCATGGGACAAGCCACTAGTGGGAAGCCCTCAGAGACCAGCGTTAAGTGCACTTAAGATGTAGTACATTAGCTATGGCCAGCGATGACCCTTTTCAGTGGTTAGCAAGCTGTACATGAGACACAAGCTACATTCCATGTGAAGTCAAAAGTCATTTACAGCAAAAGTCATTTACATGTAGGTATTTTTAAACAAAAAAGACAAATTACTTTCTTGCAACTTGATTTGCAAGTTGGGACAAATTTCACCAAAAAAATATGGGGCGAAAATATCAACATTAAAAAATGTAATTATAAATGTAAAAATTCCCACAAGCTCGCTTATTAGGGATATAAGGTATATAGGATTTACAGAGAAACTTTAACAAAATCACAAGTTTAAATTCTTATATTTTCAGTCATTAATTTGCTGAACTGCTGAATCCTAATAGGGTCGTGAGGAAGCTGAATCTCCGGATGTACCAACGACTAGCCACTGTGCCACCTTCTTATTCGAATTCTATAAATTACATTTTTTCATTCATTCATTCATTCATTCATTCATTCATTCATTCATTCATTAATCTTTTTACATTTATTATATTCATTCATTGTATTCACACATTTGCTGAACCCCTTAATCCGTGAACCCTGAACAGTTTGCTAGTCCATCGTAGGGCCAACACACACACACCATTCACGCTCACTTTCACACTAAGAGTCAATTCTGAACAGCTAATTAGCCTAATGTGCATATCTTCTGACTGTGGGAGGAAACAGGAGTACCCAGAAGAAACTCCACGCAGAAATGTCCTGTGTATATAACCTGTAATCTTTAAAGGTTATACATAGTATAGCATCCATCTTTCTTATTCCTTTATTTGCATTCTTATCTTAGTTACATGAGAAGTTAACCTGTGGCTGTGGCTGACCTACGAATATTCACTATGTGGTAAGCCATAGGTCGGTGATGCTCGTTCCTTCTTTTGTCATGTGGGAGTGTGTGACAGAGATCAACAGCTGCTTACATTAGTGTTTTCCCAGTGATCATAAAATATTTTCACAATTCTGATCTTCTTGCTGCCTTCAAGGGGAAGCTAATAGTAAGAGTGTTAAAATTCA
>JAQMYF010000013.1:22197207-22226680 GCA_030014195.1 Neosilurus mollespiculum | reverse complement strand
CACAATATATATATATATATATATATATATATATATATATATATATATATATATATATATATATGAAAACCCTTGTTTTTCCCATATAAATTTAAAAATTGTGTACATTTTGTAATATACATAATCTACATTATGTATGATTGTTTATATGATGCTGCATGAAGTTTATTTATTTATTTGCTTTTTTTTTTTATAAGAAGCTGCATTACTTATGCTAATGTTTACTTAAGAGAAGTTATCAATATAGAGTTTGGAGAGATAACTCTATAGCTGCTATAATGTAGGAGAGAATGGATATCCTTCGTTAAATGTTACTATAATCATTAAAATTAATGGTGTTTTCTTCATAAATAAAAAGATGGTAAATAGCTGAAAATAATGAGGTGATGTTATGAGATAAATTTCAGCTTTGGGATGGTAACAATATCTGAGTATCCATGTCTTTAAAAAGTTGTATTGTGGCATCTCTGGTCTTATTTTAAAACCTCCTTAAGGTCGAAGGTTTGTGTGCGACTACAGCTACAATCCTTTTTTAGTCAAACTCTTCCTGTAGCAGCAGCAGCAGCAGGAATACAGTGTTTATGCTCATAGTTACAGATATGACACACTAACAGTAGATCTCGCGTTTCAGAAAGCTCTTTGGCAGTAGAATATGCATACTGTTGATTTGTGGAACCACAGAAACGGCAAAATATTTGCCTGATTATTAGAAGGAGCCTGTTGTTCTTCATTTCGTTATTTAAAAAAAAATTTAGCTATTACAGGAAGTTGGGGCTTTAGAGCTGGGGTTGTGGTCTTCATCCAAGACCTGTTCTGATGACCACAGGATATCACTGAATATTGTTTTAGAGGTTTTAGAAAAGTTGTCAGGTTCTAAGCAAGAACAGCATGAATTATGGCTCTGTTAACAGTAGGTATAGCATCTGCTACCACTGCAGAGTTACCTTGTAAGGATATGCAACAGTGAGGACTCACTCACTCACTCACTCACTCACTCACTCACTCACTCACTCATTTGCTGAACTGCTTAACCCTATTAGGGTCGCAGGGAGGCTGGAGGCTGTCTCAACCAACGCTGGGCAAAGGTGGGATACACACTTAACAGCTCATCAAATCATTGCAGGGCCAGCACACACAACCATTCACACTCACATTCACACCTAGGGGCAAGTTGGTACAACCAATTACCCCAGTCTTCATGTCTTTGGACTGTGGGAGGATACCGGAGTACCCAAAGGGAACCCACACAAGCATGGGGAGAACATGCAAACTCCACAAAAAACGCCCTCGCTGAGCCCGAGACTTGAACCCAGGACCTTCTTTCTGTTAGGTGGATGTACTGTTGTCTTATCAGTAGCATGATTCGTTTTTTTATGAGTATGACTACATGCACGTGGTATTAGACTGATACCAACATTTATGCATCCCTTGTGATGTATGTCATTTCTGTAAATTGGAGTCATATCCTTAATAAAAGGTTGCATCTCTACAAAACAGTAGTCCTGGTTTTTCTTTTGGTCAGGGTAACTCCAAGACACATGTGAGTCCATCCATGAAACGATTCATCTATAAAGTTCAAAATGAGCACATCTCAATGGAAATGGTGTATTTAAATAATGGAATATTTTTCTATAGTTGTTGTTGTTATTATGTGAGAACAGAAATGCATGCTGTTCAATGACTCAGTGGTATGGTGCTGGATTACTGATCCCATGGACGGGGGTTCACGCCCCACTGTCACTGGGCTGTCCCCCCAGTGCAGCTAACTGGGTTATCAAAGGTCGGCCATGTTTCTCACTGTCTGTGGTGAGAGGCATGTAAAAAAAAACATTGCTGACTTTCGAAAAGAGTAGGCCGCATTGCCGTCAGCATGTTCCTGCCCTCCAGACTAGGCAGAGATGGGCGCCATCCTCCCCGTGACCCTAATTGAAATGATAATGATACCCTCATATTTCCAATCTGTTAAATAAGTTTATGTGTTTCAGATTAAGTGTCTTTATTTCGGACCTCATGCAAGTACCTCTCTTATTAAAAAAAAAATATATATTTCATCACAAGATATGCAGCTAACGCTTACAACTGTTGATGTGAAAGTGAATACATCTACAGTCAGATACAGATTAAACAAATTTGACCTGCATGGGAGGCATTTCAGGAAAAAGTCACTGCTGTCACAAAAGCACAACTGAGCAAAACCACAGTTCTGAATGCAAGAAGCAAAGATGGCCTCGTTTGGCTACAGACACAGGATACATGTGAACAGGAGAATAACTGGTCAAATCACTGGTGGTATGGATGGTGGTAACAATTTTATAAACTGGGGATGATTCACTGCCTCAGAGACTGGGCACCTTGCAGTCATTGATTTCAATATGAATTCCACAAAGGTTATATCCAAGTATTCTTGAAAGTTGAAAGGTGAAGCTCTCTGTGTAAAAGCATAAACCACATTAACAAATCCACAAAGGAATGGCTCAAAGAGAAGAAAAGGAGGGTCATAGGTCAGTAGATCCTGTCTGAATCTGGCTTAAGGGTGTATGTACTTTCTCCATTGAAGTATATCACATCTTCAGAAAATCTTAGGGTGAGATGATGCTGCACTAATTAGCACTGTGTCCTCAAAGCAAGGTTCTGGGTTCGAGTCCTCTGGTTTCAGCCAGCTGGGGCCTTTTTGTGTGGAGTTGGGATGCTCTCCCTGTACTTCTGTGGGTTTACTCTGGTTGATTCAGTTTCCTCCCACAGCTCAAAGGCATACATAATAGTTCAACTAGCTACTCTGACTTGCTCATAGGTGTGAATGAGAGTGATTGGTGGTTAGTCTCTGTGTCAGCCTTGTGATAGATTGACAACCTGTTCAGGGTGTACTCGGCCTCTCGCCTGAGGTCAGTTGGGATTGACTCTAGCTTCCCAACAAACCTGAGAGATATGATTATATGTGGGAATGAGGGATTCACAAAAAGTGTTACCAAATCAACTACGTAGTTATCTTAACACTCTCTCTCTCTCTCTCTCTCTCTCTCTCTCTCTCTCTCTCTCTCTCTGCATCACGTGAGGCACCATGAATGGCTTCCTTTTTTCACTCCCCAGCTGCTGCCAATTACTCTCCTTTGGCCTTTCTTCTCCTGTCAGTACAGACAGAATAAGAGGGTCACTGATTTGCTTCAGTCCAAAATACTACGAGCCTGTTCTCAGCAGAGGCAACATTGGGGTAAATCATTCAAAGGAAAAAGGTCTGACACTTGGGTCACTGCTATATTATAGCGGATGAAGTGTAAAAAGCTGCTTTATTCATGTTTTAGTGGATTTTAAATGCAAGGCCACAGACAATGTTGAAATGCATCACAGAAATAAATTTCTTTTGTTCTATTCTACACTCAGTCGACCTCTGCTTTGCTGTATTTTGTCATGTCCATCAGTGCTTTTAGTGCATGCTCCATCAGTACAACATCAAAGAAAATTGATTGGTGCTGAAAATGCCCGTGTAATGCACAGCCTCATGTTTAGGGCTGCTCCAGGTATTATTGTTACTCTTCACTGGAGGCAGAGCAGGTTTGATGGATACAACAGAGCTCGCCAGTCCTGAGCTAAAATCACTAATGCACAGGAAATGCTTTTGTTGAGGAATACTAATTAAATTTCTTAAATGGGAGGCCATCCTTCATGCCCAGTTTCCATCTCACAGCGCTGGCTGAAGAGAAGGAGGGCTCCATTTTCATTTTTGATTGTAGGCTTAAAAAAAGAGCAACAACAGTAGCAAATATAATACGATGAGTACAATTTCTAATCTCTGCTTGCTACATTCTATATAGTCCAGTTTTATATTTGTTATCTCAAACAATTGGAACTGCAATCTAGATCTTCAGAGCTATGGGCTACTTAAGGAGGGGTTAAATTTCCAGGCAGTGACATGAACAGTGGGTCACTATACTGTGGTGTAAATCAAGCTTTTATTCTTGCTGAAGAGTGACACACTTGAATGGTGCACATTAATACACACATGGGTGGGCTCTTTGGATTCCATTCAAAGTATTTCCCCTCATCTGCTACTTTGTGTTTTTGTTGCACACCCATCATATCAAGCATTTGTTATTGGAATGTTGTCCATGCACGGCTATAACAGTGCACGTATCCTTCGGATCCACTCAGGAATTTTATGTTTTCATTCCGTCATTGATTATTCATCAACAATTATATTCTATTTTATGTCATCTAATATGTAGTTTAATGGTCTATTTAAAGCTTTTGGTTGACTGACGTGTGTGTGTGGGTGTGTGTGTACAGTCTGGGCCAAGTTGGAGGTCAGCATGGAGGACAGAATAGAGGTGTTACAGGATGAGGTGGCAGAGATCCCCTGCATATACAACACGAGTGGATCCTCAAGTTCTCCGATGATACAGTGGTTTGCAGTAAGTCATTTATTTAGATATGTGTAAATTGCTTTTCTCTGGGACATGATTAAAATTTCAGACAAAAATAACATTCATTTTTTCATTCACCTTTGACAATAATACCATCCTATATGTGTTTATTCTGTTTTAGAAAACAGTGGGTGGCAACAGAATGCAGATCACCTATAAAGATGACACTGGGACAATTGAAAATCAGGGCACATTTTTGTCAGGGAGGATTAATGTCTCTTACTCGCAGGAAGGCATGATGGGAAACTCGATTCTGACCATCAATGCTGTACGAGTCAGTGATGTTCGAGACTTCATCTGCCAAGTACACATGGATGCAAGCAGTGCAGAGGGACACACTCAGCTTCTAGTATTCAGTAAGACAAATCTGTCCTGCAGGAGTAGCACCACTTTATTAAGAGTAGCACTGGCAAATTTTTATACCACACCCATGACAGTGAACAGTAAGGGGGTGATCACACTAGAGGTGCGACAGTAAAATGCTGACACAAATAGATTTTTTTGCAATTTTATTTTTGCAAATTTTGTAATTCATGTCAAGATGTTTTTTTTCGACTTCACATGCAAGCAAACATTTTGCAGCTTAAATACGTATATATCATGTGAAAGACAATTTTTATGACTGATCTGCAAGTAAATTGTGATTGGTTTGCTGATGTTTAGCAAAAAAGCGAATCTCATGTCTTAAATCTGTTGCATTTTGTTTGCTTTTTATTCTCAAACCATTTGTATTTTTTTTTTTTCGTGTTATTTGCATGAGAGAATAAATATAGCATGAGAAAATAAATATAGCACAAAGAGAATAAAATACGAATGATGGCAAAATATATGGAATACGGCGGGTGCCAACAAGTCTTAAACTTTCCTCGTGGAAGTCAGCAACTTGTCACTTTTCCTTGTGAATGAAAAACTAATAATTTGCAGCAAAACAACTTGGCGAGCTTCTCGCAACATGTACCGACTGTTTAAGGAGAGTCTGAAACTATTCCGTGTCAGTGCTTTGTTTTGTGACATTGGCGGAAATGTGTGTTCACGAACATGGCAACCAAAATGTGATGCCGCATTGAGAATGAAAAAAAAAAACCCAGCTGCGAATTACCATTCGCGATAGTCACTTTTCTATCGCACCAGACTGTGCAGAAAAAAATTAACTGAAATAATGTATCTCGGGAGGTGCGAGATAGAATTAGCATCCCAAGTGCTTTTATTAATTTCCTCTAACCGCATAAACTATTGAATGATATCCCACTTACTCCACAGTGATTTACCAACAATTCCAGTGTTGCATTATTCATAAAATGACACACTATACACTTTAATGGTTTATAGTTAGATCTCATGTTGTGAAACACTTAAAAGGAAAGTTAGTTCCTAAACGTTTTCTTACAAAATGTCACATCAATTACATGATGCATCTGCTATCACAAGAACATGTTTAGAAACAATGTTATCATTAACATGGCTTCCAAGTGTGCAAAAGGAAAGCGTTCACGCTATCATTTTAGTGTCATGCCACAGCCGTCTGTGACCAGGAATGCAAGAGAGCAGAATTACCTGTCAATTACAGTATATGCATTAAATCAGGAACATGTTAGTGATAACATGACAGTATAATGTAACAGCTCTGATTAATTGCTGTATAATTGATACACTTGTATGTCACCTCAGAGGTTACTGTCCCTGCAGCTTACATAGTTTTGTGCAAAAGTTTTCAGCACCCTTAAAAGAAAAGTAAACCCAAACTTGCATGCGTAGTTTATGATTTATAAACTTTTTTGTGTAAGCGGGGTTTGGGGGAGTAGCAAAAAGTCACATGGTCATCTCGTGTCTCTGCCGACAATTCACAACTAATTTGAATATGAAAACATGGCGCTGTATTTTTTCTTTTATGAGCATACCCTCATTTTAAGGTTTAATTTTGATGAAGTGTTCACGAGTTTATATCTGATTAATATCTGCATACTGTTATTATTGCCGTTAAATTGCCTTATATGAACTGGGGAATTAATGCCTATTCTCGCAATTTTGCACTCTTGAGACTTTCACTACCAAACGGACTTTAGCAGATTGCAACTTTAAACTGTAAGTAAAAACCACCCGATGATAAAAATATGCATATGTTCATGTGTAACAGAAGAGTTTGGAAATAAAATAAAAAATAAATAATAAATATTCCTAGATAAAAACAGAAATACTGTAAAGAGCAGCAAATAGTAAAAAAATGAAATAAAGTTAGTATTTGGTGTGATGACATAGGCATAAAATAACAATATTTTCGGGTAGAATGTGTGTAGTTTTATAAGGATGCTGGCTGTTGGTTTTAATGCGCATCTTGCAGAACCAGACACAGCTCTTCTGGAAGTTTTGACTGCCTCATTTGCTTCTTATTTCTGCAGCAAAATTGAGCAGTGTTCATTATCTTCATTAGAGTTTTTATGTCACGTTTAGTTTTCTGCTGTAAAATGTACTTTCGGAAATATAAAATGTTGTTTTTGTACTGACTCAGTAATGCAAAGTCATTCATTTGCTCAGCTGCTTAATTGTACCCATTCACGCCTAGGAGTAATTTCGATCAGCCAATTAGCCTAACATCCCTGTCTTTGGACTGTAGGAGGAAACAGACTACCCGGAGGAGACTCTCGCATGCCTGACGAGAAAATGCAAACTCCATACAGAGACTCAAACCTGGAACATTCTTGCTGTGAGGCAGACATGACAAATACTACGCCACGTTCCACCCTAATGCAACAGTCATAAAATAAAACTGTGTAACAAAGTTTGGACTTACAAAAGGGTGCCTAAACCTTTTGCACAGTATTGTAGCTGAGTGTCTGTCACTCAAAGCAAGGAAACTGAGCTGCTGGTAATACTCCCATACTCACAGTCCATGTGATGAACCTAAAATCTGAAAACATGGATTCTATAAGAAAAATATTGTTCACTAATGTAAAGTTGCTTTTTTGACAGTTGTGCAAAGTATTTTTCCCAGGCTGCATTTGGATGAGAAGTATGCATGGTTGCTATGGAATCACTGGCAACATAGATGGCCGTGGCGATACCATTCTGTACTACATAATGTACTGGATCTTTCTTTTTTATGGAGAGTGATCACATTCCCATAAACTGGAATTTGTCCATCGTGAGGAATAAGGTTGCAAGTGACATTTTGCAACCATTGAGGAAATCAGTTTCTTGATCTTCTGATAAATCAGCCCTTCAATGCAGAAACTCAAGAACATTGGTTATAGCATATTGCAACATGTTGTGCAAAAATCTCAATTTCACAAAAAAATTCACTTGAGACCTTATTCCTTTGTTCCTCCCATGTGACAAATAGTTAAATAAAAATATCTGGGTCACTGAACAGAAGGGTTTCATGTCCTTGTACCACCAAGTTAGCACTCTTGGGCCCTTAAGCAAGATCCTTAACCCTCATCTGTTCAGTTGTATAAATGATAAAAAAAAAAAAAAAATGAATGTGGCTCTGTGTAGGGGCATCTGCCAAATACTTTAAATATAGATGTAATTGTGATTATATGAACAAGTAACGGAAATTTGGAACATTGGATATGATGGACAAGCTTGCACATTTGTACATTTCCACAAAGGTGTCCTCCAGAGACAGTCTTTGGGAGGAATTGCAAATAGTTTTAAAGAAGGTGCCACAGAAACTGCAGAAAATTTGTAAAAGCAATGCCAGCATTATTACTTTTATAAAGCCCATAGAGGCCACATTTTCTGTTATTTTCTCAGTTTTCTGTTGAATTTTGCATTTGACATGTCAGGTATTTGTTATCTTTTCTTTCTTCAACTAACAATCACAAATAAATATAAATTATAATAAAATTTATAAATATGTGTAAGAAAAATCTATAACAGGTGGTATATTCATAATAACACTGTATCTTTGACATCACTGTAACAGGAATTAATGAAATAATGCTCTTGTAATAATGTGCCTCTATTGTTTGTCCTTTAGAACCTCCATCTCTCCCGTCTATTGCGGGAGAAAGTTACACCTCAGTTGAAGAGAATCTGAATAAGGTAATAGATTATATGAGTGTTCCCATGGTTAAATATAGTGTAATGACATCAGCAGAAAGGTGTTACATGTTGATAGCACAACAACAGGTCTGGGCTGATAGGACTGACAATGGATTGCACTTCATCGTTCATCGTTCATTTTCTGAACCGCTTAATCCTAATTAGGGATGCGGGGAAGCTGGCGCCCATTTCAGCCGACTCTGGGCGAGGGCAGAGTACACAATGGACAGCTGGACTGCACTTCTGCTTTCAGCAAATTTTATTTTAACAACTAAAATTTCTAAAACTACTATGGATTAATTTACATACTAATATACAGTTGTTAGCAAATTACGAAATTACTTTTTAAAATTTTTTTAATCGTTATTTCTATGACACCCATTTCATCCTAGTTTCTATGGTAAACTTCCAATTTACTTTTTTAACAAGGTTAGATTAGGAGATTATTTGAGCCACATTTTATTTAATCAGGACATCTTATTTAATCCTCTTAACCACTTTGGATGGCAAATACACTGATAGTAGCACCTTTTATTTAATTTCAATACTCAAATATCTATTCGTTATGGAAAAAGAATTAAAAAGAAAAGTTTTTAATAAGAAAAAGAATAGATAAAGTATAGCTTTACTGGCCGAGGGATACAGTGAGCTTTCAAGATCAAAATTTCAAACAGCAGTTCGTAAAAGCAAGGTCAAGTAGCAGACACTGGAGACAACAAAGTTACAGACTGGTAGAGGGCAGAAACAACTCTCCACTAACCAGGATGTTCACCAACTCAAAACAGGCTCCTTTGGGTGGGGTTAATGTAGTGCAAAGCTGGAAAAAAACCTTCATCAATGAGAAGCAATGAAGAGTCAGGCTGTTTGCTAAAGACCATAAAAGTCTTCTATGGTGAGTCCAATTTTCAGCATTTCCTATCTAATGGTTAGACAGATACCTGGATGTCACACTGTGAAATTTGGAGGTGGATGAGTGATGATATGGGGTTGCTTCAACAAGGCTGGAATGAGCAAATTTTTGATTGTGAAGGACAAATGAATCAAGGACACATGTACAAGGTTATCCTGAAAGAAAACCTGATTCCTTCGGCTCTGTCGATGTTCCTGAACTCCATGCAACACAGCCAGGTCAATCAAAGTGTGGATAAAGGACCACAAGATCAAGACCCTGCCATTACCTGCCCAATCTCCAGACCAGAACTTCACAGAGAACCTCTGGAATGTGATAAAGAGGAAGATGGATGGTAACATGCCAACAAACAATGCTAAGCTGGTAGATTTTTTTGTGCTGGGAGTGGCATGAAGTCACCCAAGAGCAACGTAAAAGACTGGTGGAGAGCATTCCAATTTGATTCAAGTGTCAGGATTTTTCCACCAAATATTAATTTCTGAAATCATCCAAAGTTCAAACATTACAATTGTGTTGGTTAAAATTTTATTTGACTTTAATTCATTCATTATTCATTGTCTGGAAACTCTGCGTCATTGTTTTCTTATTTTTGACCAGTTGTCACTTTCTGCATTGAAATGCGCTAAGTGGCAATAGTTTTACCTGGAATTTTGAGGAAATGCTGTTAGTAGTTTATGGAATAAATAAAAAAAATTTATGTTTCCAAAACACATACATATAAATAATAATATCTGGGAAACTGATAATTTTGCAGTGGTCAATTACTTTTCTCCCGCAACTGTACTGTATTGTAATGTATGTTGGCAGTTGTATAGTGGAAGCCGCACAATAATTCGAGGCTAATAACAATGAATTAACAAACATCATATTAAAAAAGAAAACTATATATTCCTATTATGGTTTATTTACAAAAAAATCTCTAGTGTAAGCACCACTTTAACATATTCAATCAATTAAACTGAACACCCCTAACACTTGCAAATTAATTTTTGCATTTCAGATTGCAACCTGTAAGGTTTCAAATGGATACCCGGCTCCTAACATCACATGGTACAAAGACAGGGCACCCTTGCACCCCTCAACTGATGGTAAGTACAGGATCACACATCATTACAGTGTCACAGACATTGTGTATATTTTCCTTCTATGATTTTGTCTCTCTGCCTCTGCTTTAGTCAATGTGCAGAATCAAGTGACTATGAATTCCAATGGCTTGTACTCAGTACACAGTGAGCTGTACCTTACAGTAAAAAAGGAGGACAAAGATTCATATTTCTACTGTGAGGTCATCTACTTTGTTCCAGGGGCGGAAAAAATGATAGAGTCCAACCGGATCAACATCACAGTCCACTGTAAGGCAATTTAAACGACTTCTCAGAATACGCTTAATAATATAATATTTATAACAAGCAAGAGTGTACAAGCTTTAGTTCAAGCTGAACAGTAATTTGTGTATCAAGGCCTTGGAGAACTTTTACACCACATTTAGTTTTATCCTCACACTAGATGTAAATTCTGCCAGATAAAATCACATTACAGGATGGCTTATTCACTACACAGAGATTGCACCAGTATAATATAAAATGCTCATTGGTCCCTTGGCTCCCTGCTAATGTTTAAAAAGTTAAAAAGATAATTTTATTGTCATCATAAAAAAAAAAAAAAACTAAAGTGTAAAAAAAGACCTTGACCTTGACCTTACTTTTCACGTTAACTGGAAAGATCACAACTTTATTTTATTTACTGGTTCATGTTATCATCACAGACCCAACATCGGAAGTTACAGTGTCCCAGGAGTCCCCCAAACATCTTATTAAAGAAGGTGACAGGGTAGAAATAAGATGTCAAGGAGATGGGAACCCTCAGCCATTCAAAACCTTCATGTTCGGCAAAGTAAGAAGTCTCGCTCAATCTGGGCTGTAATATATACAGTACATATAATCCAATCTGCAGTTTTATAGTAATAAGTCAAGGCTGTTAGATTAGTGTTATATTTGTGAAGATGTCTCAAATCTTTTAGTTCTGTGTTAGCCTTAAATTGTAATTAAATTTGAACTTGTTGTAAATGTTGTATATGTTCAAATGTCAAATTGCATACAAACGGTTGTAGTACAATACTACAATACAATATTTTTAGTGTAGAGTAGTGTTAAAAATCCCAAGATTTCTTGAATATTTTTAATATTGGATCCTTAATAAACAGTAATATCTACCTTCCATTTCTCAGAAGATACTGTTTTAAGAGATACAGTGTCTTACTTAAATCAGTCCGGAGATTATAAGAAGAAAAGTTTAAAACTGATTTTGTCTTGTTTTCTATGTATTTATTTATTTTATTTTATTTTTCGTTATCATTTTTGTTTTTTTAAGGAAATACCTGGAATTCAGTTACACCTTTTAGAATTATTTTTATTTGCAGATAATTAAAAAATACAGGCATTTATGCCTGCCACTGAAATACATAGGGTGTGCAAACTTATGTACTTATGCACTGTAGCTAGTTATTTTATAGTGAACTTAGCGGCTGAGAACAAGACAGTCCATACTGCTGCACTGTAAAAATGATCAGAAAGCCTGGAGAAAATCTTCACAGCTTAGTAATATTAGTAAAAGTTGCTTTTAATGAATTTCTTCTCTTCACTACAGTCCATCATTCCTTCAAATGGGGACATGCTGGTCCTGAAAAATGTGACCCGTCAGCATAGTGGCTTATACGAATGCAGCTGTCTAGACACAACAAGTTTTGACACCATCTCAGGCGCCCTGAATCTTATGGTGCACTGTGAGTGAAAATGAACACCCTGGAAACTATCGCTTCATTGCTAAGCTAACGTAGTTCATTATATTTATTGTGTTTTTGTTCTTGCAGATTTGGATCCTGTTGTGATCACGCCTGAGAATCCAGAATCCAGAATCCTGGATGAAGGACAGGATCTGTCTCTGACCTGCAATGCGCTTTCCTCTCTCTCTACACATGCTGCCTGGTACAAGGTAGACTTGTCAGTGAAATGATAAGGAAATGCAGGTTTACTTGCGAATGAGCACTTAGGGTCACCCCATACCCCAAGACTTCCCAAAAGATGCAGTAAAACCAAAATTAGGAATTTTTTAATTCACATTTATTTTACTGACAAACGTACAAAGAAACAATTTTCTAAATATTGTCCTGACCAGCTAAACTGTATTTTGTAACTGTAAGCAAAGTAAGAATTTGATACCTGCAACACGACAAAGGTTTACAGAATATTTAGGTAGCAGTCCTGAAGTGACTGGCAGCAGGTGAGGTGTTATGATTAGGTATAAAAATGTAGCGTTAAACAAAGCAAGAATCAGTTCTTGTAAGCAAGGATGGTCATGACTCATTTTTGTGGCAACATTCATGAGATAATTTTAATCAACTCAAAATATAGTTGAAAAAAAAAATGGGCTCAGGACATCAATGATACTTCAGAACATCAATGATCCATATTGTTATCAGAGAAAGGAGCAAATGCCAGCAACTGTCACCCTTCATTGATGTATACTACATGGAAACTTAGCAACCTGGCTATCAGCAGCTCTAAGAGTAGTTCTGAAAAAGACTCGTGTTCATTACTTTATCGTTTCTTTAGTAGCAGCTCATTCTCTGGTATTTGTACAGATGATGCTCTACAATAATCTGAGGCTAAAAATAAACTGATAACTCAATGTGCTGTTTAATTTCTTAATGTTTAACAAAACTTTTTAATATTATTTTTAATATGCATTGTTTCATAATCTGCCTCCAATATTTTCTTTAATCTTAAGCGACTACAGTGAGTGTTTTGACAAAATATATACACAAAGAGATGCCTTCAGTGTTTGGAGTAGACAAACAAATATAGATGTGTACAAAATACATTAAAAAAACATAATTAGCTGGTGTCTGTCATATAATTGTGAATACTGTAAGGAGAGGCTTATATAACATGTACGGAAGGAAAATCAGGTGTCGGTGCTTTGTAATAGCCAGCAGGTATTCCTCCAAGGGAAATTTTATAGGCTCATGATGTCTGTGTATCTATAAAAATAGACAGGATGGTAAGGGAAAGACTGCTGTAATGCAAGTGCTAACAGAAATTAACTTGTTTTTGGGCTTTGAACAACATTAAATGTGACTATAAACTAGTTAATAAACATGACATGCTGTCGATTTATAAATTCAAAATTGGCTACTCACGGTGGTACATATAAGAGTGAAACACTTTAGTAGATGTGGTATTGGAAAATAATGCACATTTTGGTTGGCAATAGTAACAGGTCACATCAAACTGTTGTGGATTATTTTCCTCTAATTGTACACCTTGACGGCACAGTGGTGTAGTGGTTAGCATGTCCACCTCAAAGCAAGAAGGTTTGGGCATGTGTTTGTGCAGCTTGCATGTTCTCCCTGTGTTTGTGTGGGTTTCCTTGGGGTACTCTGGTTTCCTCCCACAGTCCAAAGACATGCACATTAGGCTGATTGGCTGTTCCAGATTACCTTTAGGGGTGAGTGTGAGTATGAATGGTCGTATGTTGCCCAGCGATGGTCTGGTGAGCTGTTCGGGGTGTACCCTGCCTTGGCCCAGTTTCAGCTACTAGGCTCCAGGTTCCCCCCTGTAGGAGGAAGTGGTTCGGAATATGAGTGAGTGGTAAAATGCACACCCTGTCATATTTTATTTTTTACTTAATAGCTTTGTGTGTTTCAATGCTATGATGAAATCTGATGAAGGCTACATTATGTGATGTACTGCAAAACCGCTATGAGCCTTTAAAAAGAAAATCAACTAAACAGCTTTAGTATTAATTTTAAGGATAAATATGAACTTTTGGACTAAATTACTACAGTTTCTGAATCAGTTATAACTCAAAGTTTGTGTTTGAAGTAAATGTAAACTAAAGGACTGGTTTATAGACTCATACCTAAGCTGTGTGTGAATGTGTACAGGATGACGTGCTGATTCAAGAAGGCCATGTGCTGAGGATACACAGTGCCTCCAATGCCACAGGAGGGAAATATGTTTGTGAAGTCAAGGTACTTGAGCTTCCTGAGTTAAAGAAGCACAACTCTGTACACATCCGTGTAAGAGGTACGTTTTGACACAAAGGAGATCAATAATAAAAAGGATTTTCCTCACGTGAGACTTTATTTGTAAGTTTTCATAAAACATTATGAGACGGTGGGACCTCTAATAGCTAAGTACATATCTGACCTCTCTTTAGAAAAGCCGACGATCACACAGGGGGTGACCGTGATTCCTCTAGATACTGAAAAGGCCTTCAATGTGAGCTGCCGTGCAACAGGATATCCAACTCCTGTAATCGACTGGACTTTCTCTGATGAACAAGTACTGAACACATAAAAATAGCCACGGAAAATGATTTGAAATTAGGCACATGGCATGTTATGTTTCTGGAAATCCTTCACATGACTAGATTTTGCAATGTTCTGAACTGTTTATAGTTTATATTTTAGTTGTATAGTTTAGAAGTGTACTGTATGCAATACACTGCCCGTCCAAAAAAACAAGAGTAAATCACTCACAGTTTTGCACAATAAATTAAGTCAACTGACGACCTGAATGAGCAGGTTATCCCATCAATGGAGTTTTTCTTCCCTGATGGCACGGGTATAAAATCAGGGCTATATAGTGAAAGAGTGGTTCATGGAGCATGAGGAATCATTTTCACTCATGAACTGGCACCACAGAGCCCTGACCTTAGCCTTATTGAAAGTGTTTGGGATGTGCTGGAGAAGACAGCACAGTGGTTCAGTTTTACCATCAAGATGAACCCAACTCTATATGGAAATAAATGTTGTGATGTTATTTAACTTTGTTAACAATGTCATGATGATTACGTGCTGTCATCAAGGCTAAAGGTAGCCCAACAAAATGTTAATGTGACTTTTTTTTTGGCTGCGCAGTGTATTATGGTTGCTATTTATCAATTTTCTACCTATTCTATTTGTTTTCTTGAAGGTTGTTTTCACATTTTCAGTTGCATTTCATGAATGAGCTGTCCAACATATGAGATATATGAGAAGCAAGCTGTGGTTGGATTGGTCTCATGATTCTGCAATCTAAATTTTCTGATAATTGGGTGAATGTTGTAAGGTGGAGTGAAAAAAGGACACAAAAACTCAGCTGAAAATGCACTGTGGATTTAGTCTAGAAAATATACAACTACAAATACAAATTTGCCCTCTTGTGGCAGTGATGTGCTTCAGTGATGTACATTTAAATAGTTGTGTAGACAGCCAAGAGTCTCCTTCATCAATGTGCAAAATTCCATGAAAAAAGAAATTAACAAAGCATCCTGTTTGTAGAAGCTGTTTCCCATGTGGAACAACAACAACAACAACAACAACAACAATAACAATAACAATACCAATAACAATAATAATAACAATAATAATAACAATAACAATAATAATAATAATAATAATAATAATGGTAATGATAATAATGATTATAATAGTAATTATAATAAAAAGAGAAAACATGCAGTTACAGTATTTAGAAACACTGGGTTGTAGGGTTCTATATATAACTCTTAAGGATCTCTCCAGAGGTGTGACCTGCTCAAAGGTCCTCCCCAAATGTATGTGTTTTAGAAATTGTCATTTTGCCCTGAACTTTGTTTGTCTGTAGGCTCAGCTGGGTCGATGGGACATCACGACAGAGAACAGTATCCTCAGCATAATTTCTATCAGCACCACTTCAGATATCACAGCCTCCTGTACGGCCAACAATGACCTGGGCGTAGACAGAAACTCCCTTCTCATTAAGTCCAGTGAGTTTCTACAACTAACCAAAGGCCACTAACAAGATTCTATAAAATGTTTAACCTGTGGTCTGACTTTACCTCAGAAGCTCACATGTAGCCTAACATGCGCAGGGAAAAGGGTTTTTTAAGAGTTCACTTTTTTCCTAGTTCAAACAACTACAACAACAACAACAACAACCACCACCACAACAGCAACAAGCAATTCCACTGGCACGATGGGTAAGTGTCTGATAAATTACTGCAAAAGACTGGAAGAGATTTTCACCAGCAAAGAAAATTAAGAATGAGGAAAAACGCAGTTACAATTCTATATCCCAGTGTCCATCATCAGAAATACTGCAACAGAAAAATATTACAGATTCCCGAACATTTTCAACAGTACTCCCAAAGCTGCTTTAAAAAGATATTAGGAAGGAAATTAAGTTAATATTTGGAGCACAGATCAAACATTCATTCATGTTTACAAAATCGAAGGCAGGTCACACCTTGAACAGCTCACCAGTCCATCACAGGGCCAACACACACAACCGTTCACACTCACACATAGGGGCAATTTAGAACAGTCACTTAACCTAACGTTTAGGTCTTTGGACTGTGGGAGCAAACCGGATTTTGCGGAGGAAACCCACACAAGCACGGGGGCACACAGAAACACCCTGGGACTCTAAACCAGCTGTCATGTGGACATGCTAATTAGTACGCCACTGTGCCACCCACAGATCAAACAAAACAACAACAACAACAACAACGAAAATTTGAATGCATTACTGTAGAAACCTTTTTATATGTATTACTTAAATAGTCATAGAATACTGTGTGTTTATTTAAAATTTGCCTTAGTGTGAATTTTGTCTCTCAGCATGTATAATGTGTGTGCAGTGGCCTTTTTTCTAAACACATTTTTCCACTGGCCTGGAGTGCATTTGTTTTCCTATTATAAGGCCACTCGATACACCATTTGTTATACGTTCCATGTTTGCTGAGGCTTTTTTAGATTGTGTTTGCACACAAATTGATTTTAGCGTAACAGAAGAAGTCGGAGTGCTCTCGTGCACTCTCCGGACTCCCATCAGCTTCTTGTTTAGCTTGGCAGAAATCGGCAAATCAGAGAACAGCAGTTCTGCACAGGGAAAATAAGATTCTGCAGGAAGTCGTTCGATCGTACTGCCTCTCTGCCTGTTGTTCAGTTTCAGTCGTCTTAAACATAAACTGATCGTGCGGTTGTGCTTGTGCTTGTGATTGAGTAACTCTGTGACAGACCCTAACATTAACCCTTGTCCTCTCAGTGGCAGGAACACCCAACCCGAAAAAAATCAAAAAAGGTTTGTTTCAATTTTCTAACTTTATTAAGCCGACAGGCCAACATCAGCATGGCTTGTCACTGTTTGCTGCTGCCTGCCTGTGCATGCTGCATCCAGAGCACTCTTATTTCACCCGGAAGACTCAAAAATGTCCACATATCAAACACACTTAAAGCACATAATATTATGTTATGGTTATTACATTTATGTTCATGCACTGATTACAAAACGACTCCTTTTTTTCCTGTTACTGTTTAGAGATAAAAACAGATCCAAACCTTCAGCAGCTGAAGGAAGGAACCACACTCTGCTCTTCCATGGGTTCACTTCCACATTCTCTTTTCTTCTGTGGTCTGAGACAGAGCATTACAAGCATGCAATCATTTGAAAAATAAGCACATTCAATGGAAATTGTTCTAGATTAGGTGCCAATGATTAAAAACTCCTGCAAGTGGGACCTGTTTTATTTAAACTTGATATCTAGGGTCTAGTGTTCTCTTTGCTACTGAAGTGTGTGGTGTCATCGTGCCAAAATCTAACGAGCTCTCTAATGCAAACAAGAAAGAAAATATCTTTCAATGATTCTACTGTAAGGAAAATCATTTACTAGTGGGGTAGATTACAAACAACTGCCAGGACTGGCCACTCCCAGCAAATTCAGCCTGAGTACAGACCATTTAATTCTGAAAGAAAGAAAGTCAGAAAGAATGCCAAGATTCCATCGCAATAGCTGCAGGTAACCTCATACCAACTGTGAAACACAGTGGTGGAAATGTTATGGTGTGGGGTTGCTCCCCTGCCTCAGGGTCTGGGCAGCTTTCAGTCATTGATTTAATTATAAATTCTGCATCATAACAAAATAGTGCATGAAGATCACGTGAAGCCCCATCTGTTCAAACCCCACTACGAAATTCAACAAGTAATGTCTTGTAAAGAAAAAAAAAATTGGAGTTATAGAATAGACTAATCAAGACCCAGATTTGAATCCCACTGAAATGTTGCAGGAGATCTGAAAAACACAGTATGTGCAAAAAGATTCTCAGACATCTTGTAATGGAAGGAAGAGTGGTCAAACATTTTATCAAGCTATTGTTAGAGACTGTTGGACAGTTATACCAAGTTTAATGGCCACAAAAGTATGCAAGAGTGATGTTTGAAATAAGTATAACAGAGCAATAGCTTCTGAGGCCGAGGGTGTACTTGCTTTCCTCACGGAAGAATATTCTATCTGTTGATACTTTCATTGAGTGAATGAAAACGCTCATTCTTCTTGTGATTGTGTTCACGTATATCATCTTTATCTGTAGACGCTGTAATTCGGAGGGTGAAATGTTTGCTTGTTCAAATATATTGAAAAAAAAAATCAACAATTTCCACAGAATGTACTTATTTGTTTAACATCACTGTATACACAAAGAATGGTCAGCCTTGCTACAGACTACAGACCGCCTTCACTATTTCTCCAATCCCATGCATCTCTTAAAGTTCTGTGCATTTTTTCCATTATTTAATTTTTAATTTAAACCCGTGTGCATTATTTTATTTTATTCCACAGGTGACGTTCTGGCTCTAACACTAGATCCATCAAACCTTGTTATACTAAAGCAATGTTGAATTCTTAGATCTGGAGACCAGCAAGGCACAGGCAGTAGTGCTGGCTATAGTTCACACAATAGGTTTATTGTTAATCTTGTTCTAATGCATTACCATTTCTCATTTACAGATTTCCGATCTATATAACCTAAGCCAGAGATTCCCAACCCTGGTCCTGGATGACCTCCTCACCTTCTCTCTCACTCATTTGACAACCTGTTTAACCCTACTAGGTTTATGGGAGGCTGGGGCCTGTCTCAGCCATGAGACGACCCACCGTCCTACAGATTTTAGTGCAGGGGGTGTATTAGAGATGGGAGCACATTCAAATGTGCAGGACACGGGGTTCTCCAGGAGCAGGGTTGAAAGTCAAAGCCTCGTGATAATGATAAACGGTAGTATTTAACAAAGAAAAACGTAGAATCATCATTATGACGAAGCACTCTGTATGGAGAAGCTTATTAAACATTTACAGACAGGTTTTCAGGAGTCAGCACTTTTGTTATACAGGTTTTCCATCACAGTAAAGACTTCATGACATAAGTTTGTGCTTCCTGGTCTCTCAGGGACAGGACAGCCTGCATTATTTATCTTGTAAACTTAACGAGAGAGAAAAAGGAAGACTATTGAGTGAATGATTGTGTAGCTCCAACAGAGCAAGTGATGCTTACTGTGATAAGTGATGACGCTTAAGTGATTAAAAAAAAAAAAGATCCATTCATTCATTCATTTACTGAACTGCTTAATCCTAATTAGGGTCGCGGGGAGGCTGGTGCCCATCTCAGCCGACTCTGGGCGAAGGCAGGGTACACCCTGAACAGCTCGCCAGGGCCAAAACACATACAACCATTCACACTCATAGGGGCGATTTGAAAAAGCCAATCAGCCTACTGTTGGACTGTGGAAGGAAACCGGAGTACCCGGAGGAAACCCACACAAGCACGGGGAGAACATGCAAACTCCACACAGAAATGCCCCGAGCCTGGAAATTGAACCCAGGACCTTCTTGCTGTGAGGCGGACGTGCAAACCACTGCCCCACCGCACCGCCGTCAATCACTAATAATTGAAAAAAATAATGTTAAATTGTTTGATAATCACTGTGATATAAAAGGGAAAAAACAAATGTGTGCTGGCATTAGAAAATAACCCACTTCAGAGATCAATTTCCTAGAACGTGGCACTCTGTTGTGTTTTATTCATAATAACAGTTTTATATATATGATCATATTGTTTGACCTGGTGCTTCAGACTGTGCTGGGTGCTGGTGTTTCTGAAGCAGTTAGAGCGCGGTCTATTAGGATCTTTGGTGCAAACCTTTCTTTTTAAACACGAAATATTACAGAAAGCTTGTAAATGCTGCCTGCACGTTCTTGTTTGTACCACCAGGGGGCAATGGATTCATCATTGCGATCATCATCATTTTCATCTTACTGTTGGCCATCCTGGGCAGCGTGCTGTACTTCATGTACAAGAAAGGCAGGCTCCCATGTGGACGCTCAGGAAAGCAAGATCTGTAGGTGTTCTTTTCCTTAAATGAGCTGCTTTATTTCTTTAACCATAGATATGCACGCTACAATATATATTGTTGTCCCAAAAGCCCTATTTCAAATGAGAAACACGGTTTAATTGCAGTGTGAGGATCTATTACAGCAATTACCTTTCACTGTCTCTCTTTTCTCAGCACTAAGGAAAAGGCCAGTAGTGATGACATCGTAGTGGAGATGAAGAACAGCAAATCTGAGGAGGCAGTGCTTCTACAGGGAATCAACGGTGATAAAAAGACTTCCATCGACCAGGTTGTTTGTCCAAAACTTTTAAATACATGCTAACTATGGTACAAACCACAACGTCAGAGTTGATTGTCCCCATAACAGCTCGTCCCAGTGTTTTATATCATTTTATTTATATAACAGTTTGCCAGTGGTTATGCACTTTGTTTCATTTTGTTTATTTTGATTTGTGTATTATTTGACAAAATTGGGGTAAGCGTTCTCCACCCAAGGTGGTTAGCTGCTGCTGAAGAAACAGAGCATTAACACTGCAGTTGATTTACATTACACCTGGTATTACAGTGAAATAAAGATTCCAAACTCTGCTTACTTGTTGCTGGGGTACCTTCAAAACTTTTGTATCTCTAAAATACATCGCTGCTTCATAAGATCATAATGATCAGGTAGTATCTACGTGAAAGAGTTCCTGCACACTTAAATAAGCTCTAAAATGAATTAGATGAGTATATTGTGATAAAACCCATCAAGAGGGAATAAATAACTTGTTTTATTATTATTTTTTAAATCTGCGTTTTCTGAGTTGGAAATTGCCCATAATACTATCTACTAATCAAAATCACCCTGAACCTTGCAAGGCCCGTGCTGATGCATAGTCTACTGTTTGGTCCTTCTCTATACCATCCAATTTTTATTGAAATAACAAAAAAACAGGAATGAAGTTACATTTTTACAGGAGATTCTGATAACTGACATCATCCAACCATCAAAATCAAACATTCATCAGCGCCGTGATATAACACTTTATCCTGTGTGATTTTGAACACAAAGCTCTGTACAGTTTGTCCCATCAGTAGCTCCATTACTTTCTGTGTAGTTGCCTGTCATGATATGATTCAATTAAAATCCCTGAATGATTCCTGGTGGGATTTATAATGTTCTCCTCTAAACTCATCTACAGTGAGGCGAACGGATAAGCAGAGAGGACGGGCCGCTAGCAAGCTCCATGTCACTACACTCTCTCAGGTCTCTCAGGAAGAATGACGGAACTTTCGCCTTACAGGACCGCCATGTTTAATCCTCCCCTGTGAGCTGGAATACCATCCTGTGCCGGGTTCATCAACTCACCGAAACACTCTTTTTTTTTCTCTTTTCCCTGACAAACAGGCCTCACCGTCCACGAGAACCAATCTGCTCTGTATCTTCTACATCATGTATATATGAAATAGTGTACATATGTAGTTAATTTAAATCCTAGTGTATTCTTTGTGACCGAATGAGATTCAGGTGTCAGACCTCGGTCGAAGGGCCGTTTGTTAAGTGTCCAAGTGCTTGCTGTTGTTTTTTTGTGTTTAGATCGCACTCACTGCTGCCTCACTGTAGTCTGTGCACTGAAACTCGGAGCTGCCTCTCACTACTGTGCTGATCCTACACTGTAAATGCTTCACCTGCTGCCTCCAACAATACTCCATCACTGAGAACGAAACATCACATCTTTATTTCTATATTTTTTTTTAAGCTAGTCTTTTTAAAACACTGTTTATGCTCAACAAAAAACTTTCTCTCTGAAAAGTGTATATGGAAAGAAGACACTATCCACTTTAATAGGAACACCTTTATATGTGACCCATCACCACAATATGAGTCTTCATGCACCTAACTGATTTTTTTGAGTAAATTGAATTATCTTAGGTTAAACCTGAGATGCATCTGTGGGCGGCACAGTGGTTAGCACGCCTGCCTCACAGCATGAAGGTCCGGGGTTCGAGTCCCAGGCTTGGGCGTTTCTTGTGTGGAATTTGCATATTCTCGCCATGCTTGCGTGGATTTCCTCAGGGAACTCTGGCTTCCTCCCAGTGTTCAAAGACATGCACACTAAGCTAGTTGGCTGTTCCAGATTGCCCCTAGGTGTGTGGTTTGGGTCTGTTGGCCTATGGTCTTGTGAGCTGTTGAGGGTGTACCCCGCCTTCGCCCAGTTTTGGCTGAGGTAGGCACCAGCCACCCGAGGCAACCCTATTAGGATTAAGCAGTTCGGTAATAAATGAGTCGAGATGCATTTGTCTTATTTTCGTCAACTTTTATCTGAATCAAAAAATAGTTTCGGTCATTTTAAAGCTGACTCTGCTGTCTATTTATACATAACTCAGAAATTCAATTAGTCATTAAGACTCATTTTGTGGTGATGGGTCACAGATCTCCTCATGTATGTTTAGTTATCTAATGAGCCAATCATATGGCAGCAGCACAATGCATAAAATCGTTCAGATACAAATCACGAGTTTTATTTAATGTTCACAACGAACATCAGAATCAGAACTTTCATCGTGGCATAGATGTTGCTACCAGATGGACAGTTCATATGGAATGGTGTGAAACACGAAACACTAAGTGGGCGAAAATGTAAGACATCATAAGAAAATGGTCAGAAGGCTGCAGGCTGGGTCTTCGGTTCGAGTCTTTCTGAGTAGAGTCTGCATGTTCTCCCCCTGCTTGTGTGGGTTTTCTCCAACAGTCCAAAGACATGCATGTTAACTGGCTGTTCCAAATTGCCCCTAGATGTGGATGTGTGAATGATTGTGTGTGTTGCCCTGCAATGGTCCGGCGAGCTGTTTAGGGGGTACCCTACCTTTGCCCATTGTTGGCTGAGAAAGGCTCCAGCCACCCTGCAACCCTAATAATAGGATTAAGCAGTTTGGGAAAATGAGTAAGTGTGTAAGATTGCTTTGAACTGCCAGGTTGGAAGTAGGAACTCAGGTAATTATGCTATACCTGTGGTGAGCAGAAAAGCATCTCAGCATGAACCTTGACGTGGATGGGTCACAACACCTGAAGACCACATTAGGTTCAACTCCAGTCTGTCAATAAGAGGACTCTTGAGTCTATCATGGACACAGACCGCCCCAAAATGCTCTGCAGAAGATTAGAAAAACACATCCTTCGGTCTGTTCTCCATGCATCAACAGCCCAGTTTCTGAAACTTCAATCAGCCCAATTGGCACCAACAAAAAGTTTAAGTTCCAGAGACTACCCTGTGATGCTCGATGTGAACATGACCTGGACTTGCATGTTTGTACGCATTCGACTTCTGCCACATGATTGGTTGATTAGATAACTGCATGAGGTGTTGACAATAAGCAGAGGCCCTAATCATTATTGCTGGATGAATATAATTTATAATGGAACTGCATTTATATGGAATTATATAGAAATGATGAATTAGAACTGCAGTGCATTTCAGTCTGACCCACACGCAGATCGGCTCTTCATTTTGTACCCTTTTTTTTTTTTTTTTTAAATTTCATCTAAAAACCAAGCAAAGGGGCACAACTGGGATGATTATTCAAGCCTACAGTTCATATTTTATTCTCTACCAAAGTGAAAGCGGAACCAAAGGCACAAGATTACAAATACCAGTTTTGTAAATGTAAGCTAGTCAATTCGATGTGCAAAAACTAGCACAAAAGTGTCATATCTCGTTTTTTGTCTACGTCACAGATTAATTCGTGCCTTATTACTGTAAAGATATTTGACTTTCCCAACGCTGATTAAAACATTATCCTTTAAAAAAGCCACCACTGTTTCTGTTTGATCATTTCTACAAAACCTGGGTATGTTATATAGACACATAAGATCAACGACAGCATTGTTTCAAAATGGCTTTAATAACATAGAAATTCCAAATGTGTGAAGATTTGATGAAGGAGGGATCTCTGGGTTTGAGTACATCAACATTAATAAATAGCATTAGTCTTTATTTCTTAACAAAAGGAAACACCGCACAAGCAACTGGGGAAGGGAATGTGTCTTATTTGATTTACACTCTAATGGTTTCCAGTTTTTTCCTTTAACAGCGATGCTTTTAAACACACACCTGCTCTGTAAATGCGCGATTTGTAACAGTAGTTTAGTTCAAACTATTACAGAAGGTTACTTTTGCTAAACATGTATCTTTGTTGGCCCAACACTGTATGTATGTGTGTACATAGTAAAATGTCTGTATTTAATACAATATTTCCAAATGCATTTGGCTTTGACATGAAGAAAAACAAACAGAAACAAAAACAAACCTTAGATGAACTTGTGCAACCAATGGACTCTAGCGAGAGGCTTCGAGAGCATGTTAAACCTAACTGAAAGGAGTGTTAAACCCGCTAAACACTTCCGAAACTCACACATTTGTATACGCTGAGGATCATGGCACTGAAGGAGACGGCAGTTTGGATCACGAATATGACGACCACTAAGGCAAAGCAAATCTCACAGCCAGACTTGCAGGATGAGCTGTGCTCTCTCTCATCCAGGGCTGAGAGGCTGGAACCCTTGGTTCTTATTAAGGCGACTACTGACGGTGACGAGGAACGTTCACGAGCGTCTGACGTTAAATAATGACATGCACACATGGACTTACAGCACATTTATCTTTTAACACTGAATTCTTTAAAAACCCAAATTCAACAGTTCACCCTGAAGCTTTGTTTGGATGCAGAGGACATTATGGGGAGTACAGGGTTACAGCACCGGGTGGACGTCTGTACCAGCCTCTGCAACTCAACAGTACCTACAATTAGAGACTGAGGACATGATCTTTGTTGCTGTTCATTTAATTAGATAGTATAGCACTGCGCATAAGTCCAAAGTGATATGAGTATCAGAAAAAAAGAAAAAAAAAAAAATCCTGAAACACTTGGAAGTCACTGAAAAAATGAGGAAAGTGCACCCTCACGTGGTCAAAAACCGACATTCCAGTCAACAGCATGACGTCACTGCAAAAGCGTCAGAAAAATTTAGCGACAAGGGGTTGAGAGATAATATAACAGATCACTTCCGCCAGGACAAGCTCACTCATTCACACCGGACAGCAGAACAACATTTCGGACATTTTCTAGACATATGGCACTGCTCACAGTATTATTCACATCAGTAATAATAATAAAATGGAAAAAAATAATCCAAATAAAATTCCGACATGTACAGGAATGCAAAATGAAACCAGACATCGCTGTTTCCACACATTCTATAGATAAGTCATTTTATATGCTTGATTTTAAAGTGACAGTATCAGAGCACACACACACACACTGGTGTACGGTATGAAATCTTACAACACACACACACGCTGTACAAGTTTGACAAGAACTACAGTAATCAGAATATAAAATAAAAATAGCTCTGATCTGAAAACAAAGCTTCACGACTTCACATGGTGCAAAACCAAAATACTGAACTATGACTCATCACCTGCTTGCCATGTCATGTCTTTCTGGTTAACCAGGTTGTACCTACAAGCTTCATATTGTGGAAGTACCTGCTATGCCAGTGCAATCAATAACTCAGAGGAAAAAGAAACAACAGAGGGGAATGAAAGAGCATGTACAGGTGAACAATAATTTCCTCCAGGGATTCATAAGCTAGCAATTTAGCCATTTAATTCCCTCTCTCTTACACACACTCGCACACCACAGAGACGCGTGCGGTGTGCGTCCGACAGCGAGTCCAATTTCCAAGCACGTCAGAGAAGATCTGAGGAAAGCCGACGTCAAAAATAAATGTGTCAAATTAATCAGACTTCAAAGTAGTCATTCAGTGCTTCTGCCCTGAATTAGAGATTATGGATACATTTCATTTCCCGTTCAATACTGATAGAGTCTCTGTGTGGATGTACAGTATTCCTGAGAGAAAAAAAAGGAGACTGAAACATGAAACCGTTCTATAACGTTGCTGTACAGTTGCTCCCTGTCTGAGGTAAAGGCCCAAGTATACTTCAGCAGATGTGGGTTTGTGCAACATGGGTGCTGGTGTGTGCATCGGCGTCTCCAAAGCGAATTACAACTTCATTGGCAAAAAGCATGGCGAGACAATCCCTGAATAAGATTAAAAACAAGAAGCAGTGCATAAAGCTCTGCAGGTGGGATGCCCCGGGGTGGTGGAGCACCTCTGTGACATCATCACAGAGCGCATAGATTAATCAGTAGGGAATTAGTCTATAAGCCAAAGCAGAGAACTCCAGACCAGAGCGGCGACAATGCGCTAGTACAGTCCGCAATCGCTGTTACGAAAACAAAAAACAAAAAAAACAACAACAAACACACTTGGGTCATGTGACACAGATCTGGCCACCGGTAGAGCATCACTAAGTGGTCAGCCCCTTACAAGGAACATCCGACAACAAGAACGTAAAAGGCAGGCGGGGCAGTTTGCAACTCCACAGAAAAAGAGCTTCTTTAATGCTGCTTATCGACATTTTAAAACGTAGCCTATTTCACACTTCGGCTGCTACTAGACGACGCAGTCTGTGTGTGGGTGCTTCACGCGCCCCATCCTGCGTATGGACGATATTGGGTGAAGAATACTTGGGCCCTAAACCAACAAGCGAATCCAATAAAGCACCAGTGAAACAAGTAAAATGATGTGGTCGCTCACATACTTTCACTCATTTGCGTCTGTGCTCCAGTGATGACGCTGACAGGCGATTGACTTTTTGGGAACACCCCAAACACAAAAGCGATTATGAAGTGAAAAAATAAAAGAGCAACGGAAGCCAGCCTGGGCCCAGAGCTGCACAAGCTGCTTGCAATTTCAAGTATGCTACATAATCAACCGAACAGATACTGTCACTTTAAAATAGGTTAAACACAATATTCACAAATATACATTTAAGGCTTAATTGTTTAGCACTAACAAGAGTAGCAGCAGTAAAGCACTTCTGAATTATTTAAAAAAAAAAAAGTAATACAATAACGACAACAATAACAGTAACAATAATAATAATATTAATAATAATAATAATAAATTTCACTTAGATGAACAGTTTCGGACAAACCTCTCACTAAAATCAGATCGATTTCAGTCCTGGTTCAAGACAAAAAACTGTATAAACACTTCCTTCAGACAAAGCACGCTACTTTGTGTCCAACTCGCCAATAATCTGTTCAAGAACACTCCAGAATGAGCACACGTATATATAAAATCCCACCATTTACCATCAGAGCAATGACACACATACATAATGGAGGTTACAACACACATACAAGCCCTAGTCTGCTTCAAGACTTGGAGGGGGGAGGGGGGGGGGGGTAAAAGGAGTCGGATTTCCATCTGGAGATTAATATTCCACTCGTTCAGAGCAGGATTTACAAACTGTCACCATGTCGTATGCAATGGGATTCGCGCATGAGGCCGCGATATCCAATTCTGCGTTATAAACATAGATCAGTTACAGTGATGCTACACAGCAGCAGAGGCAATGCAAGTGACTGATGACGGTTAAAGCCAATTTCAAATGGCAGCATCCAGTGACCTCACACAACCACACACACACGCGCGCACAAACTGAGGAAAATCTGAAAGTGACTAAATATCACCGGCGCATGATGTTAGATCAGATCATGCTCCACTTTGTAATAATGGGGACTGTCACTCATGCCATGCCACGTTAGAAAATGACACAAACACACACACCTCAAGCAAGTACCGGAATAACATCAAAGGCAATTTTTAACACCTGCAAACGATCGGCATCAGTTTCCCACATGACAGAACAGTGCTGTTGAGTCCCTCCCCTTACCCAGTCACAACACACAAACACAAACGCGCGCACACACACACACACACACACTAGACCTGCTCCCAGCCTCTCCATCCTTAAATGTGTATATATTAACTATATGGACTCATAAATTAAATTATCACTATATAAAAACACATTTATTTTGTCCTTGCTTGAGTTTGACTAACAGCCTCAGTGGATGTGCAGTGCCATGAGGCTGACTTCAAGAACAGTGCTCCTGCTGGCTAAAAGCATGCAGGAGCTGGATAAGACCTGCACCTCACACATGAATGACGTACACTCGTGGGAGGACAGCCCCGGAGAAAAGAGAGGGAGAGATAGGGCTCACTCTGGATCGAGAAGGGCTGCTATGTGAAGATGTGTGCCGCAGAGGGGACCGACACAAACTCGCGGAGGATATTCTTGGCCATCTCGATGTTGTTCTGGGCAATCATCAGAGCTTTCTGGATGTCCTGGTGTGAGTAGCCCTGGCTCATGAGGAGCTCGATCTCACTGCTCATCTGCGGGTTGCTGGATGCAGCTGCTGGGGGGACAGGGCTCGGCCTGCGATCAGAGTTGATGCGACGAGGGAGGGGTTTCGGAGGCCGTTCAGGGGCTTCCACAGGGTCAAACTCTAAAAGAAAGAGAACATTAACTTACATATTGTGAAAGAAAGATATATACTTATATAAACCTTAACTGTGCTGAAAATGCTGCAGAGATTGTTGGGTTTCCCAAAAGCCTAGACCCTCATTCACATTCATGGCATTTATACAGAGCGACTTACATTTATCTATATACAACTGAGCAATTGAGGGTTAAGGGCCTTGCTCAAGGGCCCAACAATGGCAACTTAGTGGTACTGGGGATTGAACCATTGACATACGAATCACCAATCCAGAGCCTTAACCAATGAGCTACCACTGCCCTTATTTTTAATAAGTATTAATTAATAAATATATTAAATATCTACCAGTGAACGACACAGGAAATCATTCCTAGCTGGGGCCATTAAACTGTACAACTCCTTCGTACAGCAACAACATCCACTGTTATACATTTACACTCCACTGTTTATCATATTGATAATACTGTACATTTTACTCACTGACAGGATTCATTCTGTATCTGTTTATATAGATATTA
>JAQMYF010000013.1:22167072-22189262 GCA_030014195.1 Neosilurus mollespiculum | reverse complement strand
ATACACACACACACACACACACACACACACACACACACACACACACACACACACACACATACAGAGAGAGAAAGAGAAACATTTGCAATTTTTCTTAATGAGACTTTTATCTTTATGTTTTTCTTTACTTGGTACGGAGCAAACTGTGTGCACACAGTTTCCGCTGGGATCAATAAAGTATTCTGATAATACACATAAGAATGCTTAACATTGTGTGTGTGGGGAGTAGTGGCTCAGTGGTTAAGGCTCTGGGTTACTGAACAAAAAGTTGGCGGTTCAAGCCCCATCACAACAATCTGCTACTGTTGGCCCTTAACCCTGAACTGCTCGGTTGTATAAATGAGGGTGTATAGTAGTGTACTTGTTGGTATGTTTGCCTGACACCAAGAAGGTCCTGGGTTCGAGTCCTGGGCTTGAGTTTGCATGTTTTCCCCGTGCTTTCATGAGTGTCCTCCGTGTACCGAGTGTACTCCGGTTTCCTCCCACAGTCCAATGACATGCAAATTAAGCTAACTGGCTAATCTAAAGTGCCCCTCGGTGTGAATGTGAAGGGATAGTTGTCCTAGAAAAAAGATTCTGCAGAGGGCTTGCAATCCACTCAGGTAAAAATATACATTGCAGCAGAAACCACGGAAGTGGCCCAATGCACCACAGGATGCAGAGTGGAACGAACGAACGTACTTACAACATACATACATAAATACGACAAACATACGACATTCATGCATACATTTTTTACGTATTACATACACATACATTTGGATGATTTAGCTCTGAGGTCATCAGACACATAGCGAATAAAACAAGACAGACAGTGGGGTTACACAAAAACACAGTAATCCCCTGTTTATCACGGGGGTTAAAAAAATAAGACAAGTTCTATAAAAAAAACATGACATAGCGGGGGCACTTATGTAATGCGACCTTATGTAATGCCCTGAACATGAAAGTGTGTTGTTCCTTACTTCACATATTACAACACATTTTTCACATCAGAAGATCTGGATCTCAGTTTTATAGAAATCTTTTGAAATTAATCATATTTAGTTCTGTGGAAGTGAATTCAAAAGGGAACTCGCTGCATGAAATAACCTTAGTGTTAATACAAGCCGTCTCAGTTCTCTTTGCTGGACTATTTTACTAACTGATACTCTCAGACCACTTGCTGTTTATACCACAACCTATTTATAAACCCAGGCTGCGTAACACTGAAGTACATTATTTTATTATTGCTGTAGTTATTTCACACTCTGCCATTGTTTGGATGGGGTGGAGACAAAAAAGCAGGATTCAAGTAAAATATCAGAAATGGAAAATGGTTTTGATGCAGAACCATTAAAACCAATTCATTTTTAACCCTAACTGGGAAAAGACAAAAATATATGCACCAGCCAAACTGTCAAGCATTTGTTCACATCAAACATCAGCAAGGGGGAAAGATGGAATCTTGGTGACTTTTACCACAGTAAGGACTGCTGCTGAAACAAAACTAACAAAACAAAGCTAAAGGCTTCTCTAATCCTTGACTGCCCAGTTTTGGCGAGTCTGTACACACTATAGCCTCACATTCCACTCCTTGGCTGCCGGGAGGAGAACGTGATGTGTTCCGCAGTTGTAGAGCATCTCAGAAAAATCACAGATCATCAGTGTCTGAAAACTGATGTGTGTGTGTGTCTATATAATACGCTGTTCATGCTACAGTATATCCATTAGCAGTCAGAGATTGCCAATGCTGTTTATTTTACTGTTTACTTTGCCATTTAAGTTTGGGGCCGGTGTTGTAGTGGTTATGGGTGCTGGGATCATGATCGAGAGGTTGTGGGTTTGAATCCCTGTTAGACCCCCACCATGCTAAGACCCCTGGGCAAGGTCTTAATCACAAGCGTGTCTCTGTCCACCCGGCAGTATAAATGGGTACAAGTAAAAATGCTGGGAAGGTAACCTGTGATGGACTAGTGTCCCATCCAGGAGTTGCTTCACGCTAAGGAATCCGGGGGTAAGCTCTGGCCTGATGAGCCAGTAGGCTCGAGTGTAAAAACCCAAAACACTTTACCTTTGTCATATAAACCCAAAGGCAGACATTACAGTATCTTTATTTTTATTTGTGAGGTGCCAGAAAGTTGCAGCTACACATGGACGGCAAGCTTTGTGTTCTTTAGCAATCAAGACTGGGAGCAATCAAGCATACATTAACCATCAATAAAGATGGTGGGTCATTTGGGAGGAGTCAGAGTTTAGAGGGGTCCAAATTTGTTATGTTCAGATCCAAATAAAAAGTGCTGAGTCACTGATCTGAGCCCACTTGGAATACTAAAACTGCTCAAGTGTCAAATTTGAATTCGGACTCACCACTCCTGGGCAATGGAGGCTGAATAGAGAATGAGGTTGATAGAACTTTACCCACCTTACACAACACGACAATCTGAGCAGAATACTTTTTAAGGCCAGCTTAGCATTAAGGCACATTTGTTGGGACAAATTCACCTTCAAATTGGGCCAGTTGTCATGTAGTGTCAACCAGGCATTAGGGCATCAGGGGCCAGACTTCTCGTATCCATGTCTGAGGTGTGTCCTTATAATTTGGATGTAACTGCAGATTTATTATATGTGGTATATTCTTAACACAGAGAAGTGGTTAAAATGTCACGTGAAGTGTCCACCGAGGTATAGTGTCATAACTTCACATCTATTTAACAGCGTGCAGATGACCAGAGGTGGACACCATAACTGATGTAATGCAGGACCCCCATGTGGACGCAAACGGACAGTGCAGCGGCAGGCATGAAGCTTGAGAGACATTAAATTAACACAAGAGTACGTCTGGTGCTTCAGGAGTTTACAGTGTTGATCTTAAGAAAAGGATTTATCTCGGTTTGCGTCACCACAATGCGCAAATGTTACACAATCCTTTTAGTCTAACTTGAGGTTTTCATTTCGTAAACAAAAAACGAAAATAAATGTGTGAAATGTAATGTGTATCAACGTGTACTTACGGACTGATGTTCCTGGTTCACTGTCCAAAGACAGGCGGCTGAATGATGCTGATGAGCCGCTCGCCTCTGAGAGAGTGCGTCGAGCTACCGGCAGAGGAGGTTTGGGAATGTCGTAGCCGTTCTCCTCCTCCTCCTCTAACTCCGGCTCCTGAGGCCCGTTACTATTCACCGTTGGAGGCAACTCTGAGTAGTCTGGACATAGAGGGGAAACAAAACGATCCCAATCTGCCTGACTACACAATCAGCTCGAGACCACGAGGATCAAGAGGACTGGACAATTGAAGGTTTTAAATGCATTCAAGTCATCTCTGTTTAGAGACAAATCAAAAAATATATTATAATATTTTGACCACACTGAACTGGTAAATCTTCTGACGTGGCTTTTCAAAAAGCGAGAAGTCAGTTAGGGTTAAAAAAAATTACTCACCGCAGTAATCGTTCAATCAGGGGCTCTTAGGTTTTTGTTAATTTAAATCCAAACAGTGACCTTGTTTTCGGCCAGGTGGTGTATAATTACTTAAAGAACTTTGTTACTGAAATGATATCGTCATGGAATAATATTTGTCTGGTCATTAAACCTGTCACAGCTTAATCATGCTGAAACTAATGACGCTCCTCCCTTTTCTAAAGTGAAGTGTGTTGTAGAAGTAAAATTCTTCACCGGAGTCACGACGGCCTCACTTTTATTAACGATTAGTGCAGGCACATCCTGTGCATTTAGGCTGCATTCTAATTGTATACATCATTCAGTGTCAGTGTGTAGTTGGTGTTGTTGGATTGGGTTGAGAAGCAGCTCTAATTTGAGAGTATTGGGTATACATGAGATAATGTGTCTAAGGGTTAATTAATTAATTAATTTTACCTCAGCATTTGGTTAAGATCCACCAATAATGTGTCAACATAAAGCACTGTACAGAGGTAAACACTGAAGAAATGGAAATAAGGTGGGAAATAAGCTTAAGGTTTAAACTCTCAGAATTTGACAGAATCGGAGTAGAAACTCTCTCTATACACTTCAGAATTCATTCTGCTTTTTGCTATCATCCATCACATCAAAGACACAGTTCCACTGGCAGAAATATATGCCAATGTAAATAGCAAAAACTGACAGTCTAAATACACATTTGGAAAAAAAAAATGCTTGAAGCAGATTACCTAACTTACTTTCCTATATGTCTCTCATATAGGCTGTGTAAAGGTCTATGCATACCTGAATCACTGGCTTGAAAAGGCAAAGTAGCACTGAGAGCCTGAGCCTGAATGTTGTACATGGCTTCATACATCTGTGGGTTTTCGGGGTCCAGATCACTGTGCAAGCTCCTAGCCAATCAAAGAGAGAGTTAAAAACGTCTTAAATATTTCTTGTTCTTGGTTGTAACAAGACACTGAGAGGCTGTAAAACAGTTTACCTTGAGTTATGGGCGTTGGGGTGCGGAGGCCTGGGCACCCCCTCCCCAAGTGAAGTCATTGTGGCCAGCACAGGCAGAGAGCTGGGAGTCATGTAGTCCGAATCCTCATTATTCTCAGCGTCATCCTCCCCAGAGTGCTGCTTTACTGCAGGAAGAGGTCTGATAACACGAACAAACAAAAAGTACTCAGACACACAAGCAATTCAAAACAAGAATGAAATAACAGTTATAAGTATAGTAATAATTATACAGAGCATCTAAAATGTACCTGGCTGCAAGGGAATAAATGGCATTGGCTGATACAGAGGGTTTCACTTTTGGGTTGTCATACTCAGATCCACCAGAAGCTGTTGCACCAAAACACTGCAGCAGGAAGGCAAAAACACAAACTCTTAGAAACAGCACATGGAAGAATTACATTTACAATTATCCAAAAAAATTTAGTATCTAAAAGCAGAGTGGAGGAGAACACTATCATCGAACATAATATAGTGAATGTACTGACAGTACTGTAAGATGTATGCAAGATATTTAGAGGAATGCCAATATAAAAATATACTTATTCATAAAATCATTAGCTATCACACCAGTGTGCCTCCCAGTCCCAGGTTATGGTTGCAAAGAAGCTGAACTGACCGGCCAAAGAAAATCATATCTAATCAATTTTAAATGTGCTAAGCTGTGGGGCTCAGTCTGAGTGCCCAGGCAACTGATCTGCATCATTACTGTTTTAAGCCAAAATGCCCACCAGCTGGTGCTCAAGACTGGTTGAGCTGCTGTTCCGCTGACCATCGAGATCTGAGGGCAGGGCAAGCGGAAGGGAGTGTCGGTTAGAGAGCTCTCGTGACCCACGGGTCTCTCCGCCTACAGCAGCCATCTGAGAGGGAGCTTTTGGGACTGGGCGTAAGTTCCAGTCAGCAACACTACGGTTGGGTGGAGTAGGAGGTGGTTTATCACGAGGCGGTTCTCCAGGTGTGCAGGGCAGGGGCCGTCTCAGGATTCTACTGTCAGCTCCAGCCGAGTGAGGTCGCTCTGGAGGCGGAGGAGGGGGCAGGTCTCGCAATGCTGGAGGCAGAGGCAATGGTTTGTCTTTGTGGTGCGTGGAAGCCTGTAAACAGGAAGGAATGATTAGATAGTGAAGTAAAACTACACTGCAAAAACTTTCGGCTTTCCTCTTAGTCACGTGATGATAACTGGTCTTGATGATTACCACAGAAAATAATGTGGTTTCACAAAGCAGTACTATATGAATTTACCTTAGAAGTGGCCCCAGGGCTGGAGGCCCCTGGAGGGTTAGGTGGTCTGAGGTCTAAACGTGGGGGTACCGGGGGCAAAGATGTTTGGGGTGGCATTGACATTGGGGATGGAGGCCTCTCCACCTGTAAAACACAAAAACAACAAACCTTATGTATTATCACTTCAGGATTGATACTGTACATGAAATGCACATGCTAATCTCATCGATCTACACATAAAAGATGGCTGTAGATGGATTTTTATCAATGATGGGTTAACACGAGACAGCATAAAACTTTAGATAATGTCACAACTGCCAAGAATACAACACTGAAAATACACCGTCAGGCCAGTATCAAATACTACAACCTTTTCTAGTTGGTACGGCGCAAGATATACCCATTTTCTGTGTATGTATTGTGAACACTGTGTTAGAACAGTTCTAAGAAATGAAATCTAGCACTGTATGACCAGTGGTAGGCCTCTGGAATCCACAAGTTACCAGGTCGATCCGAAATACTGCTTTGTTTTTGCAGGTTGAGAAACAGAACTGTGCAAATACTTCTGTTAACTTGTACATGAGAAGCACAAACTAAAACACTTCTGTTTATGTTCTGATCACACAGGAAGTATACTGTTAAAAGCCATGTTTCACACAGTCCTGTGGTTCAAGGACAGTTAAAGAGTGAATAAGAAAAGCTCTGGTTACATGAAAACCTTAACTGCTCAAGGGAAACGTAGGCAGCAGCAGCAGCATGGAGTACAGAAATAATCAATTCGGTCTTTAGACCTTTACTACTAAAATTATTACTAAATACAAAGGCTGGAAAATTAACGTTGCATGAAATGAATATGCATGCAAAGTTATAGAAATGGATTATTTCTCACTTTAGCCCTCTTCATGCAAAGCAGATGCAGGGAATGTTAAATGCAACTGATAAAACAGACACAATCAGAGCTTCGTCTCACCAATAGGATGAATTTAAAATGTGTGAAAATCAGTCAGGGACAAACTCAACCATCACTGATGTGCAAGTTTAAGGGTCTAAGAAAGTCTCACTTTAGTACAAGCCAGCTTGCTCATCATGAGGTGGGGGTCTTCCAGTCGGTCGTCATCGTCATCATCGTAGCTTGGCGAATGTGCCCCTTCTGCCCCGAACATTCCCCTGATGCACCCATAGGAACCACCACTGTTGTCCTTGGGGTCGAAGGGGTCGACCACAATAGGCTCAGTGCCCTTAATTTCGCAGCGGCAGAAAGGGCATCCTTGGCCTTCTGATTCCTGCAGCACAGCATAAGAGACTCAGACAATCAAGAAAAGATGAAATATAGTAACTGATTTACTAAAAAGTTCTCCTGCCATTGTTCCTACCTGCCATGCAGTGAGGCAAGATGTGCACATAAGGTGACCACAAGGCTCAATCTTCACATCCTTGTCATTCTCAGCGCAGATCTTGCACAGCTGGAAAGTTGAGCCCATTTCGCAGTAGAGCTCATATTGCTCCTGTTCAATAGAAGAAACAAAAGGTTGAAGCTGTCAAACAGCAAGTATGAGAACAAGCTGTGTGTAGAGTGTGCCAGTGAGACTAACCTGTGTGACTTTAATATGGTCTTGAGGTGAGGGTTCACACAGCCCTGTGAGATCTGGGTTCTGAGTTCGGCCATCGGGAAACAGATAACTAAAACACAGATGTGCTTTAATAAATCACAGTGGCATTTCTAGCACAGAGATCGGCGACGCAATATACCTCAAATGCCAAAACGTACTCAATAGCATGAGTTATAAAATACACTGTATCGAGCGACAAACTCGAGATCTGATAGTAACTAGCAACAACATAACTCCCAAAAATACACATATTATTAACATATTAAAGTTTGAGCCTCGACTACTTCCAACAGTGGGATGTTTATGTTTGAGGTAATTAACAGGAATAATACACATATTGTATGTATGGGGAGAAGCCAACCATCGAGCCTAGCATGATAATAATGAGTTAAGACAAATATAAACACACTTACAATCCTTCCCGGAAGCCATCAATGAGAGCCTGGAAGAGAGGCTTATTGTGGGGAATGGTTTGCAAGATATTCCCGTCGGCAGTCACGTAGCCGATGGCCCACTGGCCCAGACGTGTGCAGCTCAGCCTGAAAATGTAGCTACAGTGCAAAGCAGAGCAGAGCACAGCAGACACATCCAGTATTAAAGTAAGTTTAATACAAATATGATAAGCTTTAAATGCCACATCTTTGTGGCCAAAAAAAGAATCTTGGCGAATTTTCAATTCTTCCAGAGTGCACTACTGTGGCAGTAGAGGCGTGGTCAGGAACCGGATATGAAGTGTGGCAAGAGTCGGGGAGAATGAGCTGGTAACAAAAGTGTGTTGACACTTGTGTGTGACCTATATGAGACTATTTATGTTCACTTCCTCTCTCAGTGTGTACTACACACCGAAAAGAAAGCGTGGTGATTCAGTGGGGAGTGGCTCCTGCAACCTTGTCCGAGAATAGAATGCTGATGGCACTTTGAGTTCATGTGTGAGCCTTTTTTTTTTTTTTTTAGTTTGTTTGTTTAAACCGGATCAGTGAGATACATAGCAAGAAATATGTTATCGGGAAATAAACAGTTCCTCCAGGAACTGTTTGATTGCCTCAATTCATGCAAAGTCAACCAATCCTCATGCATTCTGAACGACCTTGCATTTTTAACCAATCACGGGCCCTTTTGAAAAAATGTGGTCAGTTATTGTATCAAACTTCAAATTTACAACAGCTGACTGGGATTATCCCGGCTACTTTTATCAGTAGGGCTTTCAGATCCAATGGAATAAGACATAAATTGCCTAACAATTATATTTCTGGCATCCTTTCTCTAGCTGTTAGCGTGATGAGGCTTATTTGGACAGATCAGGAGGTTAGTGTGTACATCAGTAACAAAAAAAAAAAATGTACAGTACTCATTAATGAATATGCAAAGACCCAGTGTGACGACATGAGAGTCCTACAATACGGCTACTGATCTCGGGTACCAAGCTGCTCTGTGATCCACTGGGAGCCCGAGGTCTTCTGACTGAACGTGAATCGTCCCAGTGTGTCAGTATTTTGTCAGAAAAGAGTTACTAGTGATTATCTAAGACAGCTTGTGTAATGAATAGTCATTTGGATGGGACCGAATGCGTGCTGCGTGCGAATATATAGAGGACATCTTTTCTGAAAGGACAATGCATGGATGCCCTATTGTCGCGCACAGGCCTTGTGTAGGAGAGAAGGCAAAAAAGGCTGGCGAGTTATGATTGTACAGTTGGTGAGCATAATTGTTTAATTGTTTTCTTCTGTAGACGTGTAGGTGGAAGGGATTGTACAGGGTGTACTACCTGCCAGGCTTGTGGATGAACTTCTGCAAGCGAGCTTTGACCTCGTCGTAGGTGAGAAAAGCCATGTATCCTGGGTGAGTCACTGCAAGGCTGTTCCAGTTCCGCAGCAGAGACGACCATGGCTACAAACACACACAAACACACACGCTCAGGATCATGCATGAAGCACAATGAGAGCGACACTAATGAGAATGACTCATTCTGTACAGCTGGTCTGCCAGTTATTCTGATAAAAACCCTCGGGTCTTAGTTAACTTACACAGAACGGAACAGCAGGACATTTAATTGGAAGACAATGACTGCGAATGAATTTAATGACTATGAGAGCATAGGTGAGAAGCTGAGCAGATGGAATTGTTCCCGAATTAATCAACAAGTGTGCTAAAACTATGAGCATTTTTATAACAACTGCTTCTCAAACCACCGAGCTTAATAGCACTCACTGGGTGTATTGTCTATTTTCGAAAAAAGAAAAAAGGATGAACAGACCGACTACCTGTTTAATACAATGAGAGTTTGAAACAAGTCACACAGAACTGTAACTGAGTGATGTTAAGCTGTAATACCTTTCACACACCTACACATTCAGTCAAATAGTTCACTCGCTCATTTGCCGAACCACTTACTCCTAACTAGGGTGGCGGGGAGGCTGGAGCCTCTCTCAGCTGACACTGGGCAAAGGCAAGGGTACACCCTGATCACCTCGAAAGACCATCACAGGGCAACACACACATGCACACAACCATTCACACTCACATCCACACCTAAGGGCAATTTTCAAAAGACAATTAGCCTAATGTGCACGTCTTTGGACTGTGGAAGGAAACCAGAGTATCAGGAAAAATCTCACATAAGCACGGGGAGAACATGCAAACTCCACATAGAAATACCCAAGCCCGGGACGCGAACCCAGGACCTTCTTGCAGTGAGGGGGACGCGCTAACCACCTTTTCTTCCCTGATGGCACGGATATAAAATGGGGTCTCAAATAATGAAACAGTGGTTCAGGGAGCATGAGGAATCATTTTCACATATGTAGTGGCACCCCAGAGTCCTGACCTTAACCCTATTGAAAGTGTTCAGGATGTGCTGGAGAAGACTTTAGGGACTGGTTCAATTTTCCTCTCATCAATTCAAGACATCGGTGAAAAATGAACCCTACACTGGACGGAGATAAAAGTTATGTCGCTCAAGTTTGTTGAAACAATGGCATGACGATTACATACTGTAAGCAAGGCTAAATGCACTTCATGAAAATATTAGTGTGACTTATTTTTTGGCCGAGCAGTGTCGTTGTTATGGAGATGGTGTTTAATAGTGTATACTGAAAAAGCTGAACAAAGGAATCTGCATGACACAACTCATATGACTCACACCATCCTCTTTACTGTGTGGGGTCAGAATGCTCATGCATTGACTTCAGTGTCCTGAAGTACAGACGTTCTTGTTCTTGATGATCTTTTAACATCCATCTGTCTCATTTGCATTCAAAATGCTTTAAATTTGAACATGGTGAGTGATGTGTGCAACCTCACATTTATAATGTGCGTTCAAAAGCAAATAAAGATATAGATAACTTTTTTGCATTTGATTTGAATGTTGTTCATTTGCTTAAAACAAGACGTAAGCAGATTCTCCAGCTGCATAGAGCATATGAACTGACTAGAATCAATTTTGCCCCCCACCCCCAAATGTACTGGCAATACTTTTTTTTTTTTTTTGCAGATGTGGAGATAACAGACACCATCTATCATGCGCAATGCTCAGTCACATTACCAAACACTCAGTGAAGCGCTCATTACTGTAACCACACTTCTGCATTCAGGTTGTCTTAGAAACTTACAGGCCATTAAGATTAAGCTGTTTAATATTCTGTTAAAAATGCATTTATTTTGGCATATTTCTCAAGGACATCATGGCCGTCGATTTTTTTGTCATCTTCTGTACAACCAAAAGTGATAGTAGCTAAAGGGTAAGGGCGACTTATTGCTTCCTCCTGCTGAGTACAACCACCACTACACTTCACAAACAGAAATAATACAAGTGTTTATTTGGATATAGAGCAGAGATATGAGATATGATCACAAGTGGTCTCTCAAGATGTGTGTGGAGACTCGATAAAAGCCAGGTGTGAACTGATGTGAATGACGATGTCCTTATCACCAGTACATGCTAATACTAGGTATGAACAGAGCTGAGGTTGCTGCAGAAATTAAGCTCTGTTCATGTGCATACACTAGTGAAATATTTACGGTCTTGCAGGGAGCTATCCAGCTACTGCTCATTTCACTCCGAAACATCTTTGGGTGGGAAATATACAAATGTTACCTAGGCAACCAGTGCCTGGAATGTCCAGGCGATGAGCAGTTCACTTAGTGCGTACATGGCACAGGTGACAAACAGTTCAGTGTGAAATCGATGAGCAATGAGCACATCACTTCCTGTGTGTATGCCCCTTGAGTGGTATGCATCGTGTTGTCAATTGTGTGCTGATTAAACATTTAAACTGAAGTGCATAAAAATGGTTTTAATAAACATTTTGGAAACAATGTCTTCAATGCAATTGGTGTTTGAAGGCATGTCTGTGAATCCATCAGCCTGTTACACTGGATATTCTTGACAGTACATTTCTGTGACGAACTGGGAAGAAAAATTAATACAGATTAAGGATAGTTACGGTGTGTTAGAGATTGTGATACGATTTTGGGGGGCAAGGGAACAGAGCCCATGTACATGAATTAATCTTTTCAAACCATACAAGTTCAAATTTGGCTTCTGCATATAACCCATACCTGTAAACAATGCGCATACACACACCCGAAGCAGTGGGCTGCCACACACTGTGGCACCCGGAGAGCAGTTGGGGGTTAAGTGCCTTGCTCAAGGGCACTTCAGCCATGAAGGCAGAGGAAAGGAAGGTGCAGCTCACTTCCCCACCACCACACATTTTTCCTGCCGGTTCAGGAATCAAAATAGCCACCTTTCGGTCCCAAACCCACTTCATTAATCATTAGGCCATGGCTTATGGCTTAAGACTGATCTAACAATATTCAAAAGCATTAGATGAGGGCATCTGAAAATGGAGTTGCACAATACTTGAGTCGGATAACAGTGAAGTTGTGGTCCTGAGACATGGGCATGCTGTCTCATCAATCAGATTTATTTAGAAGCAGAAAAAGCACAGCTTTACCATCAAGAGCTTTATCAAAGAGCAAACAAGCTCTCTGTAAACAGTCTATTTCTGGCTGAAGGCAAGGCCAAATAATGACGGCAGTTCCCAGGAACACAGCCCAGAGCACCGACTATCACACGACATACAGAGGGATTACACAGAGAGTGCATCATGACGATACGGATTTAACATCTTGTTCAGAAGGGAATCATTTCAGAGCAGACGATGATTCGTGCCACCAAATGCACTCAAAAGGCTGCAGTTTTCTAAATAGCTGCAATACAGAGGCATTTTTAATAAGCCACATCTTGTACATTAAACCCACTGATCAGAATAATAGCCTGAATTAAAAGATCCCTTCCTTCTTCCCAAATTAGCCCTGATGCACAGGGATGAGGGGAACGCAGCTTAATTAAAGGGTGGATATGACATGTAATGATAGGCTTCCTCACTAAAAGCTCTGTGATGTCTGCTTTAGAGTACTCAGTGTAATGAGCCGATTGCTTACACAAGAACACGGGCTTCTAAATGCTCCTCATGAGCAGCTGCGCTGCTGCAGTCGAGCAGGAAACCAAAAGAACAATAGACCCCAATAATATTATTAACAAAACACCAAACTTGTATATTTAAAAAAATAAATAAATAAAATAAAAAAAAAATATTGCTTTGTTTTCTCATGACCGCAAAAAATCTTTAGCTAATGAAGCTTATAGGATATACAGTAACTCCATTAATAGCCTTATGGCCGTTTTTAATTCATTTTATTCAGTTGAATAAAAAAAGCCTGTTTAAAAACTAAAGTTCATCTAGGAAGAAAATTACTGGAAATAAGAAAGGGAAATGTTTAGGAAGAAAAGGTACACTGTGTGGTCAAACGTATGTGGACAGCCGATCTTCATACCCATATATGTTTTTTCCATCAAGCTTTTGTAAAAAGGCTGGAAGCACAAAGTTATAAAGAATTTTGTAGATTGCTGTAGTTAGAGGCCCATACCTGCTGCCCCTGTGGCACAATCCAAGGACCATGGAAATACGGTTCTCAAATGTTGAAGTGGAAACACAGAACCATGACCTCCACCACCACACTGAACACCACTGAGATAAAACGGGATGGTGACGCCATTCAGCCACAAAAGCATTAGCAAGGTCAGGCACTCACATTGAGCAAGCAGGCTTGAAGTGAACCAAAACCAAAATCTGATGGAAAGCCTTCTGTCTGAGACCTATACGCATTGCCAGGGGTCTCGTTTTATGCAGAACCAAGTCGCTCTGGTGGTGTCCTGAGAGTCTCAGCAAGGATGTAGGACTGTAGGAGACATTAGGGGTGCCGGAAAAAAAAATCGATTCACATCTGAATTGCGATTCTTATTTATAAGCATTATGAATCGATTCAAATTTTCAAGAATCGATTTTTAAGAACACGTTTTGTCAAGCATTTCCAACCTTACTCACAACGCGTACCGTTTGTCCACACACGGCCTCCGTCGTGAATTGTTCCAGTGAGTGCCGGGTACAGAACGAGTTTTTAGCCTAGCTTTGACATGGATGAGGAAAAATATATACAGCCAGCGGCGTCTTCGCTGAAGGCAAATGCTTGCACTTCGGATTTTATAATTTCCGGGTAAGAAGGAAAAAAGTCAAGTATTTCAGGAACACTTCAAGTCCCCGAGCCCACATCTTACTACATCACCCGGAGCTAAAAGAACCGGAGCAGCAGCACGACCAAATCCTGACCAACACACACTCCATTACTTCACTAAACTCCCAACCGACTCTGAACGAGCAAAGTACATCTACAAAACCAGCTGTCTAGTAATATCATTTATTTCTTTCTTATAGAAGAGTTGTTCCAGCTTATAGAAGAATGTAGTTACTCGTGAAATTGGCTCCCTTTGTTTGTAATGGTTATGAATCAAACATCGGTTTGATCGAATCTGAATCGAATAGTCACCCCAAAAATCTGAATCAAATTGAATCGTGAGTTGTTGTTCGATTCACATCCCTGGGGACATGTAGTGCTTTGCAAAGGAAAATAAGGAGTTTGTATTTAATTCTCTAGGAAACGGGTAGTCGGTGGAACTGTTGGAGAAACTAACTTAGGATTTTACCAGAAATGCATCAGAGAGGGAATTCATGCACTTCGAGTAATAAACTTAAATAATAAGGAACGGGATTTCAAACTAATAGCTATATAGCTGCATTTGCATGAACTTAGAGACTTAAGATGGGGGGGTTGGGGAGGTGTCAATTCAGTTATGTATTGTGCTTCTTTTATCACCACATTGGCTCCAAAACCTTTATTTATTTATTTATTTTTATTTTTGAAGGGGAAACAATGGTGGCTCAATGTTTAAAGCTATGGGTTACTGATCTGAAGATCAGGGGTTCAAGTACCACCAAGCAGCCACCGTTCAGCACTTGAGCAAGGCCCTTATCCCTCTATTGCTCTGTCAAATGCCTTAACCTCCTGAGACTCAAAATTAATGTTGTGTGTCTTCTCATTCCTTCACACTGCTTCAGCCCTTCACCACCTGATAACTACTGAACTTGATCAGGGTCTTCAAACAAGTAGTTTATCATAAGAGTAATACCCAATGGCTCTCATATGAGGATCTTATTACATACACACGATACTGTTGGGAAAAATATGATGTCTTCATATTAGGACTGTGGGGTCTCAAGAGGATAAAGGTAAATTTAAAGTAGTGAAATGTTGCAGTTCCTCTATAGTCCTACAGATGGCACACTCCAAACTATTCACACACTGGCCGGCAGCACTGGAAATGTTTTTTTTTTTTTTTATTTTTTTTTTTAATGAATTAATTGATTATTAAAATTTTTCTACTGTTATACTGCCCAGCAACCTTTCGGTCCCTAAGCCGCATTTCTAACCATTAGGCCACGGCTGCCCTTTACTACCTTTGTGCAGAAATAACAATTAAGAAACTTTCTTTTACATGGTTTAAGGTTTTAAAATTGTAATATCAAATCAGTATATTTATAGAATAGCGATACTAACACAATCACAACACAAATCTAATCCATAGCCAGGTATCGTGATATCATCTGATCAGTCGGTCCCTAGTGATTCCCATCCCGAGTTCAAATGTAAAAATGTATAATTAGACTGCAATCATTGTACAATTTGAAAGTGACGGTATGTTTTTAATAAACATTTAGGATTAACACATTTCTCTGATCATGATGTTAACCACCATTCAGATTCATTCAGTCTGCACACACACTGCTTCAGCAAAGCTGCAGTTGAGTTCGGACCATAAACAATGGCTATTGTACAACCACTGATATCAGAAACAATAGTAAAGACCGCAATACTGGAGAGAAGTCGTGGAGCTGAGGTTACGCACCTGAAAAAGCCTGGTGAAGATGTCGAACTCGAAAACAGAGATGTAGTCGTTGCACGTGAGGTCTATTGTGGACTTGAGGGCCATGGCTTCTAAGCCAGAGCTAATTGGGTGAAACTCGTGCAGTGCTTGTCGGAAGACTTTCCACTGGACAATAGTCCTACACAGAGCAAGGGACCACACGAGGATATTAATTTACACAGCAAGCCCAATGATGGTCATACTGTGGCTCATACCACATAATAATAAATGCATAATAAAGTAAACACTTACTTGTCTCCAAAGGATCTTCTCCAGAATTCTGCTGCATCTGCCTTCGTGATCCTGAAATTATCCCCTTGGAACAGACCACTGGGAAAGATGGCTTTCAGCTCAGCCAGCATGTGACTAAAGATTAGTGATAGTTTGGTCAAGTTCCGTCTGAAAGTAAAGCATACAGAAGAAAGGCATCAAGAATCGTTTTAAAAAACTTTTAAAATTTTTACATGCATTCAGATATTAATTAATTCTCTGTTAAATTATTACATGTAATATTTAGGACAGAATGTTGTGACTAGTAACACTCTGTGATGTCTGGGTTGATCTGGACATGCCATTAGGGGGACTCTTTATAATGAATTGCCCTTAGTGTTGGAATGTGTGTGCGCAGGATGCTCTGTGATGAACTGACTGAATATCCAGGGTGGATTCTCGACACGCCCCCGGTGCTCCTGGGATTAACTCTGCATCCAGTGTGACCATGACCAAGACCAAGGGTTAGTGAAGATGAATGAATGAGAACATATATTAATCACTGACAGGTAAAGGCAGGTCCTGAGAGATGGCTGAGCAGAATAAGAAGCAGTGAGCGAGGAAGGAGCTGAAGGATACGGATGATGTTACTCGCCCTGTAGTAAAGCAAAGCAGGGAGTCCGACTGGGAGAGGAAGGGGGGGGGGGGGTGATTTACAGACCAGCACAGTAGGGGTTTGTGCAAGTGCTCCAGTCTGGAGAATTGACATGCACAACAGAGTGTGAATGTGTGGCAGCACTGCAGGTGCCTTGAAAACAAGTCGAGCACAAGCTCTCATCCCCCCCCCACCTCAATATCACACACACATGACACAAACACAGGTATGTGCCAGAATCAGGACACTGCAAATGCAAGAATCCCCTAAACTGTGATGCTAACCAGACAGAATAGCCTCCTTTCAAATATGGTGTAAGAGAACAATATGAAATTGAGGATATTTCTTTTTCTCTTCCAGATGTCATTGATCTCTCTCTCTCTCTCTCTCTCTCTCTCTCTCTCTCTCTCTCACACACACACACACACACACCATTCCATTGCTGTTATCAGCATTTCTTTCAACTCATTAATCTTCCTTTCATTAGAAATGTGAAGCAAAAGTGCATTGCCTTTAGCGCTGACTCTGAAAGCCTGGTTGAGAGGGTGGGAAAATAAACAAACAAACAAATAAATAAATAAAAACAAAGCTCTGAAACGCTCAACAACATGTTCACTTATAACAGAGAAGGTAAACGGAACGAGAGCCCACTGGCAGGGTGCATTTGTTGTTGTTTTTTTGAAGGTTTGGTGCAAAAAGGTGGCAATGTGTTGCCCTCAATTGGAAACAGCTGTGCTGCATTTTCAAAACACCAGCATGATGCTATATGTGGAGGGAAACACCCCACAGAACACTGCCTAGTTCAAACATTAGCAGTGCAGCTAATGAAGTGTAAAGTAAAATAAAACAATACGTTATGAAGTGGAGTACGACTCCAAAAGAAACTATACCACAATAACAGCTCATCCCAAACATTTCACCAACACTAACGTTTTCACATTTATTAAACATCTCAATTTCTTTTACTATAGTTAACATTTAATGCAGCATCACTTCTGCAAAAGTTCTTAGTTCCTGTTGAAGCCTGTCATGTTAATGAGAAACTGCAAATCATCCGTCCTGATGACACTCCGGAAAGCTTAATGTTTTGCTGCTGACTGTTAGAAAGTGATATTACTGGAGACTTCTTCCAAAAATCCTAACTAAACTTCTCCAACAGTTACACTGATATAGCTAAACACTTCTGTACTACAGGCAGATTAAATGTGAGTGAAATGAACACCTTCCATTTTCCCCTCGATCACTAATTCTAAATAGGTGTCGCACAAGTTTATCTACATTTCAGTACATTTAAAAATGAATATCAGTGACTAGTCCCGAGACAGAACAAATAATTGTTTTACTATATACTACACAGGAATAACAAGTAAACTAAAACTAAATTTCTTTAAGGTTCATTTTTAATATTTACAATACAATGGTCATTACATTCCAATATAGCATCTTTTGAAACAAAGTTTAAAAGAACAATCAATGACCATGGAAAACTGTGTGGTTTTGTCTGCCAACTTCATTCACGCATTATCCAGAGTTTGTGGGGTGCCTATTTATCCAGAGATAGCAAACCATTCCTGTACTGTATACAGTAAAGCATACTCAAAGCTCCTTTAAAGAAATCTCTCAAACTGCTCTTCCTTGTGATAGTTAACCGACTGGGTCTATTCATCTCTAAAACTGCAGGTCTTGTGGGGTATTCCTGATATGCAGCAGTAAATACCTAACAAAAGTGGTCCAAGGAAGGACAAGCAGTAAACTGGTAAACCCCCATAGGTGCCCGAGGCTCATTAATGTGCATGGGGAGTGAAGTCTGGTCTGATCCCACAGAAGAGCTACTGTTGCACAAAGGGCTGAAACTGCTAATGCTGGCTATGATAGAAAGGTGTCAGAACATACAGAACAGGCAGTGGTGGAGGTGTGGGGGTGTGTGTGGTGGGGGGACTCACTGTGTGTGGGGCTGCCTAGATACAGACCAGTCAGGTGATGTTAATGTTATGGCTGATTAGTGTATACACTTGCATGAATTACATGAAAAATTATAATGTGTGCTTGTATTGAAATGTATTATTTGATAAAGTGTTAAAAAGTGAAGGAAATTTAAAAAATAAATAAATCCATGAACTATCACGTTTAGTATTTTCAGAATTGGAGTCATTCCCATGGGGTTCTGGCGGAGTTTGTTTGTTTAATGACTAGGGTAAGCGGGGCCTAATGCTATAGAAGCTCCGTCCCTTCCTCTGGGACTCCAGCCAGCACTTTTCACTGTGAATCCCCTTTTAACCCAGAGATCCTCCTGCACTGGTACCCTATAGCACATGAAGGATGAGCAGATAGCCCGACCGGATGCGGTAATTATGCAAACTGCCAAATTATGAGGTGGGAAGTAGATATGCGAGTTAACATGAGTTTGGATCTTACGTGCCGTGTGCTCTTATTGCCACATATACATAAGAACCCTTTTCAAAAGTTCGGTTTTACTGATTGTACAATTCTGCAGAAATCTGTCTGAATTGATCACACCACTCTTTATTCAAACAACATATCAGCTTAAGAGTTTCAAAGTATGATCTGTATCCTTATTTATACTCATTACATAAATCTTCAAATGGCCGCCCACACACCAGCTTTTTTGACAAAGTATGAACAGACAAGCCCAACTCCCCCGTTTTTAAACTCAGGCTCTTGGCCTCTCCTCATCATGACACTGCATATGAGCCAAAACGTCCCTAGATACTGTGCTTTTGTAAGCCTTCCTTCACTTTTGGCCTGACCTTTAACCTGCAGCTGGCTGCTCCCTTCCTGTTTCCTGTTTTCCATGATAAAAAAGCCAGGCCAACAACAGAGGAGACAGAGAAGCCTGCAAATGCCCAAGGCAGACAATCAAAGGGCCCTTCTACATCTCCACCTATCACTCTGTGCACTACGGAACTTGAGCAGAAGAGAATCAAACAAGAGGTTACTTCTTGAGGTCAGATTTCAAATACTGTGCAACAGTGTATATTTTGCCAAACACCCTACACTTCCTTTTCGACTTTCAGTGTTTGCCAATATACGACCTTTCTGGTTCATACTGTGTGACGGTGAAAGGCTGTGTGCACGTTACAGTCAGATTGTGAAACCAGCAAACTGGTGGCTAAACGCATTTCATTGCAAGGTTACATTAAAATACAGACACGTACCAACACATTGCGGACACACCGATCCAAATGATCACTGTAGGGCCCATTTAAGCATTTCACCTCAACATGGTTTTAATATCCGTGTAATCATAATGCAGTAGTTTTAATGCTAACTGAACAGTTCAGTTGGGGTTAAGGTCAGCACTTTGTTGAGGCCAATTTGTGTGTAAAATGATTCCTCATACTCCCTGAACCACTCTTTGACAATCTGAGCCCAAAGAGTTCTGTTAGTGTCATCCTGGAATGTGTATGTGCTATTAGAGAAGAAAATACAACCCAATTATGGGATAATTTACTCATTAATTATGTTCAGATAGTCAGCTGACTTCATTTTAATACCAGATTATGTTGCTGAGCCTCGACACCCAACCGCAGATCCTAACTCTGCCTCTAGGAATTTGTACAGTGACCACTATGCATGATAGGTGTACCACGTCATGACCTGCCCTTCTTCTCCTGATGTTGCCTTTTAATTGCAAATTGTGTTGTGATCAATGACAGGAAATAGATCTACTAAAATACCCAGGCAATCAACCAGTAGATCATAATTGCTAGGTAGTGGACTAGGGATGTGAATCATCAGGGACCACTCGATATGATGAGATCACGATACCTAGGTGCCGATTCGATTTGTATCGCGACTCTAAGTATCACAATTCTAAAAAAAATCCTGATTCAATGTTACAGTTGTGTCTTCCTTTTTGTTACAATTTTAAAACCTTAAACCATTAAAAAAACAAAACTTAATAATTATTTCTTCACAAAAATAGCAAATAATTTGCTCCTACCTGCTACCTAAGTGTTCCGACCTACTATAATGCTGTGCTGCCACCGGTAGGATTACAGAGGAACCACAATGTTTCATCGCCTCCAAATCAAACATATGAATAAAAAGTAATAGTAAAATAACAGATTTGGGAGTCAGTGTGGAAATACAAACTAATCACGGTTCCATCTTTATTGAGGACCTCCGATTTAATGACCGAAAAGCTCTGTCCACTAGGGGCAGGTCAGAGCTGAAACATACCTAGCCAGTGGATGCAACAGGCTTAAGTTGTTGGTTGAAGATAACAGTTGAGGAGGTTACGGTGGGTATGTTTATAAAGCAGAAACCACAGCAGCAACAAACTTAATATTATTTCAGGCCATTAAACAAACCTTGGTGCAACAACAGAGTGCTCCCCCCCCAAAAAAGCCCCAACTAAGCCCCCGAAAAAAAAAAAAAAAAAAAATTTGTATTACACTGCCATGTCTTTATTGCACCTTGTGCACAATGTCACATGCAGTTTATTGGACTAACCTAGTTGGTACAGTCGTATGAACACAGGGAAAAAAAACGTTCTGCAGCCATCATACATATTGGTATGATTTTATGGTTGGAAGTTATTTAATCCATCTTATAACACAAACAAAAGTACAACAATGCCCTTTGGGATATATATAAAAAAAATGCACCCAATTTCAAGTTTGCTGGGTTTCCTTTTTTTTTTTTAAATTTACTTTTTTATTACAGTAATCAGTATACAAATTTAACTCTCCGGAACTAGCTTCACACCAGATCTGCCAGGAAGCAGCAGTGACAGCAGCCACGCACTCCACTGCACACACACATTAATACCATAATTAAACATGCGTCCACGGATCTGTCTTTTTTCTTCCTTTTTTTTTTTTTTTTTTAAGTAGCATCCATTCACTCTACTTTAGCAAATTTGCCCTTTCCACAGTGTTTATAAAGTCTTCATTTCCTTGTCAGACAAAACAATGGGAAAAGGGAACAACGTGTGTGTGTGTTTTTTTCGTTTTTATGAGGTCTTGAGGGCAAACGGGGAAGTGCACCACTGAGCCGTTGTTGAGTTTTACGAGTGCGCTCATGACAGTATAAATAAACATGATGCAGTGAAGCCAGCCTGGGCTCGGGGCAGGGGATAGGTACAGCATGGTGTAAGTCAACCGTAATTCCATCCAAAAGCCACATGGCTAGCCTAGAGCGGTGTGGGCAAAACGAGTATGTACTCCAGTGAGGAAGTTCAGGAAATGGGGTCATTTAACAGTTCCATTCTTGCAAATGGTTCGCACTTGTGTGGGTTAATGTGATCTTGTTAAAGAACAAATGAAAGATCCTGATTAAAGGGTGATTTAAAAGACATTATCTCAGCATCTATAATAGTTTCATTATTTAAAATTAAAAGTGCTTTACAATGAGTAGGTACAAAATAACCTAAGGCAGACTATAGTGCTTAATATACATAAATAAATTCCTGGTAGAAGCATTTCTCATTAATGTAAGTGCTGAAATTAAATTACGCATGAAGAAATGTTAAAACAAAAAGAAAAAAGTGAACCATGGGCATCTGAATTTTCTGCAGTAATCACACGAAATGAACAAGAAGCTCTGTGTGCGATGAGTGCTGTCTTATCTCCAGTCTTCATCTTTTCTCACTGATGAGGTTTACTCGTTGCTCAGCTCAAACAGGAGTTCATAGAATGTACAGCGTTACAGGATGTTAGATACTAAACAAACTGTAAAGGTAAAAAAAAAAAAAAAAAAAAAAAAAAAAAAAAAAAAAAAAAAAAAAAAA
>JAQMYF010000013.1:22152612-22163213 GCA_030014195.1 Neosilurus mollespiculum | reverse complement strand
GGACAGTCGTACTAAGCATTTCACTACATATTGTACTGTGTATAATTTGTATGTGACAAATAAATTTGAATTTGAATAGAGGTTCAGGGACCACAATGAGTCATTTTCATACATGAACTGACACCACAGAGTCCTGACCATAACCCCATTGAAAGTCTCTGGGATAAACTGGAGAAGACTTTATGGAGTGGATCAATTAATTATGTGGTAAGCAGCCAAATGCAAAAAAACATCAAGATGTTGCTTCAAGCAATGCTAACCTTAAACATTTAAATGTCTTAAAGGAGTTGTGTTGTGATTTTTGCCCAAAAAGTCATCTAACTATGCCATAATGTCCAAAATCGGTAGCTACATTTCTTAAACAGCCTCAAATCAAGAGGAGTTGAGAGTTTTCGAGATCAATATGAAGGAAATGGATTGCCACATGGACTTCGGGCTGAAATCTCATTGGACTCTTTTCAAAGATTGAGATCACACTGCAAACCCCAAACAAACAAAGTATGAACCCAGTTCATGTCTATTATCCTTCATGAACCAAATTTCCGTCTGAAAACACCCTTCACGACATTTAGGCTATTTTCTTCAAACGACGACATCGCCCCTTTAAGGAAAATGGTGATCGCTGTAACTTGCAATAACCACGGCATACTTGCTGGTACCAGATGGGCCAGTTAGAGCATTTCAGAAACTGCTAATCCCCTGGGGGTCTTTAACTGTCCAGTTTGGGTAACCTGTGCCCATGACAGGGACAGATTTCTGTTCTTGGCTGACACAAGTGAAGCTGTGTTCATCTACTGTTGTCGTTCCTTCACCTCAAGGTTTGATGTGTTGTGCATTTATTGAGATTATTTGCCTTACTTGAGACAACATCTCAAGCTCAGACGAGTCTGGGCATTTTTTCCCTGATCTCTCTCTCTCTCTCTCTCTTCAATAAGGTGTTCTTGCCTCCAGACCCACTGAACACAAGGTTTGATTTTTTACCATACTAATCTGCATAAACTCTAGAAACTGCTGCGTACATAATTCAGCAGATCGGCAGTTTCTGAAATATTCGAACCAACCCATCTGTATCAACAATCATGCCACAAAGATATTCACACAGGACACAATTTCTTCTTCATTGTGATGTATAATGTGAACATTAACTCAAGCTTTTGGCCTACATCAGCATGATTTAATGAGGAGATGTACCTATTAGTGACTGTGGTGTGTGTGCAAGTGTGCTTGTGTGACAGAGTGTGTGTGAGAGTGATCAACTGTTGCTATATAAGCCAGACACTGACATAAGATCAACTGACGTGAAGCAGAGTTCCTGTTACCACCCCAAAATGTATGTTCCTGTAAGAGCACACCGAAAGAGCTTTATTTCTCTTATATCCAGCAATTTACCAACCCTAAAAACCACCATTCATCACACATCAAGCTTTAACTTATTCAAACTGGTGACATTACATATTGTACAACTTTTGCTAAACAGTTGACTATTGACACTGAAAGAAAACTAATTATAAATAAAAGTAAACTACTTTAACTGAACATTCTCAGATCAGCATTACACAGGAAAACATCAGCCACTTGTACATGGACATTACTTTTCAGACGAGCTTGTTTCACTCATGCAACTTGAACGACCAGAACACATGAACGCTCTGCAGCACGGAAGAGAAAACCAGAAGAATTCTTTGCCAAAGGTGTCTAAAGGGACGCCTCCAGATCCAACAAGTTTAGCTTTTCTTGTTACTAATTTGCATGATAGAAACACGCTTACAACATCCTTATACTATAAACAGGAAGGAAGCTAGTGAAGCGTCTGGGTAAAAGAAGAAGAAGAAGAAGAAAAAAAAGATTTCAGCCATCTGACCATGATGTTTGGATCAATTCCACAACCGAGTCCATTGATCTATTGGTACAATGATACAACAACATTAAGACTACCTAACTAACGACAACCTTGAATGGACAATCTAAAAACATCAAGTCACATGTAAATAAACTACAAACCATCAGACACACATATCAGCAAAAAAGCCCTTCTTCCTAACTCCAAATAATCACAGTAACAAGTAAAAAAACTCAAGTTCATGTTTTCTGTTAGTTATCCTAACCACAACTTGTATTTACCTGTTTTTCTGATCTTTTTCCAAGGACAAACCACAAAGAACTCTTTTAATAACTAAAATATTTCGTTTAAAACCACAGTCGAGAATGCGGAACACTGGATCTCAGCTTGTTTGAGGTAATTTCCCCGTTACCTGTACACTGGAAAATTTTTTTGCTGCACTGGCAAGTGGCTTAAAGTTTAGATTTACAAGCCCTTGATAATGAAATGTTGTATAACGTGATGGTGGAAGCGAAGCTTCCCAATAACTTGTGCATTTATATAACACATGCTAGTTATTGCTGTGACTAAAATTTAAAGATACATAATTGTATAATTTTCTATTTTGTTAAAATTAATGCTAGTCTTTCATGTAAAAATCTGCTTTAAAGTGAAACAAAAAGGCAAGCATTCCAAACTCTCCTGTTACCCATGAACATATATTTTCATTATCAGATATTTTTACTTAGTTTCAAAGTTGCAATTAGCTAAAATCCATTCGATAGTTTATAGTTATGGGACATGAACTCATCAGTTCATATAAGGAAAATAATGGCAAAAATAACAGTATTCTGATATAGTCAAATATATATATAGACTAATGAACTTTTGAATAAAATAAAACTAGGCACTTCTACACTTAATAAAAGCTGACAATCACATACATCACAGACAAGCATGCACCCCTTTATATGAATAAGGAATGAATAATATATACCTGCCGTATATTCATATGCAAATTACTTCCCTACTTACCGTCGCATACATACGAATCATGTGCAACTTTGGTGGTGTGTGGATTAATTTTATTTTTTTTGAACAAAGAAGCTTATAATAAGAATCAGGCATTTGAAGTGCACAGACGTATACAAGGTATGCAAGCGTTTGATTTGGCCATGATATTGTATTTCAATGAAAACCATTAACCGTTTCTGTGAGATCGATCTTGGCAATATCTCATGGAGATCAGCTAAGGCTCACAAAACTTAATTGTTTCTTTTTTCATCTAAGAAAGTTTTCATCCATCACAGACAATCAAATTGGACAATGAAGCCACCAAACCAGAACTCATCAGAAGTCATAACTTGGCAACACTTTGCTGCATAAACACCATCTCAGGACCCCTTTTGAGAAAGTGCAAAATAATTTGCCTCATTTGACCACTAGGATGTTCTGTAATAAGTTAAAACATGTCTTGGCTAATGAATGTTTACATTTACAGCATTTGGCAGATGCTCTTATCCAGAGTGACTTACAGTTATCATTTTTATACAACTGAGCAATTGAGGGTTAAGGGCCTTGCTCAAGGGCCCAACAGTGGGGATTGAACTGCTGACCTTCAGATTAGTAACCCATCACCTTAACCACTAAGCCACCACTGTTGTGTTTGGCTTAAAAATAAACAATTGTGTCTTATGACGCACGTTGACTTAAATTCAACATAATTCATCTTACCCCAATAGAAAGGTTTTTAGGCTACAGATGTTATCTGAAGGTACAGCTGATGTTCAGGCTCATTATAGCCAGACCAGTTTGTGAAAGCAGCTCAGCAGGTGAGAGGATTTAGGGAAGAGCAGTATATGCCACAGCTTCAAGTCATGTTCAAACATCAAGAAATGCATGAAACAATTTCAAATGAATGGCCAAAGTAAAGAGTGTCTCCGCTTTCTCTTTTTCTCACCTCTGTTGCTGTAGTGACTTAAGTAACTATAATATCACATTTTAAAAGTCCTGCTGATGCTTAAATAAAAACACAAATCGAACCTATTCAAAACGGATATGTCATAGAAATTCGTCCTCCTGAAATCATATTTTTAGTAGGTGTGCCGGGAAAAAAAAAAAGATTCACGTCTGAATCACGATTCTTATTTATTAGCATTCTGAATCGATTCAAATCTTCAAGAATCGATTTTTAAGAACACGTTTTTCGAGCATTTCCAACCTTACAACGCGTGCCGTTTGTCCACACACGGCCTCCGTCGTGAATTATTCCAGTGAGTGGCGGGTACAGAACTAGCTTTTAGCCTAGCTTTGACATGGATGAGGAAAAATAAATACAGCCAGCGCCTTCTTCACTCAAATGTTTGGGTGCACTTCAGATTGTACAATTTCCGGGTAAGAAGGAGCTTGACATGACATATGCGGTGTGCAAAGTAAAAGTCAAGTATTTTGGGAACACTTCAAATTCCCGAGCTCACATCTTACACCATCACCCGGAGCTAAAAGAACCGGAGCAGCAGCACGACCAACTCCTGACCAACACACACTCCATCACTTCACTAAACTCCCAACCGACTCTGAACGAGCAAAGCAGATCAGTACATCTACAAAACCAGCTGTGTAGTAATATCATTTCTTTCTTTCTTATAGAAGAGTTGTTCCTAGCTTATAGAAGAATGTAGTTATTCGTGAAATTGGCTCCCTTTGTTTGTAATGGTTATGAATCAAACATTAGTTTGAATCAAGAATCGATTCTGAATCGATTCGTCACCCCAAAAATCAGAATCGAATCGTGAGTTGTTGTTAGATTCACATCCCTAATTTTAAGGACCCATAACTTCACAACATGCATCATTTCACACTCACTTACCTAACCTCTAACCTGCTGACATTTTCTGAATAGTTGCACAGCTCATATAATTATAGCAATACTATCGATCAATATGTGGGCAGGAAAGTGAGATCTGCTCGGTGCTAAACAGCAGCACAGTGGCAAGGCAGGGTGTTGAGGAGGAAGTAAGCGGGGCCTGTGTGAGCCACTCTTATCTGCAGAGAAAACCTCCATCTTCAGGCCAACAGCAGCTGTGATTAGGATTTGGGGATAAACAGCATCACTCTGACGACACAGCAGCTCCCATCTCATGCTCATCTTCATTCTTCGAGCTCCTTGCCTCCCAAAACATGAGCGAGTACTCCTGACAAGTAGGAGATAACGCCTCCGTCACGACATGTCCTCCGAATTATCAGTAAGCATGCATGCAACTTCACGGAGACGCAGACACACTATCTCTCTCATGCATATATGCATGTGCCTACACATACTCCCACACAGCTTCGCCTCCAATTATTGCCTGGACTTTTGCTTATTGAGGTCTGAGAACATTAATGTGAACATTAAAGCACTTTAAAAAAAAAATTAAAACAACCAATAAAAACACCAGAAGAAATAATATGACACATTTAAAACATTTAATCCAGTACAAGTTAAGCCTAGCTCACATGTAAGCAATCACAGCCGAACGTACAAGCGAATTTTAGTTTGAGGGTAAATGAATATATTTTCAGAGGTAGTTGGTTGACTTTAAATGGTAAATGGTCCCTTTTCGCAACCTTTAAAAAAGTTTTGGACCTGCTCAAAATTTAGTACAAATTCAGAGTGGCTCGAATATGAGCGGAGCGCTTCGGAAGCAGTTCGGTCCTTTTCGCTTGTTTCTGAACGGCTCAAGTGATTTTTTTGCATGTCACATAAATCCGCCCATTTCGACAAAGAAAACCCCATGAAATCATGACACATCACGCGAAATGATGCACAGGTCATATAAATCTGAACCTTCTATAAAGAGGCAGCCGGCGGGAGTCCTGTGTGCCTATATTTACACTTTCGTTTGAAAAAAAAAAAAAAAAATCTATGCATATTTGATACATGCAACGTGCCTCTTGCCATCTAACACACGTATTATAAAAATACAGCTAATATTATTTCTAAATATAAATGGTTGTTCCGGTGTCAGTGTACTTACTGCTCAAGCTGCTTTTCACAACAAACCGAGGAACGAGCATCTCAGACATGTTCCATTTCTATTACAGGGGACAGATGGGAAATATATGCTATGCAGTAATCTATTGCTGTATTTATTGTTTTTTTATTTACTTTTCCTGGAATAATTAGTTCAACTTGGATTTCCCACATAATCTCTCTTCTGATATAATACGGGATTTTCCCTTACCAGCGCGAGTCGGAAAGCTGATCTAGTCTGTTATGCGTGTCCAAAATAAATAATACATCCCCAGGTTTAATTATTAAAAACCTCTAACAGGTAATTATGATCCGATCTGACATGGAATGAATGCATCGTAGAGGAAGGCGCAGGTTTTTCCACGCCGCTCCGCACTCCACTATCTCACGTCCGCTTCAAACCAAGTGCAGGCTGAAATAGCGGCTGTCCCATAAAGCAAAGCTGAGCAGCTCGTGCTGGAATTAATTCAACTAATTCAACTGGACCCACTGGCCTCGAGACGATCCATGAGACGGAGGTTTTTCGTGTAAAATATACAGAGAAAAACAAAGCGTAAAAAGTAATTAAGAAAGAAAGCACTTGGATTTTATTTACATTGTAAGGGCAGGTTCGATACAATACATGACACACAAGCTAACCTATACCGAAGGTTTTCGATGAGACTGTGCATTTTTTCGGCCAGCCAAAACAAGTTGCACTATTTTGTGCCTACATTGCTTACGTTAGTACACCGTTACTCTCAAGAGGATCAAACCAACTGTTTAAACCCCTAACTGGTAATCTCAAGTAAGCAATACACACACAGGGTACGCCGTCATCACCCAAAACTTCATAAACGGTGCGGAGGTGCAACCCTGACACCAAGTGCAGCTGCTCTTTATTTTCCTAAAAGTATACCCTTTTAAGTGTTCTTTCCAACAGTAAGACCAATATTTATTACTCATTAATGAAGAGCACCATAATCTCTTAAGGTAAACAATCCGGTAAACAAATAAATTCCTGCAATCACTCTTTTTACAGCAGCTCTAAATATTCATCCACCACACCAACCTCTCTCCATCTTCTCACATCAAGTTAAAAAAAGCTGTGCGTCATGACACCGGGAAACCTCAAAATAAAAAGTCCTCCATCCTGAAGTCATGTCAGCTTCCTCTCTGACGTTTACGCTGAACTAACACCGGAGATGCCCGCCATGAACATTAAATAATCTCCAAACTTCTCAAATCAAAATGTATAATCCCCCCATTTCTAAAATAACACTGCACTTAATATAGAGATTCAGGCAGTGCCTAATAGCGGAGCTCCCATATGATTTCTCTTACTTACAAGTGTTTCGTGGGTATATCAAGTGTACCCTACGTATATCAAGATTAATTCATTTTAATAACTTGTTTATAGAAGGAAATAAAAACGAGGTATCCAACCACACAATCTTAGTCTCGACTTGTAAAGTACACCATTTAGAAACAGCAGCTTTAGAGAACGTTCCAATAACACATCATTAGTTGTTTATTTATTTCACGTCATTACCGATGACATCACATCACGTGACCTGACTATTATACGCCTCTTGTTCTCTATATTCTCTTACATGTTTCCTTTTTCGAGAAATAAAATTTCCAAAGAATAACACAGGGCTCCCATGTGTACACGTCCGCCGTTGAGACGGAGAAGCAGACAGATGTACGCTATAGGTTTTTCTTGACGCTCCAAGAGCAACTCGGTGGTTAGATGCTTTTTCCTTATCAATGGTGCGCCGCACCAGGAGCTCCGCTATTAATCATGAAATTGGTGAAATGCGTCAGTGAACAGTCAAGTCGTGATCTGAACTCCAGCTGACGCATCTGTAAGTGGTTTAAACAGCATCATCATCATCTATATAATGAAGTGGTGCTAAAATTTGTCCCCAAAAACTTCACTAGATAAAAATAAACCCTACATGCAAACCATGGCTTACTTCAATGTAAGCGGCTTTTTAATATTTAAATCAGCCCTACAAGCACAGAAGGAAGGCAACACCCAGTCTGGCAGCAATTCGAAATGTTGACAGTCATCTGATCTTAATGCAGAGATGAACAACCTGGACCGAACATTTACGCAGCGATTGAAACTAACAGCCAGGAACTGTGGCGAATCTGTGGACTATACCGGCATCACTGTGGATGGGACACCCGTTGGTCTCAGAGCACCATACTCACACCAGTGTGAGACAGTGAAGTGAGTTTTCACTCCTGTTTCATCCCATGTCTTATTCCGTTCTCTGTATAAGAATTGCATATTTAGATATAAAAGTTTACTTACTGTTATTAGGATTGCCATCTCACCCACTCCTGTTAATATTTTTCCTGTCCTGTCCCAGTCCTGTAGTGAACAGTAGCCGTTGTTCCAATGTCGTGCCAGGACGAGCCAGGGTTTTCTTAAGGCATGAAGCCTTGAGCCAGAAACCCATTTGCGTTTTTATTATTACGTATACAGCTCAGTAGTTTCCACACCCATAACACACTGCTATCCTAGAAACTCCATCCACCCACTGATCTCAAAAAAGTCTGACTCGTGTACCAGGGTTTAAATTTTGAAGCCAAATGGTGGGTATATTTGGTGAGACCACAATGCTTTCAGGGGGAGCAGGATGGTTGGAAACCAACAGCTTTTCATGCTGTTTGAGTAGAAATTTCAACAGCAAAGTGGTCTTAACAAGACCACACACACAGACAAAAGGATGCGTAACCCTGTTTTTAGATTGGTGCGTGCTGCAAACGCCACCCATTTCGTCCAAATGCCTGACCTTAGCTGCCGCAAATGGACATTTGAACTTTATCTGTTCTAAATTTTGCGGAGCTATGTAAATAAAACAGCACAAAATTCTATACCGTTACATGTGTCTTTATTTTAACCAATAATAGATTATGATTAGCTTAATGTCTAGTTTGGGTCAGCTAGCTTAGCTGGGTACATTAGTTAAGCTGTCTAGCATGAAGCATGGTTTCTGCAGAAATAGATTTCTTATAAATACATATGTGGACACAAGATACCAGATACAACGGTACTAAATGTTTACATCAGACTGTCTATTCAAAGAGGTAAAATCCGCCTTCCACCTTCCACAGCCTGGCCCATGGGTAACCACTCGGCCAAAATCCACAGGCTTTCAGCCTTGAAGTAGCCCATAGTGGGTGCGATCGATTCCCATGAACGACAATGGACACAGCACTGGCATTGGCTCAACTGGTTTTGCGGCGATAGTGAGAAAGCAGCTAGTGGAACTGACATTAATTCCTGTGGGATCTCATTCATGTGTGACACCCAGGATTTGCAAAACAATATCAGTCTCTAACTCACACCTCAAGGCAAGTAGGCAATCCATGTACTGAGAGGAAACTGGAGGACCCTGAAAAACTCCATCGATACAGTAAGTCAAGGCAAAGCGAGATGAATGTGAGGTGGCAACCCTACCCACTGCACCACCGTGCCGCCCCCTAAAACCAACACTGATCATTCATTTCATTCAAGGACATAACGCATTTGAACATTACTTTGTATGTAAAGACCACAACCCTCAAGCATTTTACACTGTTAAATGGGCCATTTCATTAGTTGTAAAGATCTCAGAGATAAAGATGGTAGGTTCTGCAGCGTGAAAACACTTCATGATTCAATTATATCGCAGAAATTTCTCAACTAGACCAAACAGAGCACTCTTAAAAATGTATGTTAGGTATCAGAATGCTCAAAGCTTGAATACTGGATAACGGAAGTAGCAAACAATTCTACAGGTTTGGGTACACCATGGCATTGCTTCATTCGCCTTTTTGTTCCTGGCCAACTAGCATTCAAATATGTGCAAACGGTCATGGCGGATGTTAAACTGAATTAAACAATGCAGCTTAGGCAGAATGGAAATGCTAAGAGAGCGGTTACATGACGTGGCAGACCACGCTTTCTTTCTGAGTTGAAACCAAATTAATAATGGAATCCGCACCATATCACATTCGTTACCAAAGTAGAAGTCATGCTGTTAAAACACACATCCTTTGCCTAAGTGTAAGTAAAAAATAAATAAATAAAAAGAGAGGGGGAAAAAAGCACGGGAAGGAAATGAATAACCCTACTGTATCTCTCAACTAATGATTAGCCTGAAGAAGTTAAAGAGCAGCCATTCATTAACAAAGAGATATGCGCAAGAGGAAACAAACAGTAATTTATTTAGTGGGTCTTTCTATCAGTTTTCCTAACAGTATCTAATCGCAGTATATTGTATACGGCTTAGCTTCCTCCCCAACCCACAAAACGCTGCAAGGCACTTCTGGCTCAATAGGCTACAGTTATCTGTTACCTGCGATTAAGTCTGATAGAGGATTGGCTCTGAATGAGATCATACATAATACAATTCTCATATAATAATGTCATTTAGTGTGTGTGTATGTATATCAGGATTGTGTTGTCTGCACAGATGAGAAATACAAATGCATGACCCACAATAAACACAACATGCCAACAAGTGAACAATCAGAGCTGCAACGTACACACGTAAAATACGTTTTTGCTGTTTTCTGTGAAACAATGCAAAAAAAAAAAAAAGAAGAGAAATGTTTTGAAAAATAGATCATGGGTAATGGCTCTTATTGATAAATTGCTCAAGAAAAAAAAAAGACTGTCCAAACACTAACACACATATACAGACACACACACATTTGTCATGTCATGTCATTTTCTGAACCGCTTAATCCTAATTAGGGTCGCGGGGAGGCTGGCGCCCATCTCAGCCG
>JAQMYF010000013.1:22111320-22129665 GCA_030014195.1 Neosilurus mollespiculum | reverse complement strand
TCTATCTATCTATCTATCTATCTATCTATCTATCTATCTATCTATCTATCTATCTATCTATCTATCTATCTTTATATATTCACACACACACACTATGTCATTTAAAGGTTTTGGGTCACCCAAAATTTTTTTCATTTTTCATGAAAACACAAACTAACATCCATCTAATGAGTAAATGAGTTGCACAATAAATACGAAATATAGTCAAGATATCAGCAAGGTTACAAATGAAAATGTTTTACTTGAAATGAATACTTTTGTTTGACAAACTTTACTTTTATCTAAAATCTTACATTTGCAGTTAATACAGCCTTGTAGATCTTTGTCATTCTACCAAAGAAATTGCACCCCATGCTTCCTGAAGCACCTCCCATAATTTGTACTGGCATGATGGGTACTTATTCCATGCCATACAGTCAAGTTGCTCCCAATACAGCTCAATAGGGTTGAGACCTGGTGACTGTGTTGGCCACTCCTTTATTAACAGAATATCAGCTCTAAATAGTTCTTGTATAATTTGGTTCATTGCCCTGTTCTGAGGGGAAAGTGGTCCCAATCAAGCGCCGTCCACAGGGTATGTCTATTTAAGATCCCTTTTACCCTGTACAAATCTCCAAATTGTCCCCCACTAAAGCAACTCCATCACCTTTTCCCCACCAAGTTTGACAGACAGCATCCACTTCTCTCCTCAAGCATCATTTCATCTCTCTGTAAACGCTATACTGTCCTATACATCTCTAATGAGCAAACCAGACAACCGGATACCATGTGATATGAGGCAATATCAGCAACTCCAATTGTTTTAATTATGAGAAAAACTACTTTTTAAATAGCTTTACAAAAAAAACTTTTTCCAGTAGCTTTAAAAAAACCTTTTTCCAGTAGCTTTCAAAAACATTTTTAGTAGCTTTAAAATAAAGCTTCAGAAAAAGTTGTTTTTCCTCATAGTTAAAACAATTGGAACAACTGGAAATCTGTTTTTGCAAACCAAATCTTCAAATAGAAAACAGCTTTTAGCACCACCTCTGGCCACTATGAGTACTGTGTAATGCTGTATGGACTCTCATGTGCTCCCACCATGTTCCAAAATTTAATCAGCACTTTGGTGAGAGATATGCTGAGCAAATTTGTCATTGCCCACATCAATGACATTTTAATTTACTTTCCTTCTCTCAACATCCATGCCACTCAGATCTAACACACCGTAATTGCAGACCTGATAATAGTTAACCCTAACCCAAACTCAAATCACATTACAATTATTTATATTAGGGCTCTTGTTATTAATTATTTATATAATTATTAATATGCTATCATTTAATTTCATTAAAAAGAACACATTCATAGTGACTTGTATGATGGATAATTTACTGAATTTAAGCCCAAAAATAAAATAAACAGAAAACAATAACATTATCAGTTGAAAATGAAGTCTTCTAAATGAATAATTTTGATATATAGCACCTGTCTGTGCCAACATTTTTTAGGTAAAGTAGAAATAGGAAAGGTCTACAGGACAGATGACAATTGAATTTTGTGGTTTCTTAGTTATGCAACACGTTTTCCTTATTATTAGATACAGGAGAGGGGAAAAAGAGAGGTTGACAGTTGAGAGCAACTGCTTTTGGCAGTTAAAATGCTAACTAATTTAAGCAATGTAACAAATGCTTATTACCTACTTAACTTTGGAAAGATGTAAATAAATGTTTAATAAATATCTGAACGTATTTTTCAGCCTCAGCGCTGATTAGTAATGAAGAGTATAAAACACACTGATTTCAATTAAATGACTGCTACAGTAGTAATAATTCAGAGATAAGTAAATAAATAAGTAAAGAAAAAGAAACAAAAATGAGTAACATTAAACTTTTCTAAATAAACAATTAGCAACTTTAAGAACATCTGGGATTAATATGGAGAGGGATTGGTAACCTTGATAAAATCTCACTCATTTCAAACTAACGTTGAGTAATGAGACAGAGCGAGACTTGGAGCAGCAGGGAGCATTCACTGAATTCATGGTGGGATTTCAGGAGTAGTCCTTTTGTCCTGCCAGTAACCACAGCCAAACAGCATAAAAAAAGTAGGCTTACGTTGTAACACAGGAATGATTGTGCTCTGCTAAAAACCTTAAAGATTACCACCACATTAGGTACATTTCATGTTCATTGGGAAGGCAGAGTGTTGTGATGTAATGCTTTCTATTAAGAATGTTTGGAAGTGTGAAAGGGAAATACCAAAGCTAATAGATGTACTTATTCAGTTTACACCAAAATGCGCGACTCTGATTTATCTGTTAGGTTACCGAGTTGTCTAATGTGCTGTTCGCTGTTCTGACTCACTGTAGTGGTAGGGCAAAGATAGAACTTTTTTGTCTTGGTATTAAAGTTGATTTTGTGAAATGAATTCTTCTGTGAGATGGCTGCTATGTGTAACCTTAAAGTTTCCTTGTGGTGTCTCTCAAAAAAAAGTATAAAAAATTAGGTTTTGCAATGTGGCTTTTTTTGCACAGTGTCTGCGTGTTATGCAAGCAAATAAGAGGGCAAATGTGAGAGCCTTACAGTAATGTCCTAATAAAAAAAAAACCCCACTGTTCTCATTATCAGAATGCAATGAAACTCAGTCAGTTATTCGAACTATTGTTAATAATCATAATCCAATGAAATTTATGACTAGAGCTATTATTGTACACTGAGGTGCTGTCCTCAACTGGCTCGCTGTCTGCATCAGTACTACTACTATTAAGCTCTCTAGCAATATCTGTGTACTCACCCAAAATACTGTTGAAATGTAGCTCTTCCCAGTCTCTAAAGTCAGGGTTGTATTTCATTTCATTGTGTTTGAACTGGACAGTATATTATCTCCATACTGGTCTCAGTTTTGACAGATGAAAGTGGGCAAAGTAAAAGCTACAACTGCACAGGAAAAAGTGATATTGAGAGCCAGTGTCAGCCATTTCCGGAATGAACATTTTGACCCAAGCGCATCCCAGAATGTTATGTGTGCTGGAATACTGTCGAGATTAACTTGCCAGTCCAGGCCAATGGGAAGCCAACATAGGTTTTTAATCCCTCTCTATTATTCATCTCAGGGTACATCAACCAGAAATTATACAACAGTTAATTCTGGTCCACAAATTTGATTGGATGAGCAGCTTTCCAAGAACGTTTACATTTATCCGCATAGGGATGTTTGAAACTCTCGGCTTATCTGTGTTCGTCGAGAATAGCTTCACTTCAGGCTCCACAGGAACAGATGGTCAATGGCATGGCCACTTATACTTTTTCATGAATTTAGCTTTTATTATGAAAGCTCATCAGGTGAAGAGGAAAACAAGTGCTGTGTAAAACAATACGCACTGCCTGAACTCACACTCGAAATCATGCTGTTTTAGTGAATATCAGGCTGACGTTAAAAAGTTGTGGTACTTGGCATGTGGGCTTGTGCCTGTGAGCATTATTCAGTATATACTATATACTACTATCTATTAACCAGGCAGGTCAGTCCAGGAAAATTCCAGACGACGGCTTTAATGTATTGAATGAGTGATATCAAGTTTTGTAAACCCTGACAGTATATGCTACAAACATGGAAAGATGCTGGTAAGTCCAGAATGTCCATGTTCTCTTAATGAATTGTGCCTAGGTATTGATGAAAAGCATTCATGTTACTGAAGGGCTTTCATGGTGTTGCTGTTCTTGTTGGTCTAAGATAAACTTTCGTAATTCGTCTTGGCTTGCCAGGTAACATCTGGTTAACACGTTCGCCTCACAGTAAGAAGGCCTGGGTTCGATTCTCGGGCTCGGGCGTTTCTTTGTGGAGTCTGCATGTTCTCCCTGTGCTTGCATGGTTTTCCTCCGGGTACTCCGATTTCCTCCTACAGTCCAAAAACATGCACAGAAGGCTAAATAGCTGTTCCAAATTGTCCATAGATGTAAGTGTGAGTGTGAATGCATGTGTGTGTTGGCCCTGTGATGGCCTGGCGAGCTGTCCAGGGTGTAACCTAATTAGGATTAAGCGGCTTAGAAAATGAATAATTAATATGAGGATTAGTTCATCTGTTGATGTTACCAATGGTATATTAATGCCAAATTTTAGGGTTTGCTCATATTAACTAATGCTTACTAATCAAATAATGTCAGTGAAAGGAACATAAAGGCCACATTGTTGGCAGACCTCAGGCTTGTTTTTATGCAGGTTTTAGACTGCTATATTTAATACTCAAATGAGAACAATGTAACAAAATTGTTTTCGTGTATAAGGATAGTCAATTACTTTGATTGAATTTTACATGGCTGTTTGGACAGCTTGCTAACTAATTTATCTCAAGTGCCAAGAATAGGAAAAAAATCAGTGTTCAAAAAGGAATAGAGTATAAACAAATGCTCACTGAGCTCAGCTTGACTCCACTCTGCATAGCCCTGCAGAATCACAAGCATTAACAACAGCATTGAAAGTCAGATAAAATAATATATTGCATAAAATATATTCATGATCATCAAATTATAATACTAACACACAATGTGTACATATATAGTGAAAAATACTATTAATATGGACTTAAGATATGGCCTGAGATTTGTCTGGGCCATGACATTCATTTACCGAATCATGAAAATAAACCTTTATCTAAATTAAATTTTATGTTTAAGTATTCACTATAGGGAAACATTATGAATAGTGTACCAAAACAAGATTTTTACTGTTTTACATGTTAACCATTAAAGAGGCAGGTTAGGTTAGCTCTGCCCTTTGAGTTTAGCCTACTCATTTAGAGCTGGATACTACATGGAAATGAAAGTAAACTGAGCTCTGTAAAGGTGTTTTAGTATGTACACTGTAAAAACACGAGAAAAACACATGAAGACAAGATTTTTATGGCTTTTTTTTTTTTTAATCTTTTTTAAAGCACGATAATGAGGACATTATCTTCTTTAAGTGACTGTTACAAACTGAGTGTCTATCATTTAGATTCAAACATTATCCACTTGGGATAATGTTTTTAATCAACTAATCAGATTGTGCAGGTCCTGTGTATATGTATTTAACCATGCCAGATATAAAGGTTTTATACCTTTTCTAAATTGGATTTGTTTAAGGAACATTTTAAATATCAAGACCATTATGCAAAATTCATAGAAGTCATAAAGCAATTCAATAATTAATTTAACAGTTATAACTGACTCGTGGAAATCATAATCACTTGATTATCATGCTAGTGTAAGTATCATATAACTTTTTATAAGTTGGATGTCAGTAGCTCCGCATTGTCGTATAATTATTCTTCATGCATGTAAATAGTTCAAAGCAATAACTCACGTACCTGGAGGACTTATGCAAAACTGTCCTCTGATTAGAAGAGAAAGAAAACCATATCATTACACAATATCATCAGAAACAGGATATAGGCCTCTGAAGGGATAACTGCAGTGATGAAACAGGTACTGTGAAGAATGTTTGTCCATAGTCAATGATCCAGAAATTTCCTCCCCTGGCAATGCTGTCCAGCCTGAAGCCTGCAGGAGGCACTGTTGCTTTAATTTTGTTTCCTGTCTCGACAAGTTTGAATCACTGTTTAGTAATAAAAATTCACATAAAAAGAGAAACATTGCTGTCACTGATGGTTTTGTCAGCACATTTAAAATGATAAGCAAACCAGACCGTCAGCTACCAGTTTATTAGGTACACATGCCTTATAGCTGCACTCACTGGCCATTTTATAGGTGTCCTTTGGAGGTACAATTAGTGGCGATAGTCCAGCTGCTGTTAAGAACAGTTTCTGTTCTTCTCCCTTTACTTTCTCCATCAGTGGAAATGAATCTCTATTGAACCACAAATGAAAATTCAGTGTAATTTTATTTTATTTGCATTTCAATTATAGTACTAGACATTAACATCATATTATTACTTTGATGTTGGATCAGGGCAATAACACTTATAAGGTGCAGTCACTGAAAGAAAAAAGTGTCCAATAAGTTCCTACAGTGAATAAATCCTTTAGTGAAATGCTTTAAAAACTGTTTTTAAATGTATTTCTTCCATGTAGATAGAATACTAATCTAGTACAGTAAACTAGAATACTAAATTTATAATCTTTAAGCGTTCTTTGTTTGCCTTAGGAACCCTTAAAAGTTCTTTATTTTCATTCTCCCCACCACTGAATCATTTGCAAATCCCCACCATCAACCAGCCTTCTCCGACCTAGGACAGCTACCAACCAAAGTGAGTGAAGGTTACATCCTGAGACAAGTGACGCCAACCAATTTTTTTTCAATTGCTTTTCATGTCACATCACAGTGCACAGTAACACACTCAGTCGAATATGCTGTCTACCTTGTTCCATAAACATGAGCTTAAAACACCTTAAATTGGTGACTGTGATTCATAGGGGAAAGAATGTGCCAATACTCCCACCCAGAGTGATTGGCCAATTTTTCTTTCATGACTCATGAATAGCTGTGGTACTCTCAAGATTTTAAAGTCATGGTCTCTTGACAATTGGGCAAAAGCTTCTCTCTTCTGCCACACTTAAATTCAGAATGTCACAATAGTAGAGAGGAGCGTTAATAAACTTCTAGCTAAATTCATTTAGGTGGTTAACAAGCCTTAATTATCCAAGAAAACCATAAAAACCCCCAAAGAACCAAGAACACAGATTTATCTGATAAAATGAATGAGACATTGAGAGGAGATAAAAGTTTATTTATTAATGAAAAGCAATGCAGTACAGGTTTGAAGGTCTCAACTTGTGTAGCTGTATTATATTCTGATAAAAACACATATAAATAAATGTAGGAAAATGCATTTTATTGCATTTTCATTTTCCAATGAAAGCACGGTGCTATCAAGCTCTCCTGGTACGGGTGGGTTTCTGTCAGGTTCTTTGCTTTTCTCCCAACTCCTGAGAACATGCTGGTAGGCGAATTGGCTATTCAAAAATTGCCCTGAGCTATATGTGTACTTTGTGTGATTTTCAATGACCTTAAACAGGATTAAACAGTTATGGATTATGAATCAATAAACATGGAGACTGCTCAAAAAACACTACTTTTCATTTGGTTTGTAAACTATATATTATTCATAACCTATCCTATTAATCTGACAGGCAACCCTATTAACATGTTCACTGAGTATTTGACAAATGCTCAGAAGCTTATACTGGAACATTCAATAAATAATGATCATACAATATTATAAACAGTGACTGTAATAATAGTAAGCTACACATTGTAATCAGAAGGTTTTACTTTCACAGGTAGGCAAAAAACAAAACAACAATAGACAAAAAAACCCAGTCAAAAGCCAATGTTAGTGTTAATGTTCATTCACTCATTCATTCAGTAATTTTTCTATCCTGGCCAGTGTCATGGCAAACTCACAATGGTTTTCTGAAGTACCCCCGAGCCAGAGGTTATACTTGTCACAGTTGCATTATAGTTTCTCAGACAGTGCTGCCTGAGAGCTGGAAGGTCACACACATCCAATCGTGGTTTTATAGCTTGCAATTTATGCAGTAAGGTGTGTCTGAATTTCATGAATCTTTTTTTTTTTAATTCTCTGCAATCATGCATTGAGAAATGAAAGTTACTGTTACTGTAAAAAAAGTTTTAACTTTTCTTATTCTTATATCAACTTTGTCCCAATTTTTGTGTGTTGGAGGCATCATATTCTAACTTTGTTATATTTACAAAACACAAATAAAGAACTCAAAAAAAAAAATCTTTGCTACTAATTACACAGTTGAGGTTATTCACATAACAAATATATTTAAATATACAATAAATTCCATATTAAATTTCTGAGTCTGCACAAAAAGACAAACTCTTTGCTCAACCCCACCTAAAATTAGTCATGTGTCGGTATTTTTGGACTATCAACAAAAATGGAGATGACGAGAAAGCGAGGTAGGCCAGCTGGCACCAGAGAATTTACTGAATCAGAAAGGAAAGAGCGAAAAAGATAGTCAGACAGAGAGAAATAGAGAAAAGATTTTTATTGGAAAGCATTCTGAGAGATGGAATTGAGTGAAAGGCGAGCTGAACTTGACGTTTAACAATGAAGTTGCAGGGTTCCTACTTCACAGGTGTGTTTATAGTGTTCTCACATGCTTGTTTGCTGTCCAGAGTTACAGTACAAAATGCATTGTAATGCATTGAAATATCGATTAGATGAACTATAAATAATTTGCTGAATTTTATAGAAACTTATACAAAGTAATGAAACTGGCCATTTAGCAAAGGGTCCTACCTCTAAACTTTGCAGAAAAGACTGGGAAATGTCCATAAGGCCAGTTAAATTAGATTTTTAGTTTCAAATCCTAACTTTATTTGTCTGCTAGTGCAAACTATACATCCGAATTTCCAGTCTACCCCAAATTCATACAGTTACGAATTGCAGTTGTTAGACAACTGGGACAACCCCACTACAGTCCTTCACGTTCTCCCTCAGCTCTCCCCACCGTCCTCGTCTCTGGATCCGGGAGAGACTTGTTACAAAGGAACCAGGACATACCCAGTTCGTTTATTAGAAGCCGTCTGCCTTAAAGCATTACAATCCTGTATATATACCTCTTGGGTGCATGCAAGCTTGCAGTACAATTGGACTTAGTCAGCATGTTACACAATTAGTAAAAGAAAAACAATTCCATATACAGTAAATGCCTTTTAACAAAAGGGAAAACAAGAAATGGAAACAGAAAGTCACACTCGTACTCGTCTGGGACATTTGCTAAACTCAGCAGTTACAAAACAGTTATTTAAGTATGTGCTGAACATTCTGTTCAGAGAGTAAGCACAATTAATATTAAGCCACTAAATACTTATTAGTAATTTAAAGCTAAGCAAGTGGTTTTCTAAACCTGTATTAGTATTTTTTCCCTTCAGCAGTTTTATAATATAAACAAGCTAGTATGCTCACCTCTTCCTCCATCATGGCGTCAATGCAGTTTTCCCGTGTGCATGCACAGTAGCGTTAAATCGTCAGAACCCCATTCATATTCATGAGGAAATCCACTAAAATTAACTGTAGTACCAGGAAGGTATCATCGTAAATAATCAGTGAAAAGTTTAATTTTTAAATGTAATAAAAGTTTCTCAATTAAACTCATCAATTCTTTTCCACTAAAATTTCTCTCGGATACGTCATATATAGCTTTAAGTTGAGCAGTAAAAATATTTTTATTTGTTTTTTTAAACTTTTGTCAGAGAAGTAAAGGTTCATGTGAATTGACAAACCATAGATCTTGCTTTTTATTGCATTATGGAAAATATTACAACTTTGAAAAAGGAAGTTAGTACTATGTATGAAATATAATTCATACACAGTATAAACACAGTTATATTTTCATATCACCTACTCGAAATTGCAACAGTTTGTTTTAAACAATATTATTTATTTAATGCATGCCTTCGCAGTCTTACTATTTTATATGTCTGATGTAACACCACACCATAGTTGAACTGTTTCATTTCCATTGCAGGCACATAACAGTTGTGGCTTATACCACTGTAGACAAAGTTGAGATACTGAAACCCTACATTGCCTTATTTCTATAGTTTTGCTTCCTCCACATCCTATTCTGTCAATTTTTTGGAGCCATATACAGGCCATTTGGCTTTTGTTAATGGACTCGTCGTCAGTCACTTCTTTCCTCATCTGAAAGGCATCGATCAGTGCAAGAATGAAGACAAGACACAGAACAAAGAAAACAAATAAGTTTTCTTGTGTGACAGAAATGATGTCAACACATTTGTCATGCTGTCACATGGAATTTAAAAGGAAGAATACTAATACTAGCTGTATGTGATGGGGGGCTGGGGGCAGGACATGCAGGTAGATTACTGCAAAAGCAGACTTGAGATACTTGTAGCAGTATACCAGTAAAGATTTCTTATCAGATTTCCATCTCACCTGAAATAAAAATGTGTGTAGGATGATCAAACCCACATCAGTCATTTTTCCCTTTTATCATCTTTCTTTTTTCATGGTGTGAGTGGTGAAAGAGAATAATTTTACTGAAATACACGTTGAAACTCACAACTCACAGGCTCTATACAACAACAACAACAACAACAACAACAACAATAATAATATTAATATTGATAATAATAATAATAATAATAATAATAATTCTACTACTACTAGTACTACTACTAATATTAATAATAATAAAAACAGCAGCATCAACAACAACAACAACAACAATAATAATAAAAATAGTAGTTGTAATAATAATAATAATAATAATATTATTATTATTATTATTATTATTATTATTATTATTATGGAAGTGAGGATATCAGCAGAATGTAATCAGAAGTAATCCTTTTCTCAATTTGAAATTAAGAAATGGCATTCATGTTTAACTTACATTTTTAAAACAGAATCAATGTTGTGTAATATTAATTAGACTTAAACTTAGACTTAGACTTAGCTATATTTGTCGTTCAGATATACAGGTGTATACAGAACGGAATGTCGTTGCATTTGCTCGCTACAGTATAAGAGATGAAAAATGATCGGCATGAATATATGAAATTGACATGAATATATGAAATATAGACATTATTTATATTAAAATAAATTGATTGTTACAATTATTAAATAAGACAATAATTTACTTAAGGAGATTGGTAATAATACCACCCTAGTGTGTAACCTTCAACTGACATACTTGACAGACATAACAACAAATATGATGTAACTTGTACAAGAAGGTTATAAAGGAATCAGTTGACATAACGAATGTGTTTGTCAGTTCTTTGTTAATGTCAGGTTGACATAATAATTGAATTGCATTAGGTAATGGATTATGGTTGACATAAATCCATTATGACACTTTACCCACTGATTTACTTTCTAGTGTCATGACAAACAGTATTTGCTTAGTTTACTTGCTAAGACAGATGGTGTAACTTAGATTGACTAGTGAGGTTATTTGAAAACATAATATACTTTGCAAAATATGCTTTGCAGAGGTGATGCCATGTTTTGTATCTTTATCATTGTAGACCTCCAAATATGCATATCTGTATTCAGTTTTTAAATGTGTCATTTTTTTTACATTTATGTTTATTAACTCCCCCCCAAATGTAGCAACAAATAGCAATTTGCAGAACTTATTGAATTCCTAAAGTTTTACATTACCTCAACTACTCAGGTGAGTTAATTATTCTTCACCAGATTTGAAGGAAACCTATTGCATAGTACATAACAAATGTATTAGCATAGCATAAATTATCTATAGATTATTAAGATTAGCAGAAGGAATGTATGGCATCAAACGTATTTTATGGTATTACTGTCTTGCATGAGAGAGACCAAAAGCCATAATTATCAGTCATTAATTATCATTATGAGTTGCTTCACTGAAATTAGATTTTTATCCATATCTTTCAAATGATTTGATTCAAGAAACTTGTAAAAGGGGAACACAATATTGCATAAAGTTCATAAATTATTAAGGTTATATAGTTTAAATAGGGATTAGCACATCCTATTTACAGCAAGAAGGTCCAGGGTTTGAGTCTAAGGCTTGGTAAGGGTTTTCCTGCGTTTGAGTCAAGGGCTTGGTAAGGGTTTTCCTGGGTTTGAGTCTAGGGCTTGGTAAAGGTTTTTCTGGGATTTTGCATATTCCCCCCATGTTTGCACAGATTTCCTCCTGGTAGACCGGTCAAACCACAATCCAAAGACATGCACATTAGGCTAATTGGCTGTTTTAAATTGCCCCTACATGAATGTGAATGGTTGTGTGTGTCGGCCTTGCAATGGACTTTCAAACCATTCAGGTTGTACCCTGCCTGCCAAAGGAGTCGGCAACCCTAGGATTAAGCGGTTCGGCAAATGAATGAATGAACTTTAGTTTGGGATGTTAAATTCATAAGGCATAAAGTATATGGGCTTAATAAAAAAGAAACTATAATTGGTTTGGGGCTCCGTAGTCATTTTAATACAAATAGATTACGTTCCATGGTCTTTTCAGAAGTTGTTACTATAAACAATTCTTGGCAAAATGTGTCTATTTTTCTTCTTGCCTTAAAGATCTTATGGGTGTTTATGCTTTATACAGCTTATTATTTATTTAAAAAAAACATATGTATTGTACAAGTCTTTATTAAATTTTTATTCATAACACTTTTATGAAGTTCAGTGTGAACCTTATACAATTTCTTCAAAGTGTTATGAATGTGCTGTTAGTAAAAATAAAAGCTTTTAACTTGAAACATTACAATTTCAGTCATCTCATAATTCTAATTAATTGATATTGTTCTTTCTATTATGTAAAAAAAAAGAGCTTTTAAATAATAAATTCAATGTCATCTTACATATTTTGATACAAGCTTTTCCAGAATGTTCCAGCTTTGGTTTATAGCATATTTATGCACTAATTTATGTGTTAGAAAGGCATTATGTAGGTACTCTTTAAAATATGAATATTTCTATCTAATAGTACAGAATAAACTGATTTCAACCTGATATTACAGAATAAACTGAGAAAACATTCTTTCTAAACCACAATGCACTTACCAAAGAGGAAGAAATCCCAACTTGAAAGAGATCTGGCTCCTTACCATGCTCACCTGTCCACATTCGAATCTCATATGACTTCTGCTAAGACAGCCTTTTTCAAGGAAAAGTTGGGCATCACTGCACAAGATCTGTGAAACGCCACATCTTTTCAGCTTTACTCAACCAACCAACACCTTCTGACCACCAAAGACTTTGCCAACTTCTTTGATGGGAAGATTGAACAAATCTGTCAGATATTTACTCCCACCCCATCTCCTATCTTACACATTAAGGATTCCCCTTGCCTCATGCTGAATCAGTTTACCAATCTTGCAACTGAAGAGATCCTACAAGTCATCTCATTATGCAAACCTACCACCTGTCCACTGGCTCCAATCTCTTCCATCTCTCAAGACCTTCTCCTATCATTAATGCCTCCATTTCATCGAGTCATAAACCAACAGCATTTAAAAGAGCCTGAGTTCTACCCCTCCTGAAGAAACCCCCTTTTTCCATCAGACATCAGCAACTACAGACCAGTATCACTTCCCTCTTTTCTTTCAAAAACTATTGAACACACTATCCATAACCTTGTGCCTTTCTGTCTCTTGCAGAACAACCTTCAACATATACTGCCCTTTTGGCTGTCAGAGAGAAGCTGCATACAGCAAGATCGGAAAAGATGTAATCAGTCCTCATCCTTTTTGACCTTTCAGCAGTATTTGACACAGTTAACCACAAGAGTCTCTTGTCCATTCTCAGGGGTCTTAAAATGTGTGAGTTCATGTGGCAAAGGCTTACTTACATTTCAAGGTACATTTAAGGTATCCACATCTGCATCAGGAAGATTTTCCACTGGTGTCCCTCAGGGATCAGTACTTGGTCCACTTCTGTTCCCCATTTATATTAGGCTACGCAGTGATGTCATATCCTTGAATGGGTTCTCATACCATTGCTATGCAGGTGACACTCAACTTGTCTTCTCTTTTCCTCCCACAAACACTGATGTTTCTGTCTGGCAAATATCTCATCATAGCTGCTGCCCCCCACCTGAAACCCCACCAAGACTGAGCTGCTGTTCATCCCAGTTGATTCATCCCCACATCAGGATCTTGAAATCTTTCTGGACGTAAAGTCTCTGATCTCTCCTTTGGTTACTGTTCTTTCCTTTGGTGCTTCTCCTCTTATATTGCTAATCTTTCTCAATCATGTTGGCTTATCCTTTTTAACATCAGAAGGATTTGTCCATTTCTTTCCACTTAGGCCACTTAGCTTCTTGTACAGGCCCCTATCATCTCAAGGCTAGACTATTGCAACTCACTCCTGACAGGTGAGCCCATGCACGTCATCATCACCTCTGCAACTGACCCGGAATTCAGCCACTTGTTTAAAACCTTCCCAAGATCTTTCATAACACTCCATTCTACGCTTGTGTCACTGGCTTCCTGTAGCAGCGCAATATTTTTTTTACTGTTGATCTCATTAAGGTAGTGCGACAAGTAGGTCCTGGGTTCATGAACTGTTCATTGTGTACCATGCCTTTGCCCTGAGTCAGCTGAGATAGGCTTCAGTCCCCCCGCGACCCTAGTAGGATGAAGTTGTTCAGCTAAGGAATGAATAAATGTAATATTTATATTCAGTTACATTATATATGCATATAATTTCACCTGATCTCAGCACTTACTGCTTATTACGTTAGAATGAAAAGCTGCTGTATACATTTCCAGCATTTGGCAGACACACTTATGTGGAGTGATTTACATTTTTATACAACTGAGCAGTTGAAGGTTAAGGGCCTTGATCAAGGGCCCAACAGTGGCACCGTGGTGGCACTGAGGCTTGAACCCCTGATTTTAAACAATCATAACAATATAAGTACAGTTTACATTACATTGTTTTTTGATTCATGTGTCACAACATGAATATGTATGTAATTACACACTGTAAAATCAGTTATACTATTATGTATAGTTACTCTGATGGTAAATTAGAATGAAGTTGGTTTTGATGGTTGGCATCACCATTTCGAAGAGATTCTGACCTATCGGTTGTCATGGTTATACCAAGCTGTTCTTCAGGGAAATACCAGTGCAGAAAATGGGATAACATAACATCAAGTGTCAATGCAATATATTACTTATACCTGACGGCATTCACTAAAGTGTTGTCTGACATGTACAATAAACCATTATGCCTGCTTATGCAGGTTTATGGTTGTTAGTTAATTATGCTGATATAAAAATTACTGCACTACTAAGAAAAACCTTGTGAATTAGGTTAGTAGGCTTGGACTGTTATTATAATTATCTGACAACACTGAAAATTTTCAACAGTGCCTGTTTCCCTCATCAACTGTAAAGATACTGTCTTCTGGTATCTGACACAGCACCCCAATTGGTGCATGTAATCAATTATTGCATGGGGGCCGTTTTCTAATGATTATAAAGAGATAATGTAATGCACTAACTGATAAAATTGGGAAAACAGGGTCAGGAAAAAAATCCCCGAATTTTCTCTGACATATTACAGTGGCAACTCCGGGTTTCCTCCCATAGTCCAAAAACATGCGCAGTAGGTTAACTGGCTCTTCTGAATTGCCCCTAGGTGTGAGTGTGAGTGAGAATGGTTGTTTGTGTTGGACCTGCGATGGCCTGGCGAGTTGTCCAGGGTGTACTCCACCCTCACCCAGAGTTGGCTGAGTTAAGCACTAACCTCCCCACAATCCTAATTAGGATTAAGCAGCTTAGAGAATGAATGAATGAATGAATGAATGAATGAATGTATTACAGTGACAAATATGTTCACATGCATGTATATAACATTTAGTGCTATCAGTGATTTTATATACAAGCCTACTTGAGGCTCATCCATTTTTTTTTCTTTAAAGGAGATACCCAGACACTTTTATTTTCACTGTTTATTGTTGCTTCGTAATCTTTGATCTCTCCTCCAGGCTGATACTCTAATTACAGAAAAAATATTAAATAAAACATTTGAGTCAAAGTTAGGGTTTTGGAGCACAGTGTGAATCAACAAGCTTAATTTTGATGTGTCGCCAGTTTGAGAACCTAAACTATGATTCCACAAATAATAACACTTTAGGAATCGACAGAGTTTATCAGGGGAGTGTTGAACCATACCAGTTTGAGCTGTATGGAGGAAATATCAACTTGGCAGAGTGACCCAGATCTGGGCGAAGTTGATAGTCAGTTAGGCAACACCCAGTGGTACATTAATTTCTGAAGAATAGTCAGTATGTCGGTCTGCATTTTACTGCTATTCAACACTGTTATTCAACGCTGTGCTTATAAATCATGTACACTACTACATAACGAAATGTATAGAACACAGCAAATTACAACCTAAAAGGCCTACATGCACTTGTACATTGAAGATGTCTAGCTCCTTCTTCATCTTCATCTTCTTTAGCTTGTTCCGGGGTTGGGTCGTGGGGGCAGCAGCCTAAGCTGTGAAGTCCAGACGTCCCTCTCCTAAGCCACTTCCTCCAGCTCTTTTAGGGGGGACACTGAGGTGTTCCCAGACCAGCCGAGAGACGTAGTCCCTCCAGCGTGTTCTGGGTCGACCCCAGGGTCTCATTTTGGGTGGATATGCCCGAAACACCACACCAGGGAAGCGTTCGGGAGGCATTCTAATCAGATGCCCGAGTCACCTCAACTGGCTCCTCTCAATGCGGAGAAGCAGCCATCCTACTCCAAGCTCCTCCCGGATGACAAAATTTCTCACCCTAGATGTCCAGATGTCCAGCTGTTATTCTTAAAGCTTATATATAGGCTTCCAAAAAATTAACAGGCTATTAAACTGGTAACAAATCGATAGCAGCTTCTCAGGCTTTAGCTGTTAAAGTAAGGACTTATTAGGCCAATTTGCTCATGGCAAAATATTCTGCTACAGGTACAGAATATAATATTAAGCAGGTCTATAAATAATTACATTTTATGTTGGCATTCATTTGTAAAAAAGGATATTTTATGATTCTTGAGGTACTCAGCTATTTCTAGTAACAAACTGGAGGTCTGGCTCTGGGTATTTCCTTTAAAATAAAGCTTTACATAACCCATATCCAGCCCAGACCCAAAAAACAACTTTCAATTGAATGCTTGTGTATCACATTTTGCACCAATGTTATATAACCTCTACCACTGTGCTCTGTGAATAATACTGATATATAATAAATAATCATATATCTCATAATAAAGATATCGAGCATAGCCCATTTTATGCCTCAGGTTTGTGCTTTTTAATGATATTCTGTATGATACTTCATGACCCTACCTCTTCTCTCCAAAAACAATCAGGCTTGCAGGCCATATGGTATGACATCGCTGGTATAATCAAAATGAAGATAGTTTTTAGGTTGTAAATTGCTTAGGCTATTGAGACTGCTGCTCATTTCTGTTTTGTGAAAATACCTGCATCACCATACTCTGCTACGATGTGATTTAACAGCATGATTGTAAGATAGGTTTCTACAGGCATTAAGAGATTTATTATATATCAAACTTATTCAAATAACATAATGGTATAGGTGGGCATGGTTAAATTATTTTGGTCTGTAATGTGGCACATACAGTGAAATTTGCTTGTGCCAGAGCATTGATCCTGAACATATAGCATAGGTGCTGCAAATAAGTTGTGTACACTCATTTTTTCCCCTGTGAGACTGAGCTCTTTATGTCCCTGTGAATTTGAAGTGCTCTTAAAGCACCTTTGCCATTTTAAAACCTCAAATAACAAATGCCAAAGTCCTCACTTCCTGGCATTTCGATTAAAGCTTTCCATTCACAGCTCATGCATTAGAAGTTTGCCGTATCCATCTTGTAGAGTTCACCTAATAAAATCGTGACTGATTAAGCATTGCCACCTCTCAACTCAAGGGTTTTTGAGTTCAATTTTCAGCTCAGGCTGCTGTCTGTGTGGAATTTTACATATTCTCCTAATGTCTACATGGGTTTCCTTCAGGTTCTCTAGATTCCTTGTGTCTCCCCAAAACAGGCTGGTAGATAGATTGACCACTCTTAAATATCTCTAGGTATTGATGAAAGTGTGATGGAGCATGTGAGTGTCTGCACTGTTTGTGCATATTTCTACCTCTCTCCCAGTGTTCCTGAGTTCCTGAGTGTTCCAGTTCATTCCAACCCATATTAGCATAGAGCAGTTAATGAAGTTGAATGAACAACTCAATGAAATGGGAGTAGGGGTAGCACGATGACATAATGGTTAAAACTCCCGTTTCACAGCAAGAAGGTCCTCGGTTCAAGCCCCGTGCCTGGTGAGCGTGTTTCCGTGTGGAGTTTACATGTTCTCCTCATGCTTGCATGGGTTTGCTCCAGGTGTTCTGGTTTCCTCTCACAGTCCAAAGACGTGCACATTAGGCTAATTGGATATTCTCATTTGCCCCTAAGTGTGAATGTGAGAGTGAATAGTTTTGTGTGTGTGTGTGTGTGTGTTTACTTTGTTTTTTTGTTCTTATTTACCCTTCCATTGCTCTCAATTAATTTCCTTCTTATTTGAAGCATAGCTAATGTAATATTTGTGTGTGTGCATTCAGTGGTCAAAAACCCAATACACAATTTAATCAGAAAAGTGCAATCAAACATCATCATTTGTAGCTGTTGTTAATATGCCTGACTCATGTTCTTTATTTCTAAAAGCAGATTTAATTATACCACATTAGATGATAATTATCTCAAGCTTGGAGGTTATCTCAGCATTTATCTTTTGTGCACAAGTGTGCATGCAATGAGGGCACACCTGTACCCACACACACACACACACACACACACACACACACACACACATACACACACACACACACAC
>JAQMYF010000013.1:22082877-22090258 GCA_030014195.1 Neosilurus mollespiculum | reverse complement strand
ACACACACACACACACACACACACACACACACACACACACACACACACCAGTAGTAACAGAAGCACAACAGATTCTCTCTTTCCTGGGGTGAATAAATGTCACTTGAGTGGTAGGCTTTACAACTGATCTTTTACAGTTATTACTGTTATTCATGGTTTTGATCTGATATTTTGTGTACTGTATGGATTTCAGGTTGCTGTTTTGCCTCACTGTAGTAATGTTGCTGCTTTGCCTCTAAAATGGTTGTGCATTTAATAGACTGTTTACCATTTTTACCTCTGACTAATGTTTGTTAATTGTATTTATCACAGGGTCTGCACATTGCTAGTGTACTGTGTGTGCGTGTGTGCATGTGTGTATTCATGTGTGAATTTTTTGGAACAATTGTCATATCAGAGTGCATCCATTTCATTTGTGATGTTGATAAATTCTGCCTGGTGGCTTATTTGTCCGATTTGTAATAAATTCCTCTTCACTGGATACACGTCTTGTGCCCTCTCTTAAGTAAGTGAGAAATAGTAACAGGAAAATAACATTTCTCAGGGTGCAATTCTCTGAGTGGCATAGTTGGACTATAGGTATCTTAGGTACTACCTCTATTATTACCACTTTCTCCTGCCACACTAGGATTTCAGAATCATTCTGTAGCAAACTGTAAGTGTCTGTTTGCTGTTTTCATTCAAGCCTTATCTATTTGGGATAATTAAAAATTATGCACAAAAGATGAGGTGTCTGTCAGTGGATAGTGATTTTAGGGACATCCACCGAGCCTGAGGTGCATTATTGTCTTAGTTTTATTTTTATTTTTAATATAAAAAAATAGATGCAGACATGTTTCCTCGGAGGCAGTTGAGGAGCATAAGAGCTGTGTAACAGCTTCTTTTTTTAAAACCTTTTCAGAGTTTTGATAGTACTATGTGAAAACATAATGAAATGCAAAAATGTGTGTATGAGCATAAGTTCAAAGAACCCTTGATATTTTTTTCTTGTTTTTATGTGTGCCTTGCATGCTTTATCCTTTTGAGCAATTAAAAAACTCCTTAAAGCTAATGTACAATTCACAAACATGCATGTATAGGATTTACTTAGGCCTTTAGTGGATCTACAGTCACTTAACTTGGAAGAGAATTAAATTTGATATTTAACTGTATTATAAAAAGCAATGAACTGATAGAGTTGATGATCCAGACATTCAGACCTCTGTTCTGCTCTGACATGACCCATCACAGTGATTAATTACATAACTCTTACAGAACACACACGTAATTCCTTTCTATAATCTTTTATGACCTATCTAATCTGTTAGAATTTTCAGCACACTCTCAGGCTGTATAAATATGATGAACTATGCAATTATGTCCACAGAAAGAATATGAGAAGAATGCACATTCTGACCAGCTAGCTAAGGTAATTTGGTGATCCAAAGTAGCTTACATTCCAACATTCAGTGCAACTCAGCAGAAAGAAAATACATTTTCAAGGACTGATAACCCACAGAAAATAATGTTTTTTGCACGTTAATGTAAAAACCCTAGTCCCTCAGCCTCTCTGTGTCACCTCCGAGAACTTGCTTCACATATTTTCCTTTACACTATAAAACTTATTGTCTTATCCATTTAACTTTGACCACAATTACCATGTTTGCACAGAATTTTATAATAGACTATACTTGGGACCCTGTGTAAAATAAAAAATAAAAAAAACATTGCAATGATTTTCTCATTAACCCATATTTCATTCACAGTGGAACATAGAAAATTTACCAAATGCTGAAAGTGAGACATTTTACTATATCTTGAAAAATATTAGCTCGTTTTTATTTTGATGGTAGCAACAGATCTAAAAAAAAAAAAAAAACTGTGAGCAACAAAAAACTGGAAAAGGAAGTGGTACATTTAGATGCACTTACTTTTGGTTTTACTTTTTGGTTTTGTTTTTTTACCTTTGGTTGCTCCGTCCCAACCTTTTTAAGGCATGTCCCATCAAATTCAAAATGAGGTAATATTTTTCAGGAAGCAGTAAAATGTCTTACTTTTAACATCTGATATGTTTTCTATGGTCTAATATGATTAAAATATGCATTTATGAGATTTGCAGATCATTACAATTTGGCAGCACAGTTTTGTAGTGATTAGAATGTTAAAAGGTCCTGGGTTCGAATCCTGGGCTTTGCAATGGCATGTGGAGACTGCATGTTTTTCCTGTACTTGAGTGGGTTTATTCCCGGTACTCTGGGTTCCTCCCACAGTGTTATTTTCAAGGAGTGAGTGCAAGTGTGAATGAATGAAAATGAATAGATGAAGCAAAATTCTGTCCCCACTTTTTTGGAATTGGGGTTGCATATGAATCCAAATCAGATTATTTAATCATCTAAGAAGATCCTTTAAGGATAAATCTCTGAAATCATAAAGAAAATGACTACATTTTACTTTTATCATCAAACAGAATAATCCGGCTTGTACAGAAAATGGAGTGGCAGTAATATTTGAGATAATAAGGATTTTTAGTTCTTATCTAGTTTTGTGTGTGCCACCAGTGACAGTACCATATTTGTAGCTGTCTTATGAGTCTTGATTCATCAAATCTTTCCCTTTATTGTAGGATTTTAGATGAACATCAGTGTTGCATGTTGAGATTTTTATAAAACAAGTCTGGAAGAAATTTTGTCATCAAGTCGCCCATGATAATGTCCTGCTAAGAGCACAAATCACAGTTTACAAATAAGAAATTCTCTGATTTTTATCAGCAAGATCATGCTGAAATTTGTACTGTGTAAACCCGAATTAATGAAGCAGACAATATGCAGACAAAAATAAATCATTCTGCTAATTATGAGCAGTGACAGCAGAGAGCAATTCTTCGTAGAGTAATTTTGTAGCAGAGAGATCATTTGAAGTGGAAGGCTTCTCTCGACCACAATCACCCTTGTGCGATAATAATAATGAGCCGGATGAGAAAACAGTCGACTCAGAGCCTTATCAATTTCAGCCTCTGGCTGAGGCAGCACATGCAGCTCCTGGAGCGCTGGGTGATCGTGTAAAGAAATTAGTCTGTGACTGAAGGGAGTTTTAAAGTTAGTACAAGGAACAACTCATGACCCTAGCTTACTGGAAGTGTTTATACTGTATAGTAATGAGCTTATATACACTAATATCAGTATGTAGTACTTATTAGGGTGTTTACAATTATTATTGTGATAAGTACACAAATACAGTAATAGGATACTTCATATAACTACATCCATCCATTATCTATACTGATTATCTATCATGGTCACAGGTGAGCTGAAAAGAGACGAGAGGTGGTGTACACCTTGGACAGGGCACTAATCTATTGCAGATCTAACACAGAAAAAAAAAAAATCATTCACACTCAGATTCACACCTACAGCCAATTTTAGAGTAGGCAGCTGACCAAATCTGCATAGCTAGAAAAAAATTTATAAAACATGAGGAGTCTGCTTGCAAAACCTGCTAAGTCAAGTTGGTCAGTTTTTAGGAAAAATCTGATTTTTTTTTATAGGCATTGAACTTTTTGACAGAGTTCTGCAACAACTTATAACACGAGTTAGCAGGATTTGAAAGTGGAGCTATCAGTGTGACATGCATAGATGCCTGAAAATGAGGCTAAGGGAAATATACATAGACAGTCAATAAAAACTTTGAGAAATGACAGTTAGAGGGCATTCAGGGCTGGCAACATACAGGAGGTGAGAATGACCCAAAGTTTACTAAGAGTCAAGATCATACAGGCTAAGGACAATTAAAGGAGAAAGCTGGAGTAGAAACTCCAACATAACAACATGAGAGAGGTTTGGAGTGGTATGAAGAACATCACTGGTTTCAGGCCATCCAACAGCAGAGGAGCTGAGGGTGGTGAGGACAGGGCCAACGAGCTGAATATGTTTTTAATAGATTCGACACTGCAGCCATTGCTCAGCCCCCTTCTAACTCGTCAGGAGCAAGCCTGAAACCCCCTGCCACACCACCCTCTTTCCCTCCCTCTCCTTACTGCACCTCTGCCTCCTGTGATGGACCTGACAATCCTCACTCACCTGTCAACTTCACCACTGGCAAGGCAGAGGGACCGGATGGGGTGAGCCCCTGTGTCCTTAAAAGTCTGTGCCCCCCAGCTCTGTGATGTTTTACATTACATCTTCATGATGAGCCTCAGTCTACAGAGGGTCCCAGTGTGGTAGAAGACATCATGCCTCGTTCCTGTACTAAAGACCCCACGTCCAAGTGGCCCCCAGGACTACAGACCCGTGGTACTGACTTCACATGTCACAGAGACCCTTGAGAAACTCATAGTGGATCAACTCCAACCCATGGCTAGACTATATATGGACCCCCTTCAGTTTGCTTACCAGTCCCGTCTCTGAGTCGAGGACGCCGTCATCTACCTGCTTAACCGTGTCTACACTCACCTGGGCCAGACGGCGAGCACTGTGAGGGTCATGTTTTTTTACTTTTCCAGTTCATTCAGTACCATTAGGCCGACCCTCCTGAGTTAGAAGCTGACAGTGATGCAGGTGGATGCCTCTCTTGTGTCCTGGATTGTGGGCTACCTGACTGGAAGACCAGAGTATGTGCGCCTGCAGCAATGCGTGTCGGACACGGTGGTCAGCAACACTGGAGCACCACAAAGGACCGCCCTCTCCCCCATCCTCTTCACCCTCTACACAACGGACTTCAGCTACTGCACAGAGACCTGCCATCTTCAGAAGTTTTTTGATGACTCTGCTGTAGCTGGATGTATGAGTGGACGTGAGGAGACAGAATATCGGGCTGCTGTGGATTCCTTCATCACATGGTGTGGGCAGAATCATCTGCAGCTTAATGCAACAAAGACCAAGGAACTGATTGTGAATTTTAGGATATCCAAAACACCAATGACCCCTGTTTCCATCCAGGGTGTCAATGTGGAAATGGTGAAGCATTATAAATACCTTGAAATTCATATTGACAATAAACTGGACTTGGTTAAGAACTGTAGTGACTCCAAAAGCCCCTTAATTATTACTCAATAATTACCATTATCTAACAAATAGGAGACACATGCAGCAGCAATAATAAACCACTCTAAAGCCTACAAATTAGTGTCCATCAATAATAATAATCCGCAATGAAATCTTCTTTCTTCATGTTTCAAGTCATGAGTCAAAAATCAAGTCAAGTCAAGATGTCTCAAAAGCAAGTCCACAGTCAAAGCATGAGCAAAAAAGTCAAAAAAAAAAAGTCAAAAAGTAATTCACAAATCGAGCTCCGAAAAGGTTCGCAGAGTCCAAAGTCTTCACTGCCGGTTCGTCCTTAACCAGCTTCAGTCTCCTGCAATAGACAGACCTTTGTAATAGGCCGGTCCAGGCAGCTTGTCCGTGTTTTTATCCACACCTGATGGACAAATCCTCTTTGGTCTGGAAAGGTTTGAGTCACTCCTCCCATCAGCCATGAGTTCTGAGATGCTGTGCTGTCCATAATAAGGACGAGGTCTCCTACACTGAGGTTCCTCCTTGTTCCCTTCCATCTCTGGGGCTCCTGCAGCTGGGGTAAGTATTTTTTCACCCATCTCTTCCAAAACAGATAAGACATGTATTGGACCTGTTTCCACCTCCTGTGTGCATACATGTCTGTCGGCTGGAACACTCCTGGTGGTAAGGATGGAGAGGTTTTTAACAATAGACAGTGATTAGGAGTCAGCACTTCCAGGTCATTCACATCCATTGAGGCTTTTGTGATTGGCCGGCTGTTGATGATGGCCTTGGCCTCACAAAGCACGGTGTGCAAGCCCTCTTCATCCAGGTTTTGTACTCTTAAGGTGGAATTAAGTACTTTGCAGACAGATCTAATTAGCCGTTCCCATAGTCCTCCATGGTGTGAGCCAGCTGGTGGATTAAAGCTCTATTTTATTCCTTTTCGCAGCATGACATCTATTATCTGCTCACCGTCCCACTGCTCAATAGCAGTCCTCAGTTCTAGATTTGCTCCTATAAAGTTGGTGCCATTGTCAGAGTGAAGCTCTCGAACTTGACCTCTTCCGGCAATAAAGCATCTGAGTGCATTAACACAAAGGACTCCTGTTGCTCCCTGGTGAGGTCAGACTGTGCCAAGGTCAGATGTAACTGTCTCCAGTTACCAGTCTCCAGAAGCCAGTCTTTTATTCTCAGGATCCACGTCACAGATCTCTTCAGACGTGTCCAAGAGGAAAAATACTGGATCAGGAGAGATACTGGCTCTTCTTCTGCCTGTATAGCATTTACTGCAGCTGTTCTCTTCACCTAAGGATCTTCAGGGGCAAGGTGGCTGATGTTTTGTGGACTGACAGGCCACTCACTCTCAGGTTGTAACAGAAAGTGAGGCCCTGACAAGGTGTTTGATGAACGCCTTTCACTCCTCTGGAGGCTATGTCTGCCTGGGTTGCTGGCAGTGTCCACATACCTCCACTGTGCTGCACTGGAAAACTTGAGGATTGTGAGTCATAGTTAGCCACAAATACTTTGTAACTTGAGGTCTCATTCCTAATGTACTTGAGGACTGATTCATTGTCTGTCCAAAATTCAGATTCCACAAGGTCCATCTGCAGCTCTGTTGTCCAGAGTACATCCATACAGCTGGCCATAGTTGCAGCTATGAGCTCCATCCTGGGGATAGTAACAGATTTTAGAGGAGCAACTCAAGATTTTCCCATTACAAAAGCACAATGTAGTTCAGAATTCTTGTTCTTTGACACCAGGTGTGTAACTGTTCCGTATCGATTCTCACTGGCATCACAAAAATGGTGCAGCTGGGCTGTACAGGCTTCTTCAATATGCGGTGGTTTCAGACACCTAGTGACCTCAAATCTGTCCAGCAGATATAGCTGTTGTATAAGTTTTAACCAGCTCTTGGATATTGACTCAGGTACAGTCTCATTCCAGCCTATCTTTCACCTGCACAGGTCTCTCAGGATTTTCTTGGCTGTCAAAATCACAGGGCTCAGCATTCCAAGAGGATCATAGATGGATGCGATGTTTGAGAGTATTCCTCTTTTGGTAAGTGGTCTGTCTTTAAATTTAACCTTATAATTTTGCTTCCCTTTTTAGATTTTACTTGGACAGACACAATTAGCAGCTTACAATCTTGGTCTCCAGCCCCTGTGAGGCAACTTGACACCAGCATGTTGACAGAGACTCTGCATCCCTCTCAGTCTGCTCTGAATCCTTTTCTCTGTGGAGTACAGTGGGGTGTTTCAGGCTACGCTTTGAACAGGAAAACCTCTTGTGGCAGTGCTTAATAAGGTGTCCTGTAGACAAACAGCTGAAGCAAATGCCAATTTTGTTTAAGAAGTTAATCTTCTTCTCATGTGCCATTCTTTCTAATTGTGCACATGTAGCCAGGGTGTGTC
>JAQMYF010000013.1:22075377-22077877 GCA_030014195.1 Neosilurus mollespiculum | reverse complement strand
GTCTCTAAGAATAATTAAGGCAATTAGGCTCCCTACTGCCCCTCTCTGACATGGAAGAGTATTACATTACTCTGCCAGTCACTACAGCGCAGACACTCAACAATGGCCAATGGTAATTGGATAATTTCCCACGGTACACCTGAGGATCTCTCACGGCACACTTGTGTGCCGCGGTACAGTGGTTGAAAATCACTGATATAAGGGTCCTAGTAGAATCAAACACTTTATACTGCTCCTAGAGGTTGACAAAGCCTTTGAATTTTGTTTGTACCCATCTTCTGATTTGTGCCTGTTCCACAACTTTAACCCTGCATTATTTTGACAGTGGCTTGCCACACATAGTTGGTTGATTGCTTTTGTATATACGCCTAAGAACTGGAATGCTCTTTTTAGGAGGGGTAATCTTTCAACCATCTCAGTGATTCTGGTTTTTTGTTTTTTTTAACTTTGCTGTTGATATTACATTTTTCACTTGGCTGCTCTAAGTTGTACTGAGTAAATAGAGCTGTATAAAAATAATTGTGTGCGTCTTCATTTCAGGAAGCAAAATGTAAATAGTTCTATATACACTGTATGTGACAAAGGAAAATGTGCACTATATGGCCAAACGTCATATATGGTCAACACCTGATTTTAAAGTGTGGTTATAGGGAGTTATGCTCATTAAAATACAAGAGCATTGGTTATATTCTGTTTCCAACTTTGTGGCGACGTGATTGTGAAGGTCAGGTGTTCACATACACTGATCAGCCATAATGATAAAACCACAGGTTTAATATCTTGGTAAAGTGAAAAACAGTGATTATCCCATTACAACAAAATCTGTAATGGGGTGGGATGTATTAGGCTGCAAGTGAACAGTCCATTCTTGAAGATGATGTGTTGGAAGCAGGGAAAAATGGGCAACTAAATGACTGGGTCTATTAATTTCCTTAACTACTGATCCGGGTGCTGGTCCGGGTGGTCAAGGTGTTGCATGGAAGGACAAAAGCTCAACCAGGAACAGATTATCAGGCACGTCAGCCTCAATGTTGTGCAGGGGAGTGAAGGATAACTTGTGTAATCTGATCCCACAGAACAGCAAAAATTGCTGAAGAAGTTAATGCTGGCTAAGATAAACATGTGACAGAACACACAGATTACTGCATATGAGGCTACGTAGCTGCAGGGAAGTCACAGTGCACATGGTTGACTCCTGTCCATCACTTCAAGAGCCTACAATGGTGCAAGCATCAAAACTGAACCATGGAAGAATGGAAGAGGTTTAGCCTGGGCTGATAAATCACATTTTCTTTTATATGATATGGCCATATTGTATGATTTACTTAATATGCACACGTGGATTGTGGATGATGACATTGTGATAAAAGAGATCACTATCAAACATCCCAGGTCACCACAGGTCATCTCAGTCAGAAGAACTTTGAACTGATTTCCAGTGACTGCTTTAAAGTAAAAAGTGTTCAGAAAACATATTAGCGATTCACCCACAGCATAACAGAATTCTTTTGTCACATGTCTGTATGTAGTTATGAATGATAAATGGTCTGATGAAAAAGTCTAGACTTGCTCACTGTGTCTGAGAGGTTAAAGAATGGTCTAAGAAAAGATTATATGACCTGGAGTAGTCAAGCTGAGGTTCTACCATAAATCCTACTGATATGCGGTGGCAGGACCTGAGGATGAACCTGTCAAACATGGCATCTTTTTTAAAGATTCGTAGGAAAACAAACAAACAAACTAAAAAAACTTCAGCAAGATATGAATTGGCTGCTAATAGAAGATGACTGTGTGGATTTATTGCTGCAATCACATTCTAATAAACTGAATTCACATCAATTTTGATGCATAGGAAGCCTTTATTCTTGATATAACTCGTTATTATTCCTAGTTACGAGTCAAGTTATGCATTTGTAATGAGGAACAATATTGCACAACTGGAGTTTGTATAAAAGAGATGTGTTTCTCACTTACATGTGAATCTGATCATTATATAGTTTTATAGCTTGGTATCACCTTAAGTAAGGATAAGTATTAGGTTCAGCACCACTGTCTGACAATTTAATCTAAAAATAACAGGATTTTTATTAAATGATTTAGGCTGTAAAGGGACTCAGGAAACTATGGGAAGCCATTTGAGACCAATATTGTGTACAAAAATATGACACATAATTACAGTAATGTGAGCAAAAAAGGCTTTTTCTGAGTAAAGAACAATAGTGTCCATTAGGATGGTTTCATTACTATTAACTTTATCCAACTTGCAATAATTCATGTGAGAAAAACAAATAGCACGGTTCTTTGGGCAATACATTAGTTTTACACCGACTCCAGAGTCAATCATATCCCAGTACCAATTATGAACTGCCATGCCTTACGCTCTCACTCTTCAGCCTGCTAATCACTGGCACACCTGACACCCATCATACACACATAGCATTATATAAGGAGTCTGCACAGACACATACTCTATCTATCTATCTATCTATCTATCTATCTA
>JAQMYF010000013.1:21980110-21997510 GCA_030014195.1 Neosilurus mollespiculum | reverse complement strand
TAGAAAATGGAAGACATACAAGACCACTGATAATCTCCCTCGATCTGGGGCTCCACGCAAGATCTCACCCCGTGGGGACAAAATGATCACGAGAACGGTGAGCAAAAATCCCAAAACCACACGGGGAAATCTAGTGAATGACCTGCAGAGAGCTGGAACCAAAATAACAAAGACTACCATCAGTAACACACTACGCCGCCAAGGACTCAAATCCTGCAGTGCCTGACGTGTCCCCCTGCTTAAGCCATTACATGTCCTGGCCCGTCTGAAATTTGCTAGAGAGCATTTGGATGATCCAGAAGAGGTTTGGAACCAAAATAGAGCTTTTTGGTAAAAACTCAACTTGTAGTGTTTGGAGGAGAAAAACTGCTGAGTTGCATCCAAAGAACACCATACCTACTGTGAAGCATGGGGGTGGAAACATCATCTTTTGGGGCTGTTTTTCTGCAAAGCGACCAGGAAGACTGATCCGTGTAATAGAAAGAATGAATGGGGCCATGCATCGTGAGATTTTAAATGAAAACCTCCTTCCATCAGCAAGGGCATTGAAGATGAAACATGGCTGGGTCTTTCAGCATGACAATGATCCCAAACACACCGCCCGGGCAACGAAGGAGTGGCTTCGTAAGAAGCATTTCAAGGTCCTGGAGTGGCCTAGCCAGTCTCCAGATCTCAACTCCATAGAAAATCTTTGGAGGGAGTTGAAAGTCCGTGTTGCCCAATGACAGCCCCAAAACATCACTGCTCTAGAGGAGATCTGCATGGAGAAATCGGCCAAAATACCAGCAACAGTGTGAGAAAACCTTGTGAAGACTTACAGAAAACGTCTGATCTCTGTCATTGCCAACAAAGGGTATATAACAAAGCACTGAGATTGTCCCTAGATGTGGATGTGAGTTACTGATATTACCAAATACTTATTTTCCACCATAATTTGCAAATAAATTCTTTAAAAATTAGACAATGTGATTTTCTGGATTTTTTTTTTCTCATCTTGTCTCTCATAGTTGAAGTGTACCTATGATGAAAATTGGAGACCTCTCTCATCTTTTAAGTGGGAGAACTTGCACAATTGGTGGCTGACTAAATATATTTTTGCCCCACTATATATATATATATATATATACCCACTTAGATATTAATTTAGTGGTGCCAAAGTTGCAAAATTTCTTCTAAATTGCCAAAACCAAGGTCTCTTTATTTCCTGATAGTGATTATGATTAACTACAGCTGGTAGCTTCTCTGTGTTAAGATTTTTTCACTGCATTCATTGGATTGACTAACACAGTACAAGGAAAACATATTGTGGTCATCCAAACTGTCACCCTCAGCCTTGAGGAAATAGTATGGATGGTACTGATGTTGGTATGGATGGATGGTAAGGAACAACCTAAAAATTACCAATGTACAGGCTTGCCATGAACTGAAGACTGCTGGAACAACACTGCCTACGTAAGTAAGTTCTACTGTGTATCATCATAGATTTTATTTTATAAATAAAATAAAATAAAATAAAAATATTTACTACTCCAAGATTCTTCACTATAATCTTATACCTTCAGACGCTTTGACACAGTTTTGTGTTCCAATAGGACAATGACCCGAAAAACACATCAAGGCTGATTGTGGAATGGATAAAGCAAACTAACATTGAGGTTTTGGAATGGCCCTCCCAAAGCCCTCCCCTCAACATGATTGCAAATCTGAGGACTGTGCTTGGATGTTGAATCCATGCCAGAAAAGCAATAAATTAAATTAAACTTTAATACAAAGAATTTTGAATTATTCAACCAGAATTGTGCCAGAAGCTTACAGATAGCTCCCAAAAATGTCGGATCAAGGTGAGACTTTGACTGTGGGACCAATATATATACAAATATTTTATGTGCTGTATGAATATTTTATACCATGTATATATAATTTTGATATATTTTAGAATATATTTTAGAAAACCTATATACAAACTTAACATGCTGGGACAGTATGTTGAAATTAAAAGGAAAACTGAAAAGCTGAAAAGAATGATTTATCAGTGACCTATAGTGCAATCAAAACAATTAAACAACAGGTTATTTAATATTTTACATCATGACTTTATATAGTTTAATAAGTGATTGTGATCACTTTCTGGGAACACAATGGTCTTTTTTTCCTACTGTTTTTAAGAAATTAAACTTGTTTCATGATATGCAGTAATGTCAGTACAAATACAGCTGTTCTGTGAAGGCCTAAGAGGCTTGTTATACAACAGTAGGGAACAAATAGCATCATGAAGCCCAGGCACACCAGACAGGTCAGGGATAAAGTTCTAATGGAGCACTGCTCAATACATTATCTGTAAATGGAAAGAGAATGGCACAACTGCAAACCTAACAAAACATGGTCATCAACCTAAACTGACAGGCCAGACAAGGAGAGAAATGATCAGAGAAGCAGCCAAGAGGACCATGGTAACTTTGGAGGTGTTGCTGAGATCCACAGCTAACCGGGGACAATCTGTCCACACTCCACAAATCAGGTCTTTATGAAAGAGTGACAAGAAGAAAACCATTGTTGAAATAAAGCTGTAAAAGTCTGCAAAAATTTGCAGTTTGCCACAAGCCATGTGGGGGACGCAGCAAGCATGTGGAAGAAGGTGCTCTGCTCAGATGAGACCAAAATTACATTTTTGGCCTAAATGCAAAACGCTATGTGCAATGGGGGTGGCAGCATCATGCTGTGGGGATACTTTTCTTCAGCACTGACAGGGAAGCTGGTCAGAGTTGATGGGAAGATGGATGAAGCCAAATTCAGGGCAATCTTGAAAGAAAACCAAGATTTTTGGACTGGGGCGAAGGTTCACCTTCCAGCAGGACAATGACAACAGCCCTCAACATACAACCAGGGTTACAATGGAATGGTTTATATCAATATATATGTATGTGTCAGAATGGCCCAGTCAAAGTCCAGGCCTAAATCCGATGGAAAATCTGTGGCAAGACTTCAAAAATTATGTTCACAGACACTCTCTAAGCTATCTGACTAAGCTTGAGCTATTTTGCGAAGACAGATAAGCAAAAATTTCAGTTTCTAGATGTGCAAAGCTGGTAAAGAAATAACCCATAAGACTAGCAGCTGTAATTGTAATTGGGGCAGGGGGTTTGAGGGGATCGTTTTCCCTCTCAAACATCAAAATTATGTGCCCCTTTGTGTTGGTCTATCTCATAAAATTCCAATAAAATACATTTATATTTGTATATGACAAAATGAGGAAAAGTTCAATGGGATATGAATACTTTTGCAGCCCACTGAAGGCCCCTGATTTAAACAACCTTCCATGGTTTACATGACAGACTTACAGTAGGTAGCTTTACATAAGTATCCTCCTCAGAACTGCTCACAGTGTCACTGTTTGGCCACCTTAAGCACAACTTAACTTATTATGATTTCCTATCCTCTTTTTCCATGTTGTCTATGGTGTATAGGAAATCTTCAGTAAAAGAACACCAACATACAATAAGTTAGTAATAAAAAGGAAACTAGCTTTCTAATCGTTTCACGAAGGGTAACATTATGTTGTTGACTTTCCTATTAATCTAATAATCATAAACCCTCAGCACTGGAGAACCCCAGGGCTGTGTTCTGAGCCCCCTGCTGTACTCTCTGTATACCTATGACTGTGTGGTCACTTCCAGCTCCACCAACATCATCAAGTTTGCGGACGACACTGTAGTGGTGGGCCTGATCACTAACAACGACGAGACGGCCTACCTAGAGAAGGTTAGAAACCTGGAATTATGGTGCCAGGACAACAATCTCCTCCTGAACGTCAGCAAGACTGAGGAGCTGATAGTGGACTTCAGTACTAAGCAGTAGAGGAATTACCAGCCTCTGATCATCAACGGGACCCCAGTGGAGAGAGTGGACAGTTTCCAGTACCTAGGTGACATCACACAGGACCTGACATTGTCCTGTCATGTTAACACCCTGGTAAAGGCCCAGCAGCATCTCTATCATCTCAGACGCCTGTAGGACCCTCAAGGGTGCTAAAGACTTTATACACCTGCAACACTGAGAGCATCCTGACGGGAAGTATCACAGCCTGGTTTAGAAACAGCACTAAACAGGACAGGCAAGCTCTCCAGAGGGTGGTGTGATCAGCAGAGCATACCATCCATATCGAGATTTCTGACCTGGACACTATATACAGCAAGCGGTGCTGGACCAAGGCCAGGAAGATAATGAAGGACCTCAGCCATCCCAACAATGGACTCTTCTCTCTGTTGAGGTCAGGGAAACGTTTCCGTTCCTTGAAAGCAAACACTGATCGAATGAGGAGGAGCTTCTACCCGCAGGTCAATCGGGGCCTCAACCAGAACACCTAGTACCTGGTCTTTGTAAACCTACCCTACACATGAACAATACATTCTACCTCAGCTGATTGTTGCACATATAAATTGCACTCTCTGTACACCTTGCACTACTCTGCGCACACAACAACCTCACACTCAATGGACATCTTTGTGTGCATACGACACCGACACTTATCGTCACTACATTTATATTGTATATTTTTATATTTATATTTGACTTTTAACTATTGGTAGTCCTTCAAATAGTTATTGTTATTGATCTCTTTTTTTTTCTCTTCTTGATATTGATAGTTTTTTTATTTTTATTCTTCTTCAAATATAGGACAGTCGAAACAATCATTTCACTACATATTGTACTGTGTATGATTTTGTATGTGACAAATAAATTTGAAATTTATATTTGAATCTAATGTTATCTCACACTAATATAATCTTTAACAAAAACAAGGGTTTAAGCAACAGCTGACTATTTTGAGGTGACAGTGTGTATAATCCACCTTCAGCTACTTCAGATACCTGCACTGACAGTAACAAAAATGTTTCCAAGCTTTTATACCCGATGGTTTTGCCCTACTGAACATGTAAAATGTGCAACACTGAATGTAGCCCTGCGCACGTGCTCTGAAGAGTAGACTGTTGCAAAGAAAATGTGCTATGTGGTTTCACTGATTTAAGCATTTATCCATTAAACATGTAGAATGGATTTGATAATTAAAAGAGCACTGAGTGATAGACTGATGCACTCATATTTCACATGGTAATTTTTTACAATAAAAAAAAAAAAAAAAAAAAAAAAAAAAAAAAAAAAAAACCCAGAAGCTCAAATGTCCATGCCTGAGCCCATGTGGTTATATCAGCCACAGTTGAAGACATTTTGTATTTTGTATTGCACTTTATATGCTATGTGTAAAACACTACATTTAGCCAACATGTCTAAAATGCTGTCAGCTTTCTTTCCTAACATGCACCATACATCACAAGAGGGTAAACAGAGACTTTCCTGCAGCTGGACTCACGCTCTTACAGGATCTGTTGCTGACATCACTAGTGACTGTATACATATTGATGACAAGTTATACACTGTATACAAGACCCAGGAAATAGATCATACTGAGAGATCCAGAGTAGAAAAAGAGAGCAGAGCTGCTTGGGGACTGCAGCAGGAGTCCAGGGTCTTTAGAGACACACTAGCAAATGCTTCGTCTTAGATGCAGCAGCACTGAGCAAGCCTTGAGAAGCTGTGATCAAAGGAATACACTGGCCTTATGATTAGGAAAACAAAGTCAGGAGAGGTGTGAAACTCAGACTCAGGCAGCACACATAGTAGAGGATAAAAGCAGTGAGAGGAGAGATGGATAAGGAAGCACTGGTGAAGAGTAATGGGCTGCAGTGACTTCAGGAGAAAAAGCCTCTCATTTATCAATCTAACACAGAAACTGAATACAGAACTCTTCATATAACAGGACTCACATGTGATTTATGAACCATTCATATCCCGACAACCACAGCATAAGAATAACTGGGCATTGAAGAAGGTGCTGGCTTAAACCATCATCATTTAAATATCATGCCTCTAAATAATATTGGTTTGGTGGTTGCACTTAATAGACTTTATGACATGAAAATGTGTACGACACCACCCTTGAAACTGAAAGCCTCTTGGGAAACCACCATCACACAAAGCATATTTCATCATAAATAGCTGAGGGTTTCCCAAAAGGTCAATAGCATTACTGTTGACAGTTGAACTTAGCTAATGCTCGAAAATTCATTTATCCATTTATTTTTCTATAGTATGGTTTAGTATAGTCTATATACTGTATAGTCTATATATTACAGTAGCCTCTATCATAGGCAGCACCTGGGTCCTGGGTTCGAGTCCCAGGCTTGGGCGTTCCTGTGTGGAGTTTTCATGTTTTCCTTGTGCTTGCATGGGTTTCCTCTTGGCACTCTGGTTTTCTCCCACAGTCAAAAGACATGAATTTTAGACCAATTGGCTGTTCCAGATTGCCCCAAGGTGTGGGTGTGAATGGTTCTGTGTGTGCCCCAGAATGGTCTGACAAGCTGTTCAGAGTCCTGCCATCCTGTGACCCTATTATTATAATTAAGTGGTTCAGCAAATGAGTGAGTGAGTGCGTGACCATATATCACACAACTTTAAATGTACAGTAGGTGAATAAAAAAAGGTCAGATCTCAATCTCTCTAGCAAAAAGCAGCCTGGAGCTAACCCTACAGAGCCAAGCTACCATCAGCTGTGAGAAAATATCCTCACAGTATCCTCACTGGCACATCATGACCCTTTATACCTTCAGAGATGGAACTGAGTTTATAGCCATTTGTCACTTTCCATAAATATTCCCTGCAGTTCCCCAAACCCTCTTGTGTCTTACAAAGGTGTACAGGTCTTCTAACAAAGCCAGATGTGAGATTGCGAAGATGTGATGACTGGCAAAACCCTTGTTTAAATAAGGTGACTGAACATCTAACTTATCCAATTGCAAATCAGTTAGCTTCTCTTAGACTTATGTTAACAGTAGCCTAGCCTAATAATTAGGCGAGGTCATGAAATAACACACACACACACACACACACACACACACACACACACACACACACACAGACACACACAAGGGTTTACCCTGTTAGCTGTGAACAATTTGAAAATAACTATTTAGGTAAAGAGAAAATTCCCAGTTTCTCATCAGAGCTTTTTGAAAAATTAAATGGGGCGCAAGGGTTTTTTTTTTTTTAAATAGAGAAACGTGGTGACTGTTGAAGCCCAAAAGCTTTTAAACCTAAATGTAAGTAAAGTGACTGAAGCTACAGATTTGTTGAGGAGATTTTTGAATAAATAAACAAGAATAAATAACAAGAACCTTTTATAAGTACTTGTTTATTTTAATTTTCTGTTACACAATACATCCTAGACGACCAGTCTTTTACATGTACATGTAGCATGTTTTAAACTCTGAAACTCTGAACAACTGTCTATAGAATAGCAGCCTTGTAGTTCCAAAAGTCTTTATAAAACAGAACTATTTCAAACAGAGCTAACCCAAACTCAGAATCACAATCACAGCATTTATGTCATGTTCTGTGTCGTTTTTACATTGCCTGAGGCATTTTTATAGGTTTTGAGTGGTTTTTCTAAAAAAATAAAAAAATAAATAGATACAGTGGCAATTTTCGGTTGAATGGCGCTGATGAGAAACCGGGAATTTTTTTTTTATCCAGGCTTATATTAGGGTCATATGACACATACTCAATGACAGCCTTTACAAAACATATACAGAGCTTATCATGAATGGAGAGTGGAGGCTGGATGCAAGTGCAGATATTGTAAAGGTTTAATAATAAGTAAAACAAGGAGAAACAATTAGGCATGAAGTAAAACAGCATGGCAGGTTCAACAAAACTATCTTAGCATGGAACAAAGGCAAAATAACTGACTCAGCACAAATTAACGATATGGGCAAAATTCTGCATTGAGGCTATGCAAACAGAGTCCTTAAAAACTTGGTGCATTCACGGCAGATATGAGACACAGCTGTGCTGCTTCTGCGTGGATTAGCGGTGCATGCTGGGAGCTGTAGTTTCCCATAGTCAACATGGAATTAGCTGATATTGCAAGGGGTAAGCCCCCTTGTGACAGTGATATATGCTACATTTTTTTTTTTTTTGCTAAGTATTTGGCTGCATATGTAGAATACTGTACATGGTGTAATAATAAGACACATCCACATTAACTGTAACTTGAAAGCAAAAGTTGAGACTTGTTAAAACAGTTAATCAAGCAGCTTCTTCTCACATTCACATTGATAAATGCCAAGCCATGAGTACAAATGTTTTCTGTCATGTGTTTGTTTTGTAAATGAGGGCTAGTGCCTTTGATTAATGCAGAAAGGGAAGATAAAATACAAACAGGTCCTATTTTGTTTTTTCTTCAAAGGTGATACAGTCTCCCTGATTAACCCCAGGTCAATTATCTCTGCATTTGTTTCTGCATTTGCCATGTAGATAACAAGCAATGTACAATCAAGAAAATCAAAAAAAGAGGTCACCACAGTGCATCACACTGATCCTTTCTATCTGAATTCTAGCTAAATACCAGATAACCATTGAAAAAAATCTAAAAGAGCTTAATAAGTTTAAAAGTTCTGAAATTAAATACAATTACAGTGAATTTTTTTTCTTGCTTTAAAAATGCATCACAGCAATAACAACCTTTGAGGCTAGAGATGACAGGACCCTTGAGGACAGCAGCTGGCTCTGATCTCTGACAGCTTGACTGAAGACAAGTGGAGAAAGAGGAGGGGGAGGACAGGTGAGGAACTGACAGGTTGACGATGAGCCTCCTGACACAGCCCGTCACCTAGAGATCAGCCTGAGCACACTTGGAGCTGGGCCAGAATGCTAGCACACATCTCATTGCTTACACACACACACACACACACACACACACACACACGCATTCTAGAATTCAGGAATTGTAGAGGAAATCGAACTAGAACTCAATAGAGCACCACCTTTGTTAATATAGAGGACAAATGTCCTAAGCTAATTTTCCACAGAGCACTTTGGGACAGATTTACGAAGTGGGGCAAATAAGCATTAAGGAATCACAATCGAAGAAAAATGCTGATGGGAGTGGCCAGTTCTATGGGTGATTAACAAATAATGTGAAAGTTACTGGACATAGATGGTGTCAGGTCATTGTAATAATGACTAGTGCAATCTATCAAAAGCAGTGCAAATTAGCATAAGGGTGGCTACATAGTGCTTTGGCAATCTAAATGTTTCGCTCTGGTGTTCAAAACTCTCTACCTTCTAACACGCACTGTCTTTTTGTGTCTAATTCCTGAGCATGCAGTGGGACATTCACAAGCACATGAATTATGTTTTAAAGAGAAAACATTAATGGAGCACGAGCATATAAAAATCTATTCTGTGCACGGTTAAAATTATTCTGGACTTGCTATGCATGCAAGATCAATGTCTGTGGTGACAGACACCTGCGGTGCACTGTCTGCTTTGCACGTTCGACATCACCTCAAAAAAAAATAAAAAAAAGCTTTTACTGTATTAAATAATAGCATCCAATTGACTACAGAAAACCTTAGTAAATCAGGTTGTGTGATTTATGTAAATATTCTCCACAAACATTTTGTGATCTGACAGGGAAACGCCTACAAATACATAAGCAAATATGACCCTTAGCTTTAAATAAACAAAAACAAATAAATAAATAAATAAATGGAAGAAAGAAGGAAAGAAATAGTGGCATGGTAGTGTTTTAGTTAGCACTTCTGCCTGACAGCAAGCAGGTCCTGGGTTCGAGTCCCGTGCCCAGCAAGATCATTTCTTTTTGGAGTCTGCATGCTCTTCGCATGCTTGCATGGCTTTCTTCTGGGTGCTCAAGTTTCCTCCTACAGTCCAATAATATGTACATTAATCTAATTAGATATTCTTGATTGCCCCAAGATGTGAAAGTGAGTGTGAATCGTTTTGTGTGTGATGGTCTGGTGATGTTCTGGTGAGTTGTGCAGAATGTACCCTGCCTTCACCTGAAGTCAGCTGGGATGAGCTTCAGTCTCCCGGTGACTGTAAGGAAGGATGAAGCGGCTTGGAAAATGAATTTAAAAATAAATGAAATAATATTAGATTATTTACTTTTCGATTGATAATATTTCACTGACTTTTTTTTAAAAATAATGCCAAAAGTGCATTTGTGCATTCTGCAATCTATTATTAAATCTGGCCCTATATGGCCAAATGTTGTGCCCCTAGTTCAGTTGAAGAGAAATTCTAATGGTAAAGCATACAAAGACATTCTAGACAATTCTCTTTCCAACTTTTCAGATGGCATTGAGAAATTTCACTCCTCACATATTAAATAACTTCTGGTGCCTTGACATAAAGAGCTCACACAGGAGAAAAGGGGAATTTAGGCAAAAACTGTGTGGCTCATATCTGTTCATATTCTAGCAGAGTAAAATAATCAATAAAATTGTTTATTTGGGGACAGTGCAGAAAAAATACATTCTGTTGTGTTGAGTCATTAACATAATTAAATATTCAGACAAAGCTGAACTGATGGACTGGATCTGATAAACCTTTTTCACTCATGTATACGTCATATCTAGAAATTCTCATGATAGGCATGAAACAAATCTACCTGCTATTAATGACATTGTTTTGAAGCCACTGTCAAAATAAATTGTTAAAAAGAGTCCCTTTAACTATTTTATCCTCTGATGAACAGGTAAGATAGTTTAGGATAGTTTGTTTGATATTAAGTGACAATAACGTCTGAGTTTTAGCTGCCAGAAGTATCCTTACAGGATAACTAGTTCTAGAGAATAAACAATGCTTATGAAAGATAAAAAAGTAGAATCTTGGGGTATCAACACTTATATAATGCCTTATCACAGTTTTAAAAGAACAATAAATGTTTAAATATTGTTTACTGTAATATTACAACAGGAAATACTACTCAATTTCTCTTTATTCAAAATACCTTTGCTTGCTAAGATATGTTTTTACATTGAATCTGCAAAATTTACCACTTAAAAATATAAGTTTGCGTGGTCCTTTTCAGTGACTGGTAGCATCTAGCTGCAATTAGAGCCTCATTTATGCTCCCTTTTTTACAAAAATAAATGCCAAACTTTCCAAAACCCAAAAATTTCAAACAATGCAATTGTCACTGCCCACATATTTCCATGTGTCATCTACTTTGGTAGAGCTGTTACTCAAAGCATTCACTAGAGGGAAGCTCAGAGTCAAAAACTTATGACAGCACCAAACTTGACGATAATTTATATCTAAATCGCTTAACCTGACCTCGAAAGTTTTGCCATTTAAAAAGTATAAATGCATACTGAATGTACTACCCCATCATGTCTTGTCATTCTGTTATGTTTTGCTTCTCAACCTAATAAATATATTGAAATAATTATGTATTTTTTATCATCATCATCATCATCGTCATCGTCATCATCATTATTATTATTATTTAATTATCATTATTATTATCATTATTATTATTATTATTATTATTAATATTATTATTAATATTATTATTTTTTATGTGTGTCTTTATTAATTAATTAATTATTTAATTTATTTTTTGTTTGTTTTTGTTGTTGTTTTTCTGTGGTTGTTGTGGTTTTGCCATTGTTTTGTTTGTCTGTTGAAGAAAAAAAAAATAAAGCATAAAAGCATAGTATGGATCAATTGCTATGTTTATATCATATTGTCTGTACTCTATTTAACCTTAACCATAAATGAGCCTTTACATCTTGCTGTTGATTAAAATTGAAATTAAACGACAATGATTCTTAGCTATAAAGAATATACATAGCTATACATATCCTAGTTCTAAATTAACTAGAGACAATGTGCAACTACAAAACATTAGCAAAATGATTTTCACAAACTCTTTTACCAACAGACTTTTATTACTTTTCAATTTCATATATATAGACTACTATTTAAAAGTTTGCGGTAACCCAGAAAATGTTTTCTCTGAAAACACAAACTTATACAATATATAGTCACGATATTGACAAGGACACAAATTATAATTTTTACCTAAAAAAATTATTTTGTTCTTAAAACTTTGCTTTTGTCTAAATTTCTGCATTTGCAGATTTTACAGTCTTGCAAATCTTTGTCACTCTAGAGGTCAATTTGTCGAGGAAAAATGAAGAAATTTCACCCCATGCTTCCTGAAGCAACTCCCACAAGTTGGACTGGATTGATGGGCACTTCTTCTGAACCATACGATCCCACCAAGTGCTCCCACAAAAACTTAATCAGGTTGAGATCCGGTGACTGCGGTGAGCACTGCAATATTGACAGAATACCTGCTGACCATCATTATTTCCCCCACCAAGTTTGACAGATAGCATCAAGTACTCCTTTAGCATCTTTTTTTTATTCTGCACCTTATAAATGTTCTTCTTTTTTGACCCAAACACCTCAAACCTACATTCATTTATCTAGAGCATGTTTTCTCCAATCTTCTTCTGTCCATTGCTGCCCGTCTTAATCCTTTCCCTTTATTGGCCAGTCTCAGATTTAGCTTTTTCTTTGCACCTCCAGGAGTCGCCTCTTCACTGTTGTTTTTTGCGGGTACTATTTAATGAAGCTGCCAATTAATGATCTGTCAGGCATCTGTTTCTCCATCTAGGGACTCTGATGTACTTGTCCTCCTGCTCAGTTGTGCAGTGGGGCCTCAGGCTTCTGTTTCTATCCTGGTTAGAGCCAGTTTGCACTGTTCTGTATGCACACTGCTGGATCTTCAGTTTCTTGGCATATTCTCATAAGAAATAGCCTTCATTTCTCAGAACAAAAATAGACTGATGAATTTCAGACTAAAGTTTTTTTTTTTCCTGGCTATTTTGAGTCTATAATCAAGCACACAAACGCAGATTCTCCAGATACTCAACATGCCCAAACTTTAATCAGAACAACAGTTTTCATCTGAGCTGACACTGCAAAATGTTTTTCTAATTTTCTATTAGGATTTTACCATGACAAACGTTTAATTGAAACACGTGTATGATAGTGATGAAATCACTGAAAATGGGCCTCTGTACAGCTATGCGGTTTTTTTCATTAGAAATTCAGCCGTTTATTAAACATTACATTAAATGTGGTCTCATGTCTCCTAGGGGGTACACATGATTCATGTTTTACAGAACAGTAAATGTGGGTATGGACTTGGAACAATGGCTCATCGGTAAAGATCTTTATGTAAATTTACCTTCCACCAACAATTTAAGTTCTTGTTCTTACAATAATGTGCTGCATTAGGAGATCAAGATACAAGCCGGATGTCTTGGATACAGTATATCGATTAATTACAGTATATATTTAATACAGTATATAAAAATACTGCTTGTAGTAAGCTCCTTTACACACCAGAGAAGGTGGTTATAGGACAGTAGTTGCAGTTGGCAGCATCTTACGCCTATGCCTCTGATGTCGGGTCAAACCACTTTTTTATTTCTCCACTATCTATTTCGCTACCTTCTCTTCGATTTCCGCACTCCCAATGGATTTGCAGGTTTGCTTAGCCATTGTTTTTAATCAATATGAATATCTGTGTGCACACATGTCCTTTTATGGAGAATTAGGGACGTTCGCCTATGCTAATTAGAGCAACTAGCATGCACTTTCAATTTACGAAGGCAGTGGGATTAGCCAATCTAAAAACACTGCTGCGAACAAATTTCAAGAACATGCCATGAATCCGACGTAGATTTTTATTACGATTTATCTTAAGAACAAATCTAAGAAAAAACTTAGAAATTGATGAATGAGGCCCATTGGACATAGCACCTGCTTTACTTCAGTGTTTTGTTTAGTTTTTTTCCTGCTCTGCTGCACTCTACCCGGTACCTTTCTTTTTGCACTCTACGCATGGCTGCCTCGACTCTTGCCCCCACAGGACATCTGTGCGCTCACAGCATGATTTTCTATGCATGTACACAGCTCCACTGTCCACCCTTCACAGCACTGATTCACCATGTCGGCACTGACAAAATCACACAGCTGTGAGCAACAGTTAAGTCATACTTCTGCTACAAATATGACAATAGCAACATATAAACAAAAAGTATTAATAATTATTGTTTACAAAATAAACAAACTATTATTCTTGGACATATTTCATTCTCCTTCTTCTACAGTGCCTCTTAGCTAACTGCTCAGATGTTATGCTAATGATATACAGTACAGTAGGTAATTTCATGCAAATTCTTTCATCTTTTATCCACGTTTTAAAAAGAAAAGTTCAGTGATTTCTATGAAAACCACTGTAATTTCAGGAGATAATTACATTTTTGGATGTAGCAGATTTTCAGATGAATATTTTACCACAAAACACGTATATTGACTTGCAAATCACAATCACCAGATCACTCTGTGCAGGAAACGGGTTAGCAACAAAGCTGCCATTATAAAATGATCTTTTGTAAGTCGTGTGCAGGAAAACATTTCTAACCAAAAAGGTTTTTTTTTTTTAATCTCGCAGAAGCAATAAATTTGAACAAATCAGTTATTTTCTTCCATCATTTATTTCATATGGGTTTAAATAACTTGAAAACATAAAAAAAAAAATCCTATTATTAAAGTAGCAATACTGGAAGTCTGAGCTGGAGTAGTACAGAAATCAGAGGCGGCTGCTCTAAGATTATAAGGGAAGCTCTGCTTCTTCTAAAATGTCATGAATGATTTCACCAAATATCTACTGTTGTATTTACATGAATATTACAAAAAGGTGCTAGAATGTGATCAGCTTCCTTCAGGGCTACTTCAGGTTGTCTAATGAGACTTTTTCTCATATATACTCATGGAAGTGTGATCTATTTAAACTCATATAAGCGCAGCATCACTGGAGTTGTATAGCAATCAGAGTACGATGTGCTTCCAGCACGGTAAAGCTAGATGTATATCGGACATATGCTTAAACAAATGTCAGGGAAACTGAGAGTCGTAGAGGGGGACTGGCAGGTCAGGATGCTGGGCTGCTACATGATGATTGGAGGAGCTGTCAAAGACTTTGGACCTCATTTTGATAGACAGCAGCATTGCAGCATTTCAAGTTTAGTTCTACATAGAATTTTAGCATGTAACTGCTGCTTGTAGTCTGTTTTTTTTTTGCAATATAGTCTACTCTATTTATTCATACATAGACTACTTTGGATAAAAACAACTATAATGTTCTTCAACCCTATTATTAGAAAGCTACCTTTCTACACCTGTTTTAGCTGGTTAAGAAATTCTTAAATTAAAGGAAAACCTCCCAAACTCTTGTTACACTGAAAATAGGTAAACTTTCATCATCATGTGGTTTTTACTTAAGTCTACAAAGTTGCTGAAATCTACCAAAAACCATTCGATTAGCCTGTTTAAAAAAGGCTGCCAGCTGTAGCTGTAGCGAGAATGAGAAATCCCGTGAATAGGACGTAGACGCGTTAGTTCCAAGAAAGCAAGATAGCAATTCTGTGTAGAGCAATAATCAGATGATCAGGTGTGCATGATTACATTTGGAGCCAAGGTACTCAGGAAGGTAGCTCTCCAGGAACAGGGTTGGAGACCCCTGCTCTAGCAAACATCCATTCGCAGCTTTATTTACACCTATGGGCAATTTAAAGTAGCCAGTTACCTCAAAACATGACTTTGGACTGTGGTGCACCAGAGAGCCCTAGCTGACCATGGGGCTTGAACCCAGAACCTTTCTTTTGGTGAGGGAAGAGTGCTAATCACTAATTGCCACTGAATTTATCTCACGTACAAAATAAAGTTTAATTATTTAATTATTTTACCTAAAAGCAACACAGTTATACATGTATCTGTTAACAAGATGCTGCAACAACAAGCACAGATGACGACATTTCCCAAAGAAAAAAAAATCTCCTCAGTTTAAAGTATTGTTTGTAGACAGGATTGTGTTTAGGCACATATAATTGAATTTGTGAGGGTGAGCCATGGGTGGGGTGGGGTGGGGCAGTGACTTTTATTGATTTTTAAATGAACAAGGTGTGGAATCTACAGATGGGTGTACTCTTGGTGGTGCTACCTCTGTTCACACCAGCAAAGAGTCCAAATACCATTTATTTTTAGTGACAGCTGGTGATTTTAATGCTTTATCCTAAACTACATACTGGTATTTACATATGGTAATCATGGTTATATGTCAGGTTTGAAGCATTAATTACTCAAATTGAGCAGTGCTGGCTTTGGTGCATATATTGCACTGGTGAACATTTAAAGCATATGTTTTTCATATTCTGACACTTGCAGACTAAATGGCATTTCACATCCAGTATGTTGTGCTCTTCCCCTGTCTCTTGGCACTTCACACCTTCCAGCATGAACAGAGCTGCTTCTGTGTTTCACATTTTGCCCATGTCACCTGACTGTGTCCAAACATGTGTTTTTTTATTTTTTATTTTATGGCTTGCCCCTGTAATTGTTTTCCATTGTAGTGACCCAGTTGTTTTTAACTCTTCCTTCAATAGTTGTGCTTATCGTCTTATTAATGGTTCACTTAAACATCTCATCTTATAATCTCATAATAATGTATCTTATCGTCTTACAATAATGTTTCATCACAAGCCCAAACGGGTTTTCCTGGCTCAAAACAAAGCGGATGTATTATCATCCTGATCATGTGCACACACATACATGTGCACCCTGCCTTCTTCTGGCTTTAATTGGCTCAAGCAATCGTGTTGAACATAAATATACCATAAAATCCTGAGCTTTTGTTTACGCATATAACAACCAGCAAAATGTGGCCCTAGTTGAAAATTGCATTAAAAACATTATTATTATCTACACAGTTTGCAACCAAATGCAGAACATTTCAGTCTCCTATTTTAAATTTTATAAAACCTCTTCATGCACCTTACAAATTTACTGCATCTCATCAGTGACATGAAATATTTCTTTTTAACTGCCTGTAATAATCAGATGATGTCCGCACTGCTTCACCTGTCCTCATGAGTCTCCTCCTTCTAACCTTGCCTTGTAATATAATTGCTGATGCTATGAGCCATATCTGCAAAGCAGAAAGCAGAAAACATTACAATAACGGGATGTAACATTAATTTAGGAAACCTTTTCAAGAAGTTGGACATGCTTGGATGCAAGAGAAACAATATTCATTTGTTTGAACAGCCACAAAAAATCAGGGGTTTGGGTTATAGCTTTCTTGGTGCACCTTGGTTATTATGATACAGCGTCACATTTGAGTAATAATGCAGCAAATGCTCGTTAGAAAATCTTATTTTCCATGAAGACACTGAAGACATGAAGACATTTTTTTCAAGAGGCAGCCACCTTGTTATTCCATAGGCAGAAGAAACCATGGACAGGGACAGTGTGCACTTGTGGGGGGGTGCTGGGGGTGGTGTGCGGTGAGTCTGGGCTCTCCCGCTGTCCTCCTCACTCCCCTCTTCTTCCCCCCCCTGGGCGTGTGGTGGGCGGGTGCCTTCTGGGGTCGGTGGTAGCTCGTTGGCTGCAGTCGCTGGG
>JAQMYF010000013.1:21962560-21972912 GCA_030014195.1 Neosilurus mollespiculum | reverse complement strand
CTCTCTCTCTCTCTCTCTCTCTCTCTCTCTCTCTCTCTCTCTATATATATATATATATATATATATATATATATACTCAAAATGCTAATTGTTAGTTATCTGGCATCTGGCAGATAATCGTTTTATTATTATCTGGTTTGCTGGTGTAATGAGTCTGGGGAACAATTGTCTGCCTGATGCCAGATAACCAACAATCGGCATTTTGAGTTTTAAAATAAGTTTTATGTAAACATAGAAAACATAGTTTTCTGTTCATAGTTTTAGTTATCTTCTGTTTTTGTGTCAGTCCTGGTGAGGGAGCATGTTCTGCCTTAATGTGGGATAATTTCAAATTCCTGCCTCTATAATGTAGTGCATTAACAGTGCATAGCAGCCATTCGTACATTACAGAGGACATTTCTGAGGAGAATAGAGTCATTTGGGATTTGCCCATCAAATCTCCTTGGTATAATGTTATAATGTGGGTATAATGTGTTTGTATCTGTCATCATGACTGTTTTATATAAAGTTGGTGTAAAAATATGACAATATAAAAAATTAACCATATGATAATAAATAATTTATCCTGTTTATTTACCTCCTTAACACACAAGCATGCCTAGTTAGGAACAATGTTTGATTCCAACAGTAGCTGTGGTCACAATGCCAATGACTGCAAGTAAATTTAATCAAAAGTAAATTAATTGTGAAATACATTTTTTGGAGGTACTCCCTCTCTCCCTTTCTCTCTCTACAGACTACTGAAGATTCTTGAGCCAAAGAAATCCATCTGGTACAGATGTGAAAAAATGGTAGCTGCAAACCAATCCAAACCTCAATAACTCAAAACCAATCAGGTCTATAAATAATGCATGAATAATTAGATTTCAATAAATCGACTAAACAATAATGAACATGTTTAAATAATAGGTCTAATAGCTGGATTAAATTGCATCCATTATTTAGACCACTTATCAGTTTACCGGAGCCAATATACCCTAGGCATATTGTCAATCCATTTCCAGGGTAGCACAGAGAAGAACATCCACTCACACTCATGTGAAACATAAGAGTAGTCAGTTGACCTAATCTGCATGATATTGGACTGTGGGAGGAAAGTCATGCAGGCACAGGGGAAAACATCCAAACCCTACACAGAAAGGATCTACTCAGCCATGAGATTCGAAGCCAGAACCATGCCACCTAGGATTATGTTTTATGTTATGTTTTATCTTTTAGAGTTAACATGGTTCTTCCCTGCAAATACAAATATATATAATAGAAATAAAAAAAAAAAATTAAACTGTACCACTGACTATGATTCTCCTTTGCTATGAATCTTCATCTCCAGGACATGGCAGTCCCTCAAAGGGAAGGTGTATGTGAAGGTTTAGTAGCAAAGTAAGTGTGTGTGTGTGTGTGTGTGTGTGTGTGTGTGTGTGTGTGTGTGTGTGGTGATTCAGAGTAATGTTTAGAAATCAGCATGGGTTAGTTAAAAACAAAATAACTGATGAATAATACCTCTGGCAACTGTTTGTGTGTGTGTGTGTGTGTGTGTGTGTGTGTGTGTGTGTGTGTGTGTGTGTGTGTGTGTGTGTGTGTGTGTGTAAGAGAGAGTATGTGAGTGTATGTGTGTGAGTGTGTGTGTGTGTGTGTGTGTGTGTGGAACTGCAAGTTAATCATCAGTTGCGTCGACACTGGTGACCTCAACAGCGAGGAGTAACACAAACCTGCTGCTTTGTGTGTGTGTGTGTGTCTGTGTGTGTGTGTGCGCTGGAGGGCTAATGGCAGCACACTGAGCTAAGGAAATGCTGGACTCAGGTATGCACGGTGTGAAAATGAAATATGGACACGACACAAATGAATAAGCAGAGTGAAGAGAGGGATGGATGGCGATGGCTATAATAAGTCATGTGTCCACAGAATCGATCTCACGCTCACCTAACCTTCAAATGACATTACAGCTGCTCAGTGCATCACCAGACACAGGCATGCATTGTAGCCTGCTAGTTCAGATTTCATGGAGCGAATATCATCATTATGGGGCACCTAAAATTCTGTAGTAAAGGTAGCTGGAGTGAGAGATGTTATGTGTGTGTGTGTGTGTGTGTGTGTGTGTGTGTTTATATCCTTTGGAGGACTGAATGCCCCCATATAGATGGTGAAATCTGACAATTTTGACTTTGTGGGGACATTTGGATACTCTCCATAAGGAAAGGAGCAGACATAGCATTAATTATCACAAGGATAGTAAGACAGAGGTGTGTGTGTGTGTGTGTGTGTGTGTGTGTTGGGGGGGTTACATTTTGTTGCTAACCTCAGTGATTGCAGTGATTAGAAGCTGTTCTGCATAAATCTCTCAGCCAATGGTAATGTTAATAAAGAAGTGAAGTCTATTGCTCTTTCAGAGTTCATCACATTCTGAGTTTCATGACAATCTGAATGGATCTGTTAAACATGACTTTGCAGATAGTCTAATAGATTATTCTTGCCAATGATTCAAATCACATTTAACCACACCTGCAGTAAATGACATTTGGGAGCCCTTTATAGCGACTACAACCCCCCCTCCACTCCCAGTACCTAGCTGTGGGTATTATGTGCCAAAAATATTGCACTCAACTTTAATGTCTATGTAATTTCTACAGTGTTTGCTAATCCCATCTTTACTTGTGCATTTTGCTCCCACAAGCACCAACAGTGCTGTTTCCACTATTAAAAAACATTGCCAAATCAAGATAATGTTAAATTGTGTATTTGTTGGTTTGTGTGCTGAATGATTTCTTTGTGTATTACTTTGTGGTTTATTGGCTAATTTTGCATTTACCATGAAATAAAAAATAGCTTACAGGTTATAGGTTATTGGTAGCTTTACAGCAAAAATATCCTGGGTTCGAGTCCCAGGCTCAGGCATATCTGTGCGCGGTTTACATGTTCTAGGTTTTTTTCTTCCAGGTACTCTGAGTGCCTCCCACAGTCCAAAAACATGCACATTAGGCAAATTAGCTGTTCCAAGCCTTGTTGTAGCCTTCGCCCAGTGTCAGCTGAGATAGGCACAGCCTCCCCACTACCCTCGTAGGGGTAGGTGGATCAGCAAGTGAGTGAGTGTGTAATATTTATTTATACATTCATTAGCCTTACCACATAACCTTTTTAGGATTAGGGGAAAACTGGAGCCAAGTCATTGCAGGCCAACACACACATCCATTCACATTCACACCTAGGAGCACTCAAGAAAAGTCAATCCACCTAAAGTACATATTAAGTGCATTTCAGAAATGTGGACCCAAGCATTGTGTTTCTGGTTATTTTCCTTGTAAACCATGTGTGTACAGTCATAGAGCACAGGATATTTTCAGTGATGAGCTGCTCTTCCATGTTGATGTAGGAGGAATCATTAATCTGATGTTCATCGTTTCCTTATGGAAAATTTTTTGAGAACTCAGTGTATGGCAGCATCTGTTAATCAACAGAATCTTTTCACTCTAACTGATATCCGATTAAATTGTGTCACCTGAAAGTTCAGTGTAGTTTCAATTCCTACTCGCCCAGTTTGCATCGCTTAAGAAATTTTTGCCTGCCATTTTTCATTTCGCTAACTTCCACTGACTTTACATGGTCACTTGTCGCTCATTGCTTCAGTGTGTATGCCACTTAAGACACTTATTATTAGCCAGTGGGCTATTAACGCTATTAACCAATACAACAAATTTTGGTTAGTGTTTCTGTTCTGGAATGTTTGCAAGTTACATTTTTCTACTTGGCAAAATACTTAATACATTTCAGGCATTCCTTTCATTCCTCACACCCATTTGGTGCACTCCTCTTCATGATCATACCATTAATCTTGTTGCTATCACTGCTAAAAAAATCTCAGGGGTTAACTGTGACAAATGTTACACAATACAGAAATTTAGGACAAATTCACTGCAGGTGGAGTTTATGCCTCTTGATTATTGGTGACCTTCTCCTGCCAAACCCAGGAATTAATATTATCCACAACACATGCTCCATCTCGTAGGGTCCCATCAACATCATTTGTTAATGAATGATTTGCTGGGCAGGAATTTACTCATCTCTAATGACTGTCAATTGATGCCAATGATTACTCATCAGCCTTCTGCGGCTCCTCGTCAATAGCCTGTTGAGGAGATCCTTTCTCTCTCTCATTCCCTATTGCGCATACACGCGCACACACACACACACACACACACACACACACACACACACACACACACACACACACACACACACACACACACACAGAATCAGCCCCATGTTCTTCAATCCCTATGCTTCCCACACCCAATGTTCTCCATTATCTAAACAAAATCAAACATGCTCATCAAAGTATTAATTTATGGAATCAGTTAGGGTTAGGGTCCCTGGGGAACATTGGCACTGGGGAACATAGGTAATGGGGAACTCAGATGTAAGCACCCCCAACACTCACACACACACACACACACACACACACACACACACAGATATAAGAAATGAATAATAAATTATATGATTATCTGATTATACTTTATATGCTGTACATGTATATTTAACTGTTTTCTTTAGAACATTTATATTTATGTGTACATTTGTCCAACTGCACAAGAATATGTGTGATCACATTACATAGTTTACATATATTATATGTAACATTATAAGATTAGATGGCAAAAGCTAATATATATGGTCCATTATGCAGCACATGTTTGTACACTGGTGCTTGAAAGTTTGTGAACCCTTAAGAATTTTGTACATTTCTGCACAAATATGACCTAAAACATCATCAGATTTTCACACAAGTTCTGAAAGTAGATAAAGAGAACCCAGTTAATTAATTTAGTGGGAAAAATGATTCAATGTTACATATCTGTAAGAGGCAAAAGTTTGTGAACCTCTAGGATTAGCGGGCAATTTGAAGGTGAAAGTGGAGTCAGATGTTTTCAATCAATGTAATGACAATCAGGTTTGGGTGGACACCCTGTTTGATTTAAAGAACACAGATCTATCAAAGTGTCAACACATGTTTATGGAAGTGTATCATGGCACAAACAAATACGATTTCTAAAGACTTCAGAAAAAGGGTTGTTGATGTTCATCAGGCTGGAAAAGGTTACAAAACCATCTACAAAGTGTTTGGACTACACCAATCCACAGTAAAACAGATTGTGTACAAATGGAGGAATTTTAAAACCATTTTTAACCTTCCTAGAAGTGGTTAACCAACTGATATCACTCCAAGAGCAAGGGGTATAATAGTCAGCAAGATCACAAAGGACCCTAGAGTAACTTCTAAGCAGTTGAAGGCCTCTCTCGAATTGGCTAATGTTATTGTTCATGAGTCAACCATCAGCAGAACACTGAACAACAATGGTGTACATGGCAGGGTTGCAAGGAGAAAGCTACTACTGTCCAAAAAGAACATTGTTGCTCATCTGCACTTTGCAAAAGATCACTTGGACAAACAAGAAGGCTATTGGAAAATGTTGTCTTGTGGAGAGATAAGACCAAAATAGAACTTTTTGGTTTGAATGAGAAGCGTTACGTAGCAATGAATTTTGAATTATACCAGCAAATACTAAAGGAAAATGTCAGGACATCTGTCCATGAACTGAATCTCAAGAGAAAGTGGGTCATGCAGAAAGACAACGATCCTAAGCACACAAGTCGTTGTACCAAAGAATGGTTAAAGAAGAATAAAGTTAATGTTTTGCAATGGCCAAGTCAAAGTCCTGACCTCAATCCAGTTGAGATGTTGTGGAAGGACCTAAAGTGAGCAGTTCATGTGAGGAAACCCACCAACATCCCAGAGTTGACGCTGTTCTGTATGGAGGGATGGACTAAAATTCCTCCAAGCTGATGTGCAGGACTGATCAACCGTTACCAGAAACATTTAGTTACAGTTATTGCTGCAAAAGGGGATCACCACAGGTACTGAAATCAAAGGTTCACATACTTTTGCCACTCACAGATATGTAATATTGGATCATTTTCCTCAATACCAAGTAAACCAAATAAATATATTTGTCTCATTAATTTAATTGGGTTCTCTTTATTTACTTTTAGAACTTTTGTGAAAATCTGATGATGTTTTAGGTCATATTTATGCAAAAATGTACAAAATTCTTAAGGCTTCACAAATTATCAACATCACTGTACTCTGTTCAACTGACTAACATTTCCCTTTGTTATAATAATGGTGGCATAGTGGCTAACATGTCCATCTCATAGTAAAAAGGTCCTGGCTTTGATTTCCAGACTCAGGCGTTTCTTTGGGGGAGTTTGCATGTTCTTCCTGTGGTCGTGTGGGTTTCTCCGGGTACTTCGGTTTACCCCACAGTCCAAATTGATCCTAGGTGTGAATGTGAGTGTGAATGGTTGTGTGTGTTGCCCTGTGATGGACTAGCAAAATGTTCAAGGTGTACCCAGCCTTCACCCAGTATTGGCTGAGATAGGCACCAGCCTCCCCGTGACCCTAGTAGGATTAAGCAGTTCAGCAAATGAATGAGTAATAAGTAACAAGAACTATAATAGTATATAAACCCTATGAGCAATGCATTTGCATTCTAATTAGCGGACTACACACCCAGAAATTGTAATTCATCCTCTATTCCTTTCACTGCCTTCTCTTTTTGTTATATCTTGATATATTGTTACTGTATTTAGATATTATAAAGACAGTCTATCTGTTGACAAACTTTTAGAACAGTTTCTTTTAAATCTTACAGAGGTAATGTTTCTTTAATGTCACTAGTCTATTTGAGGAGTCCACTTGCAAAACCTGCTAAGTAAAGAGTTCTTTCCAATAGACTCTTTTTCTGGCATCTGCACATGTCCCACATGTCACATGTCTCCACTTTCGAAATCTTATTATAATTATAAGTTATTATTATAAATTGTAGCAGAAGAAGTAAAACTGTCAGGTAATTCCTATGCCTATAAAAAAAATCTGATTTCTCTTAAAAACTTTACTTAGTAGGTTTTGCAGGTGGACTCCTTATTTGTAGCTGTCCCATAAGCTCTGCATAATCATGTGCCATGCTGCAATTGGTGACTATAAGATTAGGTTGGTACTTAAAAATCGAATGTCAAAAAGTCTAAGCAGCAACCCCTGAAATTCGTTGGAATAGCTGAAAAATCAGACAACATTTACCCCTCCCTCAACGACCTTGAATTTTCACCCTGAGGATCCCCAAGAGGCGTCTGGGAATAAACATAGCATATAAGTATTAAAATGAGAATGAAAATAAATATATTATTTTATAAAAATCAAATATTTTCAATCGTAAAAAAAACCCCACTAAACTAAATACTAAACATCTGTTATATGAAGAATATCAATTGTTAGCAAGTGGGTGGACTATCCATGGGCGTACTAATATTTATGTTTACATGTCTGAAATTATTCTTTATGTCTCTAATAATGTAATGTCTTGTACTTTGTGCCAATTTTTTTATGCACTGGATGACAAATAAAAATTCTATTTTATAAGTTCTATTCTAAAAATGAATAAACACTTTTAAAACAACAATCCTTAAAAACAAACAAAATTAGATCCTTGGAAATAGGGATCGGTGTTAACATTAACATTTTTAATTATATATTTATCCATTTAAAAATATTATGTAAATGGTCTCTGGTGGGAAAATGCATTTACTCACAGCTAACCCCTGTACATACACCTCAAAATTATGTACCCCCTATAATATTGTTTTTGCCTAAATAGCCCAGTCAACATATGCTCATGCATTGAGAGGAATTAAAATGAAAGGTTTCTCGACAGTTTTTGAATCAGAAAAGTCTCTAGAATAACATAAATAAATTATAGTAAAAAAAAAAGTAGGCAAACATCTTAATTTTACTATATTCTGACTACTAATTAATATTTTTAATTTAGGATTTAAAGTGCTAATTTATGGTTTTCTGGGTCAAGGAATCCAATAGAACACATCTCGATTTGATTTGAGTATTAGTTCATAAGTCTGGTATTGTTACAGTCACTTATGGTTTTCTTTACCATTGACAACATTTCCTTTTCGAAGATTAATTTGTTTTCTATCAATTCTGATGTTACCACTTTAATTTTCATTTTCTTTTTAATCCCGATATGCTCTGTTTATTCCCATACAAAAAGCACCTCTTGGGATCCTCAGGGTGAAATTTTAAGGTCGTTGAGGGGGGGGGAATGTTGTCCGATTGAGGGAAAAAAAATCACCAGGAGAGTTTTTTCAGCTATTCCAATGAATTTCAGGGGTTGGAGCTTAGACTTTCTGACTTTCGGTTTTTAAGGACTGCCCTACTATAAGATGAGTGTTTTTAGATGGGTCTTGTTACAGCACTAACACTGAGATGTTAACAATAATGTTTACACACTTTCAGAATTGCTGTCGTTGGTTGCAGCCACAGTAAATTGGCCACTGGTAAGCAGGAAACATTACATGTTTTAAGACCAATGATCTCAAATCCTGAATTAAGATTATACTATAATTTTTGTGATACAATATAGTGTAAAGCTGCCTTAAATTTCAAAGCATAATACATTAGGTGAAATGTAAAATGATAATGAGTATCATGTGTGTGTGTGTGTGTATGTATATATAGTGTTCAGTTTTAGGCATAGTGTTCAAATATTTTTTTCATTTCTTCCCTCACTAAACCATTCCATATGGGTTGAAGTATGCAGTGTACACCCCGTACAGCTTGCCAGAGCATTGCAGGGCCAACACACATACAACCATTTACACTCACACCTAGGGGTGACAGCCAACTAGCCTACTGTGCAGGTTTTTGGACTGTGGGCAGAAACCAGAGTACCCAGAAAAAACCCACACAAGCATGGCGAGAGCATGCAAACTCCACACAGAAATGCTGGAGCCCTGGAATCAAACCCAGGCCTTCTTGTTGTGATTCGGATATGCTAACTACTGTGCCACCATGTCGCCCAATAATTTCATCATATATTTATATATGCTTTTAAGTTAATAGAGGTGCTTTTGGGAAAGAGAGGCTTTATAACAACACAACACTAACACACTTTACTGCTTTGCCTGCAAGCAGGAAATATGCATGATGTATAAAATAAACAAAATCATAGACCGTGTTTACACTCAGTCATTTCATGCATCATAAGTATCAGGATTATATCAGGATGGAAAACAGACAATGCGCAGAACATGCATTTAAAGCAGGTTTAAATGTGTTCAGAGAAAACATTAGAGGATCTGAGAATGTCAGATCATCTCATTCAAAAGACTAAACCTAATGAGCTGATGTGTCCGTTATTGTGGAATATAGCTGTAACAGGCTAACCAGAGAAAGATCTGATTAAAATCTTATCAAGATGCAATTCAGAAACAAGATTCATGATGATGGTGGTGCAAATAGGGTCACAGGTCAGAAGAAGCTGTATTTATTCTGTTCACCAGGCAGAAAATATGATACTATCCTGACATATGGTTACAAAAAGAAACAAAGGCATAGTGGAGCTGCATCCACACAGGAAGTGGTGAGCGACAAGCGATCATGCAAAGTTAGAGTAAGTAAAGTAAGAACGCCAGCAAAATGAGTGATAAAAGGTGAAATTTTCATATGTGGCAGTGATGGCTCAGTGGTTAAGGTTCGAGATTACTGATCTGAAGGTTGGTGGTTCAAGCCCACGTACCCCCAAGCTGCCACTGTTGGGTCCTTGAGCAAGGCCCTTAATCCTCAATTGCTCAGTTGTATAAAAATTATAATGGTACGTCACTCTAAGCTCTCTAATAAGAGCGTCTGCGAAATGCTGTAAATGTTACTATATTCATTCATTCATTCTTCTTCCACTTGTTCCTGGGTCGGGTCGTGGGGGCAGCAGCCTAAACAGTGAGGTCCAGATGTCCAGATGTCCCTCTTCCTAGCCACTTCCTCCAGCACTTCCGGGGCGAAGCCGAGGCGTTCCCAGAAAACCCGAGAGACGTAATCCCTCCAGCTTGTTCTGGGTCGGCCCCGAGGTCTCTTCCCGGATGGACATGCCTGAAACACCACACCAGGGAGGCGTTCAGGAGGCATTCTAATCAGATTCCCGAGCCACCTCAACTGGCTTCTCTCAATGAGAAGGAGCAGCGGTTCTACTCTGAGCTCCCCCTGGATGACAGAACTTCTCACCCTATCTCTAAGGGAGAGCCCTGCCACCCTGCGAAGCAAGTTCGTTTCAGTTGCTTGTATTCGTGATCTTACTCTTTCGGTCACTACCCAAAACTTGTGACCATAGGTGAGGGTAGGAATGTAAATCGAATGGTAAAATGAGAGCTTTGCCTTCCGGCTCAGCTCCCGCTTCACCACGATGGACCGGTACAAGCTCCGCTTTACAGCAGAGGCTGCACCGATCCGCCTGTCA
>JAQMYF010000013.1:21893792-21912353 GCA_030014195.1 Neosilurus mollespiculum | reverse complement strand
TATACACCACCACTTTTGTCTAAAACGGCTCATAATAAAAAGAAGTAAAAAATGACTTCTCTATAATTTTTTGGTAAAAATGTATTCACAATGCTATTGTATTCAATGAGAACCAAAAAATTATTTCGACAAGTATATTGAGATAAACATATGGCTAATAATCAAAAACACTGAAAATACCAATTTTACAGAAAAATTTAGAAAATATTTGGATTTTCTTGACTTTTGCATGGCATGAATGAACTTTGAACCGTATGGAATGGTTTATCGATTGAATAAATTAAGAAATATGAGAACACTATGCCTGAAAGGTTAAATGCTGTAATCAAAGTAATGGGTGGCCACACAAAATATTAACTTTTTTTTCTCTAAAAAGAGACTGTTATTTTTGTTTTGTATTGGTATTTTCAGTGGTTTTGTTTATTATTCATACTTTTTCATCAATATACTTGTCGGAATAATTTTTTGGATCTCATTGCATACATTAGCATTGTTCAATAGATTTTCACCCAAAAAATTATAGGGGAGTCATTATTTACTTATTTTTATTAGGATCCCTTTTAGACAAAATTGGTGGAGTATAATCTTCCCTGCACACTACTGTGTATAACTAGACCATGTTTTTTTATTTTTTAAAGTGTTTTACTTGCTCAACTTTTTTGCTCCCATGAGTATACAGTGGTGTAAAAAGTGTTTGCCCCCTTCCTGATTTCTTATTTTTTTGCATGTTTGTCAGACTTAAATGTTTCAGATCGTCAACCAAATTTAAATATTAGTCAAAGACAATACAAGTAAACACAAAATGCAGTTTTTAAATGAAGGTTTTTATTATTAAGGGAGAAAAACAAATCCAAACTTACATGGCCCTGTGTGAAAAAGTGTTTGCACCCCATGTTAAAACATAACTTAAATCTGGTTTCTCATACCTGAGTTCAATTTCTCTAGCCACACCCAGGCCTGATTACTGCCACACCTGTTCTTAATCAAGAAATCACTTAAATAGGCCTGACAAAGTGAAGTTGATAAAAAGATCCTTGAAAGCTAGTCATTATGCCAAAATCCAAAGTAATTCAGGAAGAAATTAGAAAGAAAGTATTTGAAATCTATCAGTTTGGAAAAGATTATAAAGCCTTTCTAAAGCTTTGGGACTCCAGCGAACCACAGTGAAAACCATTATCCACAAATGGCGAAAACATGGAACAGTGGTGGACCTTCCCAGGAGTGGCCAGCCGACCAAAATTACCCCAATAGCGCAGCGACGACTCATCCAAGAGGTCACAAACGACCCCACAACAACATCCAAAGAACTGCAGGTCTCACTTGCCTCAGGTAAGGTCAGTGATCATGACTTCATCATAAGAAAGAAACTGGGCAAAAGGACCTGGAAGACTCGCTGTGATAAATGGAAGCATGAATTCTGCGGAGAATGTCCGGCCATCTCTTCGTGACCTCAAGCTGAGACAAACTTGCATTCTGCAGCAGGACAATGATCCAAAACACACCAGCAAGTCCACCTCTGAATGGCTGAAGAAAAAAACAAACATTTTTTTTTGGAGTGTCATGACCTTAAAAAAGCTGTTCATGCTCGAAAACCCTCCAATATGGCTGAATTACAACAATTCTGCAAAGATGAGCCAAAATTTCTCTACAGCGCTGTAAAAGACTCATTGCAAATTTTCGCTTGATTGCAGTTGTTGCTGCTAAGGGTGGCGCTGTCTTCAACTAATATTTAAATTTGTTTGATGATCTGAAACATTTAAGTGTGGCAAACATGCAAAAAAATAAGAAATCAGGAAGGGCAAACACTTTATCACATTACTGAAGATAGATAGATACTTTATTAATCACAATTCTTCCTTCACCAAGTTTCTCTATTGCCCATTTGGACATAAAGGTATTATTAAGACAGTACGCAAGATGGTGCTTTTGTATTAGATTACAAATTATTACCATACCTTAATTTTTTGGTGTACTGTTGAGTGGCAAGCATAACTATTTGTCCAAAATATCTTCTAATTTCTACCCTATTATAACTTTTACCAATTAGTCCTTGCTTCTAGGACACAGTTCAGCCTGTATCAAGGTTTAGCTTGGTAATAAAAATTCTAACTTTGTTTGGCAATCATTTTGTTTTCTTTTATTTAACACAAGTTTGAGAAAAGATGTGCAAAACACAAACTGAAAGGTGTTAATTATAAATGTTGATGTATTATTTATGTAGTGTGCTGTAATGTAATTCAAATCTTGTGATGTCTCAACTGTAATCTGGGAAACCACAGACTTTGGTTTCAGTTATATCACTAAATGAGCCAGAAGGAATCTTGATAAAGAACAAGATGGCAAGAACAGAACAGTGATGATGGTCACTGGTAGATTTGCTTCATTACTTCTTGCCCTGTGGGAAGTGGATGTGCCAGTCTCCAGTCTGTTTCTCCATGATATTAATTGAAGATTGAAGATGACATTTTGGATTTATTTCTTTGACACAGTCATGTTATTTTCTTCCTTTCCAGAATTATTAGATTGGATTAGATACATGTCAAATATTTGCCTGTTTAAAAATATACAGGCTTCAGAAATTCACTGACTGCCTTTATATTATTGTCAGTGTGATTTTGGCATTAATATTCATATAAACAAAATGCACTAACAGCATAAATTAGCATAATTGAACATGATTTATAAATGAGGTATTTTATTCTGTACATAGCTAATTTTTCAAACCCAATTTGCAAACAAATGGCATATTAGTTCCATTAATGTCCTCAGTACTCAATCTTCGTGGAACTGTCTTTATTTAACAGAAATTTCATTTGCTATCACATTATCTTCATTCATGAATTTGCAATTTCTCCTTACTCACATGCTTGCATTTTAATAACTCACTGGTTGACCATTTCCAGCACTCCACAGCAGTTTTTCAAAATACAATTTGTGCTTTACACTGAGTGCATAGCTGATAGTTGAGTTGCTGGAGTAATGAACTATAGTCTCTGTAAACTAAGTGTTACAAACTATTGCATCTGCACATCAAGTTTCCTCATGTGGCCCTGTGTGCTGTTTAACATTTTGTTAACTGATTTATTCATGCTCGGTTAGCAATATGGAACTCAATATTTTTTCTCACGTTTTAATCTCATAGTACTGCTGATTAGATTATTCATTCATCCATTCATTCATTTTCTGAACTGCTTAATCCTGATTAGGGTCATGGGGAGGCTGGCACCTATCTCAGCCAACTTTGGGCAAGGGCAGAGTACATCCTGTACAGCTTGCCAGGTCATCGCAAGGCAGAAACATGCTGACGGCAATACAGTCTACTCTTTAAGAACAACAGCAATGGTTCTACCCCTAGATTGCCCCTAGTCTGCCCCTAGATTAGATCATAGATTATTTATTTGTTTATTTTAATAACTCACTGCTTGTCATGTCATATTGTTTTGTGAACCGCTTTATTCTTCATTAGGGTTATTGGGAGACTAGAGCCCATTCCAGCTGACAGCCAGTTAGCCTAATGTACATGTCTTTGGATTGTGTGAAGAAACCGGAGTACTCACAGAAAACACATGCAAGCATAAGGAGAACACACAAACTTCATACAGCTTTGCTGAGCACAAAACTTGATCCCAGGACCTTCTTGTTGTGAGGTAGAAATGCTAAACACTACACTACCATGCCACCCTTCTGCTTGTCTGTATGTTTAATATATCTTAATAATATTAATATAAGTATAGTGACAAAAATGGCTTGCAAAATAAAAAAAAAAACAAAAAAACAAACTTTTACATATTTCCTAGGCAACATGGATAACTCTTGGACAGAAATATTTCAGGGACCATGTGTCACATAGTTTTATTTCACAACCTGTGCAAAAGTTATAGGCATAGTCATGCTTTAAGTTTAAAATTGTCTTTACTAGGTTCTTATGGCTGTGAAACAGTGGCATAGTGGTTAGCACGTCCCCCACACAGAGAGAAGGTCCTGCGTTCAAGACCCACGCTCGGTGATGGCGTTTCTGTGTGGAGTTTGGCATGTGGATGTTCTTCCCGTGCTTGATTGGCTTTCTTCTGGGTACTTCCCTTTCCTCCCACATACAAAGACATGAGGCTAATTGCCTGTTCCAAATTGCCCCTAGGTGAGAGTGTGTGTGTGAAAGGTTTGTGTGTGTGTTGGCCCTGCAATGGTTTTGTGAGTTGTTTAGGATGGACCCCACCTTCACACAGAGCTGGCTAAGATAGGCTCTACCATCCCTGCCACCATGGTAGGATTAACCGGTTTGGAAAACACATGAATAAATGAATGAATTTTGTTCATGTATATGTGTTTTATATAAGCTTTTTTGTAAAGCTTGTTCACCTTAGAGCACATCTATTAAAAATTGATTAACTAATAAGCAGCCTTTGCCCTGCGATGGCCTGGCGAGGTGTCCAAAGTGTACTCTGCCCTCGCCCAGAGTTGGCTGAGATGGGCGCCAGCCTCCCTCTAACCCTAATTAGGAATAATTCAGGTTCAGAAAATGAATAAATGAATGAAAATAAGCGGCATTTCTGTCTCACCTTTCTCCCCTTGTCCTTTCTGACTCCCTCGCATTTTAAGTGCTATTTTCAATGAATCCACCCGAACAGAATAAAACAATTCACCCTCTTACTCTCACAAATCATTAGAAAATAACAGCTTCAGTCAGAAGTTGTCATTTACTCCTTAATCTTTATACTAGGTACCATCTTCATTTGGAGAGTAAAGAGTAGTGGGATGATGTCAGGCAAAAGGTGAAAAAAGAAGAAAGAAGGAAAAGAAGAAAGAAGGAAAAGAAAAGAAAAAACCCTACAGTTAATAAAAGGAATTGCCTTCAGGTTTAACAAGCAACATGATTGGATTAATTGACCCAATTAATAGTTCAAATGTGGTATCAAATATGCTTCAGGAACAGCATTGCACTTAGTAATGAACACAGGACAAGTGTAATAATATGCTGCTGCGCAGACAACACATTAAGACAAGCCAGTGGTCCTGAAAAGGTAAAAGTCTTTTTATGCTTTCACACCATAAATAGCAAGTGCCAGAGGCATTATACTTTTGGATCACATTTGCCACCCAATGTAACAATGATTTTCCTTCATAAATAAATTGTATGTAATAAATAATTATCTTGTTTATTTAATATGGTGCTTTCTTATCAACTTTCAGGGCTTGTGTGAAAATATGATGATGTTTTAAGTCCCATTTATTAAAGAAATATATAAATGCATTTTGCATACACTATTCATACACCATAAGAAAAAAAAATGCTTTGATGTTTTATTTCAATTCACTGTGTGGGCTTCAGAAGGACTTTGTGGATTTATGGTGAATCTGATGGACCAAGCAAAATAAATATATATTAAAAAAAAATGTATATTGCTCTCTGGCCTACGAAGTAGCAAAGTAGCTTCCAGAGGCCACGGATTCATTAATTACAGTTTTTAAGGTAACTGTAGAATAATGGAAGTTAAACGATGTCAAATAGGCAAGCATCCAGCAAACTGGGAATCCACCATTGCGTGCTTGAACTCTGCTGTAGCAGAGCTGAATCAAATCAGAGCTGATACTTAAATTTAAGAGCATACAGTAAAAAATCAGTTTCTTTTAATATGATTGTAAGACTAATTTCAAATAAAGTTTTTAATTAATTTATTTAAAGAGCTGTATTGTGACATAGTGGTTGGTGTCTTACAGCAAGAAGGTCCTGGGTTCGAGCCCCATGCCCGACAAAGGCGTTTCTGTGTGGAGTTTTCCATGTGCTTGCATGGGTTTCATCTGGATGCTCCCATTTCCTCCCACAGTTCAAAGACATGCAGATTAAGTTAACAGGATATTTTCAGTTAGACTTTGGTATGAATGTGAGTGTAAATCAGGGGTGGAGTGGGTGATTGCCTAATGTCACAGGGTGCCCTCATGTCTGCCATAGTCAGTCATGCCGGAGTTCCTGCTTGCACTCAGCAATAAATTCTTCTTTTACCAATACACTTTTATGAGCATACCTAACAGTTTTTCTCTCTCTCTCTCTCTCTCTCTCTCTCTCTCTCTCTTTCTCTCTCTTTCTTTGTGTGTTTTTGCTGAGGTACACATGATTCTTCTTGGATGCCGGTGATCCGGATCCTTCTGCTTTCTGAGTGCTGTGGTCCAACTTGGTGTGCTGCTGCTGGTTGAAGTTCTCATCGCAGACGCCCCTCGCTCCTGCTGTTGATGATCCATATGGACCCAGATGTGCACTTGGACACTGTGAAGGTGACTTATCACTGCTGGTGAAATAAACTCTTTTGCTAATTGGTATAACCAACCGGACTTCATGTTGGACTGTAGTGAAGTTTCTCCTACACGGTTTGTATTTTTATCTGGTTTCACCCAAATAAAGATGGGTTTCCCTTTTGAGTCTGGTTCCTCTCAAGGTTTCATCCTTGTGTCCTCTGAGGGAAATTTTTCTTGCCACCATCACTGCAGGCTTGCTCATTAGGGATATGTAGGGTTTGTAGAAGAAATGTTGAAATGTTTAAATTCCTTTTAAAATTTTGTTTTTACTATGTAAAGCTACGTTGCGATAGTGTCAATTGTATACAATATAATACAAATAAAGCTGATTTGAAGGAAATGGTTTTGTGTGTTGGCCCTGTGATGGTCTAGTGAGTTGCTCAGGGTGGACCCCGCCTTCACCCAGAGTTTCTGGGATGGGCTCCAGCCTCCATTAAAAAGGATTAAGCAATTAAAACCTGTTTCTAGCATTTTTTTAAAACTAATTTCAAACTCTTAATATTGAAATAATCTTTGTTCTATTGCAAGAAATGTTTAGCATTAAGTTTAGAAAGGAAGCAAAATTCTTCCTGCCAATAAAATAAGAAAATCTGTTTTGGAATTAGCAACACAATGTCTAGAAACTAAATTAATAATCATATTTACTAAAATGTTACTAAAGATAATAAAAACAAAATCACTGTATTCAATATATTTTTACTTATTATGTAATTTTCACAGCTGAGACATTGTTTTGCTGAACATTTTGCAAAAATTTTAACCTAGGAGCACTAACATTGTGCAGTGTCTTCTTCAGTGGTTACTTGTAACTCCACAGTGAGAGCCCACCAAGAGCTTGCATTAAGCCATAAATCTCTCAGTGCATTTATTTATTCAGTTCAAAGCATAATACGTAGAGGCTTTTATGAATTATTCAGAAACCTCAAAACATTAGCTGTTCATTGTCAGGGCCTTTTGCCACTAGGTCTGAAGGTTAAACCTGCCTCCCCAGTGAGCACCTTGCAAGTGTCCAACTCAATTTTGTTTGTGGTATGTGAACAAACACACCATTTGTACGATTTCAAATTCCAAGGGGAACTATGCAAATATCATGCCATATGGCAAAGTAGGGTATAATGAGATCTTACACCTGCTCCTTGCACCTTGTGTGCCAGAGAAACAAAACTCCTGTTTAATAAAAGATCACACCATCTTTACTGACTGCACATTATAATGCAAGGTTATACTGACTGATTGCTTTAGAGCATTGCACTGGTAATGCATAACAAAATATGTAAAAGTTGAAAAAGAAAGAAAAAAACCCAACAAATAAATAAATAAAACCCAAAATATTACATGCACTGTCTCTGTATTTTTGACACTTTGTGGAGTTTTTTCTTCATTTAAAAAAAAAAATACACTACACAGAATCAGTCAGAAGCATTCTCAATCTCACTACAGTAACGAAATCATTAATTCACCTGATATTCTGCATTGATCATATCAGGATGGAAACACACTATGTTAGTCAGTCAAATACTGAGGAACCTGTGGTCACAGATGAAGATGGGGCCATCAAAGAATTTTTTCTATATTGAGTCAATGTGTGGAAATAACCATAGGATTTCAGCTACTACTGGGAAAGGATACATACAGGTCCAGTCATGTTTGAATTTTGAACAGAGTAATAACTGCAGTCCTGCCAGAGAGCTTCTCTCAAAGGCAGAAGAGAAAACTGTGAATCCCTTTGGGATTTTGAGGTAAGTCACACTGCCTTGTTCTGCACACGTATCCACTGATCATTCAGAAAAAAACATGCTAAAAAAAGTGTTCCAAGCCTTTCGATAGTTTATCTTACAAGTCATTATGAAGAGTTAATGTGGAAATAATAGGCCATAGGATTTCAACTGCCACCTGGAAAAACACATGTGCTTACAGGTGCAGTCCCATTTGGAGTTCTGAATAGAGTAATAACTGTGGATTCTCCAGAGAGCTTCTCACAAAGCAGAAGATAAAACTCAGAGTCCGATAGGGACTTTGAGGTAATCTGAAAATGACCTAGCCAGATCTTTTTTCCAGTGATCACACCATATTGCTTTGTTCTGGCAACATATCTAGTGATCATTCAGAGCCTTTCAGAGGTTTGTTTGAGTATTATGAAATGTTGGATAATATGATCTCCAGTTAGCCAAGTCATTTTCAAGTTATGGATAAGATCATCTATTGCATTCATTCTCTGTGAGCCAAGCTGGATAAACTGAAAAAAAAAATCAATGAGCTACCAGTTAGAGGCGATTCAGAAAGGGAATTCAAGCCCACTTGGATGGGAAGACCACATTAAGCTCAACTTAAGAATAATGGGCAGTCACTTTTATATGAAATTAAGTAATGCTTTATACAAATGAGGCATAAACATCCATATTCCAATGCTCGTTGTTCTCTCAGCACTGCTGTCGTTTTGTTGAAGTGTGCTCAATTACCACATTCTGTTTATAATGTGTGATGGGGACATTTATACTTTCTTTTGCTAAATACGTCACAGACATGATCAAATCATACCACTGCAAGCTAATTAAAGGTAGAAATAGAATATACTTGTGAAAGTTTATGTGTACCTGACAGCATGCCCACATTAAGCACATGCACCTGTAAAATGTGCTCACTATATATGTGAAATTAGGGTGCAGGTGAGCAAGATCATTACTCATCACATCAATTAGGTCTGGGGTTGCTGATTACATACAGTATGCATGAAGAGCCAACTGTGGTTTATTAAGCCAGCATTACATGATGGTCGCATCGAAAAGTTTGGCCAAATGTGTTAAAAACTGACAGTAAAGAGTAAGATGTGTTAATAAGTGTAATTCATATTAAATAATTTAAGTGTGTCAGAGCAAGTAAAAGGCATGAAAGGCATTAAAATTACTTTTTTCACTTTTTGGGTAAATGAAAATATCATAGAGTAGTACGGAATTAGAGTGTGGCACAAAATTGGCACATTTTAATTGCATCCACACAACTCAAATGTATTGAGTTTCTCTGTTACATGTGAGCATACTGCCCCACACTACTGGGTAATGCTAATTTACACTTGGTTTAGAAGCAGACAAACTTACATGCTGAATGTAAAAAACACAAAACTCTCCAGTCCAAATTTTACTACACCAAACAGAATATGTAATCAGCCACTCTACTAGCCACAGCTGCTTCTCAAATTCTTTGCTCTTGTTTACACTGACTCAGCCCCCTAACCAGGGTCTATTTTCTGTTGATATGATGTTCTAAATATAGAAATTGACTTTAGATTATTTTTTTAACTGAAAAAGAAAAAACAAAAAACCCTCAACAAGAGCACATGCTGATGAATTAATATTTATCTTGTACACAGATTTATTTTCACAAATTCTAGCAAAACTGTCTTGTTGAAAAGCCACACTGATTATTTACTCATCTTGCTAAAACACACTGTGATAATAATTTTGCACTGCAGAACTGTGAGGCTTAGCTGGAAAGCTGCAGGCTGATCTGCCTTGAACACATCCACAAAACGACAGTGGTGCTGAGGGAACAAAGAGCACACTGGAATATGGAATTTATGCCTCACTTGTATCAAAAATGGCCCAAGGGTCTGCCCTTGGTCATGAAAATGCAATCACCACACCCTTATTTATTTGCATACAAGAAAACCACAAACATGGATGCGAACAACCCAGAGGTCTGCAACAGAATGCTTGTGTATCGAAAAGGGGAGGTCAAGAAAGCCACTGGCAACAGCTGTTTGCCACTAATTATGAGTATACAGATGAAGAGGATGCATCTGTCTATTGTTCACATGCAAGCAGATGAGCAACAGTGGGCATGACATGAGAGTACCATCAACACCCTCACCAAATCCCTTGACCTGCTGTGCAGCTAAGTTTAAAGGAGGCAACTGCACCTCTCTAAATCATTTCCATTGTTGCAAAGCAACAGCAAGGAGCAACAGGAGTTGGGGGTCTGATTAAAATGTAATGGCACACTCTTATGTCCTTGGTAATTTGGTCAAAATCAAACTATTGCATCACATGGCAGCATAACCCTCTTTTGCATACATGAACTCACAGACACCCACAACTGCCTAGTTATTCTCTTTTGGCTCCTGGTCACAGATGGCTGTGGGATCACTGGGATTCTAACTTGATCTCCTGATGATGTCGGAAGCACTTTTCTGTTGTGCCACTCAGAAGCCAAGGCTTGTTTATTTTTCTATCCTTTCTCTCAAAGAACATTAAGTTTTTTCACATTCAGGGAGGGGGGGGAAATCGTGCCACTTTGATCACCTACTCTCAAGAATATAGCATTAATAATTCAACATAAGTGTCTAATAAAAAGTCAAGCACTCAGGGATATATCCAAGCTGGTGAAATAACCTCTATATTGCACTGTACCCGAATTATTCTCTGTGCCTTCATACTTTCATAATGCTTCTCATTCCATAATGTACCTTTGCATTAAGGTAGTATAATGCTCTAATGTTTGTTTGTCACTGTGCTAGAGCTATTTATAATTCTTCTTTGCACACAGATTATGTATTCCAATAAACTTTTACACAGTTGCCAGCACAAGCAAAATATTTCAGAGGGATATTTATTATGCATAAATAAAGCATGAGGTGTCCTCCCATAACCATAATCAGAATCACCTTCACTTGCCTGTCTCTGCAGGACAAGTCAGCAAGGGCTCCTGTAAATCCATGCAGGCCAAGTATCAAGCACCAGTTCAGATCTTTTTATCATATATAAAGTTACAGAAGGGGATACTTGCACAGGAAGTTGTATAAAAAGAGAACTTGCATAGCGAATATAAGTAAATGAAAGATCCCACTGCCTAGTGCAGTCCATTATAATCAGATCTCATTGGCTCTATTCCAGTGTACCTTCATGCCAGATAAGTCACTTCAAGGTGTTGTTAAAGAGCAACCTGTACAGCAGGCATTCTTTTATCATACCAACAGTACTCATGTGTGCATCCCTGTCAATAACTACTAGGCTCATTTAATAATTCAATTTGTTTTCAATTCAATTCAAAGTGAAAATAGACAAATCCAAAATCAATATGCAATCACAGACTGTCCTGTCTGCTGAACTAAATTACAATTGCTATAATCCTGAATTCACTGCTTTTCATTTGCCAAGGAAAGAACATATCACAAATTATTATTTGTCCCTTTGTTTCATTTTAATTAATTAGCAACACTGTAAACAATGAATGATTATAATGATATAATTTTATTTTACACTGCAGTAAATAACATTTAGCAAACAGGCAATTTTTACATTAATATATTCTCATATGAAGGGTCTTTCAAGGCTTTTTTTTTGTTTTTCTTTTTTTTTGGGGGGGGGGGGGCTTGAGGACCCCAAGCTGTTTATTTTTCTCACATGAGAATCCCTAATTCCTCCACCTGACCTTTTTTTTCTCATGTCATCAAATTACATTGTCAATGGATAAATTGAACGACATGCGCCAATATCCTTCGCTCTCCCTCTCCTTGGAGAGGAAACTGGCTATGATGCGTTTTCCTCTGGACACCCTCATTAGGCCTTACCACACAGTTAACTCACCCACTGCTAGCATAGTAAATGACTGTCTACTTTGAAAATATTTTGAATGAATAATTAAACAATTATTAAATTATGTATGATATGGAGAATTATTTCAGATCTCTGAGGGGATTTTAGCCTCAGCAGATATAACACCCCAGCAGATAACACCTCCTCGATCAAATAATTCTCCATATCATACTTCGCCTCATTTAATAATTGCTTATTTTCCAGATTTGCACCATAATATAAAAAATTTGTCTTGATATTACCATATACTTTTCATTAGCAGAAGTGGTTTATCTGCCAGAGGTGGGTGTCTTAAGTGTGGGCTCATCCATAACACAGGTGTGGCACAGCCCAACAAGGTAACATATGTAACTAGAAAAATTCCTGAAGAAATGTTGAGATGTGGCTGCAGCTGCTGCCAGAAAATATGTGAAAACTGGCATGCTGAATTGTAGAACCCAGACAAATTTGCTCTATACTATTTAATTAATTTGGAATGAGGGCCAGGTCAAGAAAATAATCCCAAATGAAGGAAGGAGAGCGGATACCTCAAAAGGAGATTGGTCCGCTACAAAAAGATGTGACAAAAGGAGGTGGAGCAAACAGGTGAAAAAGCAGTCTGTGTGTGTGTGTGTGTGTGTGTGTGTGTGTGTTTGTGTGGTGGTCTGAAAAGCAATCCAATTGTAGTCAGCTGATAGCTCCAGGTATTTAAAAGTTTTATACAACCCCTGGCAAAAATTGTGGAATCACCGTACCTCAATGATGTTCATTCAACTCTTTCACTTTATGGTAAAAAAAAACAAAAACAAATCACAGATGCGACAAAAAACTTTTTTGGTTTAAAAGCTGTACATTTTCGTTTTGCAAAATATACATCAACCTAATTAAATTATTTTTAATGAATGCCTTTTTTAAATTAATCCAAACAAATCAGTTTACGACTCAAGCAGTGGTGGCTCAGTGGTTCAAGTCTTAGCACCACAAAGCTGCAACTGTTGGGCCCTTGATCAAGGCCCTTATCCCTCAATTGCTCAACTGTGTAAAAAATGATATATGTAAGTAGCTCTGGATAAGGGCGTCTGCCAAATGCTATAAATGTATAATGTGACGTTTGAAACAGTTGTGACACAGAACCATACAAAAAATATTTACTTTAGAATTAAAAAAAATTAAAAATTAAAAAATATATATATAAATTTTTACTTTTTATAAGAATCTAATAGAGTAGCCAACTCAAAACACCAATTGAATAGACCAGCTCTACACATATTTAGATATACATACATATCTGTACATATTTACATATTTATTCTATTACATATTCCATCTGTCTGTATGGAGCTAAACAAAGAAACAATGTGTGTGCATGACTCGTTTTTGTGTTTTAACGTGCTGCATGTGTGTGCATGAGGTGTATGACACAGCTGGTTGTTGCCCTAGAGATTAAGCCTCTAGTGACAGTTACACATACATTTTTGAGTGAAAAAGGCAATGGCAGCCATCTCACTTCTGGTCTTCTGATTTCCGATTATTTCGCTGTACTGTATGTACTCATGATTTTTTATAATTTTAAAAAGCTCTATTTTGTTTTCACTTTAATGTACAATTTCCCAGTACAGCTGTCAGTCAGAGGCTCGTCATTTAACTTCAAGTGGTGTTGACTCGAAAGTTACATGGTCAGAACCAGCACAGATTTACCTCTGTTTTGATGTAAAATTTATTGGTGTAGAGTGAAAATCATAAGAGTAGGAGCGAGTTAAAAAACGTTTTCCAAGATAATCTTCTCATTTCTTATACTCTGCTGATGAGATCATCCACTCTACCCCAGAACATTCCACGCAATAGACACCCATTATAAAATACACAAACTGACTTAGAAATCCTTATGACACTTGATCAAAGATTAAGAGAAAAACGTAAACGGTAGCAAAAAGCCTTTTTGACCAACAAAATGACAACAAGTGTCTACGTTTTCTCGTTGCCTATGAGTTTCATGATTGTTTGTTGACCTCTCCCCAATAATTTCAATGGAATGTGGTTTTTGGCTAATTGTGTCACCATGGTCACAAAAAAAACACCAATAAAAATATTTGCACTCTTTGCGGTGCCAAGCCGCACATTTTGATATATACATTGTGTGGGTGCACTTTGCCGTTCGGGCCGCATTAAGTGCAACGGAAGAAGAATAAGGAAAAAAAAAAAAAAAGAAAAAGAAAGAGAACCATTTTTCTGGGTGAATAGTAATATGTGTCTGCTCTTAAGCAGCCACATACCTATTCAACATCTACCAACCACCTACCAACATCTAACAAAAAAATAAAATATAAAAAAAAAAAGGCTTCATTAATTCCTTATTTGCAACTCTATACTTTTTAAATTTAACTGAAACACTAACAAACAAGGACAAAGGATTTTTACATTTTGTTATGACCGATATGCCTTTCTAGATACTGTTCAATCATAAAGCAGGGTGCTCAGTGCTCTACTGAACTATCATGTTATTGCACAGAGGGAAAAAAAAAAGAAAAAAAAAAGAAAAAATGGTGTGACAGTTATTCCTTGTTTAAAGAAGTCCACTGAACCAGGAATCACTTGGCTACATGTTCACCCATCAGCTGTTTTGTTTATTTGTGGGTAATTTTAATGATAGTTAACAATAATTTTTTATTGTTCTCTTCTGGGATTTTCTCACAATTTTTCACACAAAATCTTTTTTTTATTTTTAAGGCTACTTGTATTTGCTATCCATTAATGTTATTTCATAACAATTAAACAGAGAGACAAAGAAACATTTGTTTGTTGACAAACCACTGCACACAAAAACAACATCCATGGCAGAGATAAGGCTTAAAAGAAGAAAAAAATCTGAATGAAGCAAATCCAGGTGAATTTGTTTTCCAACAAACTCTCACAATGTGGAGATGGACATAATACTGCATTAATCTGATGTCATGCAAGAAAAATGAGCTAAAGTCCAAGGTCAGAATCGTGTTTAATTAAGACACACCTCTATTTTAGTCAAACTTCACCCTGTGCAAGACTGTATTTATGCCTGAGGTCTGAATAAAAACTTTAGTTTTAAATACTCACTATGCATACATAACTACATTCTGAATACAACAAGCTGTAAACACATTATAGGTCCATGCATTTATCACAAGAAAAGGTCAGAGTTGGATTTTATTAGAATGACACATGAGTAGCACAAACAGATTAAGGTGAGATAATGCCCACATACAACACTGCTGGAGATTACTGACGAGCTGCCATGTTGTAGCTTTGGTGTAATAAATTAGAAACTATAAATCTAATTCACAACAGGAAATCATATATATCATCAAACCTCATAGTGGCTAATTTTGAATCAGCTTTGGGTTTACTTAAAACAATGAGGAAAACATTCGCTGCAGGGAACCAGTGTTTGTGAGTTCTGAATCACAGCGAGACACAGACATGGGTTTTTTTATGTTCTGTACCCAGAGCACGTAGTTCTCATAGACAAAAGGCAAATATTAAGTCCTAAAAAGCACACAGATACACGTCAGTAATGAGCACATTCAGATGCTATATGCTACCATCAAAACATGTCCACAGTCCCCCTCCAAAAAAAAACAAAAAAAAAAAACTAAACAAAACAAAAAAAAAACCTGATAACACTGAAAAGTCTGTAATGGCCCAGCGAGCTGTCCAGGGTGTACTCTGCCCTCGCCCGGAGTTGGCTGAGATGGGAGCCAGCCTCCCTGCGATCCTAATTAGGATTAAGCAGTACAGAAACTGAATGAACGTATGACCAATAATAAGTGCAGCATTATGTAGAAAGAATCTAATGCCTTTCTGAACAATTCTATGTAATAGGATAATTTCTACAGTCACTGTAGGTCAAATTTTTATATTATTTTACATCTAAAAACAGTATGGAAGTACTGCAGGTGCCATTTTTAAACATACTGCATACAAACCTATAAAACCTATAAAAATAAGAAAAGTTCACAGTAACAAGACAAAATTTCCATTGAATACTTAAATATAAATGTCCTTCCACTGCTCCTGTCTAACACACACTGTCAGTCCTTTCTCCTTCGCACATCCAATTAAATCCCCTTCCATCACCACCTCACTGAGGAATAAGATAAATTCTGCCTAGCCTTATGATAAATACAGCTCAATAAATATTCATGATAGCCTGTTATAGTTGGTGTAAACATTAAAACATGTATCAGCCTCTTGATACGTGACCTAAGCATTCATTTGTAACATGTGGCAATGAATATTCATTCGCAATGTCCGGTTTCTGAGGTAAGCTGAAGCTGATCATGAATAATGAGGACATTAAGAAATGATGCTTAGTCAGTGGACCAGATAGAGTAAGCATGCTTATTTATTTATCAGCTGGGTAATGTATTCTAGAGATGCTTGAACATCTTGGCTTTTGAAAGCAAGGCAGTGCAAAACATCAGACAGCACAATTCAGGAAATGAATACATAATACAGGGGAATTCAGGGCGCTGGGTTTGCTGACAACTCACAAATGTACAGCAGCGCAGAAACATGATCAGTGCAGAAATAGAAGTCAGCACATCACCTATACATTTAAAACCTTTGTAGCTCAAGATAAGCATTATACAAATGATAACATTTTCAAGAGCCAGAAGATATAGTAGGACTGATGTTCAACGGAATATTTGGTAATAATGTATACTGTATTTGACAGCTAAGCATTTATACATGCCAGTTATAATGTTTGTCCCATATCTTTAGGATTTGGATGCTGTTCGAGCACAGCATGTGGCTACATTATTGGCAATGATATGACTGATTGTTCAGTAACACATAATGGGTTACAGCAAAATTCAATATAGAGGAGAATGAGCCAGCACTCACTTCTTTCTCTCCACAGATATTGCTGATGATGGAGTTGGAAGCTGGGCTGGCAGAGGGGCCCAGGACTGCTACCACCCCCTTAGACATGATCTGGCACACTGTCAGGAAACAGGAGAAAAAACAGAATAATTTACTCAAGCACTACAATATTCCTGTCAGAGTAAAAGAAATATAAACTAATTCATGCAAAACTCATTTGCTACAACATATTCGAAATTAATCTAGTTTATTATCTGAATTGCTCTCTAATACTGTATGTGTACAGGGTATTAAAATGTATTATTTAATTCTACCACATAATTAACTGGGAAGGGGGGGGGGGGCTGTAAATAGCAAAGATATGAAGAAAACAGAATGCACAAGTTGCATGCTATGTAATCCCTTTATTTTAATTAGTATTGTATGGACAGTGTTGGATTGTACTGAATGTGCACCTGAAGTTTAGACAGCAAGTGAGCAAGAGACAAAAAGGGAGACAGGACGGAGCATAAGCACAGAATTTACACAGTCTAAGATAGGAAATTAGGGAAGCAATGAATCAAGTGATTAATAAATAATCCCTTAATGACCAACCAAAAAGCCTCCCTGCCTGCCTGCCCTTCATTTACTGGTGGATTTCATACCAAATAGCAGGGCTGTATAATCCAGCCATATCAGAGATGTGGCGTTTTTATCTTGGCCTACATGAGTGCTTGGTTGCAGGTTTAAACACGCGATGTAGCATCTCTACAGTGTCACCCCATCATTTTAATGATATGCAATTTGATTTAAATGTGTTGCAGTTTAACTCTGATTCATATTGAAATTTAATTCAAAATTTTAACTAGTGCCTAAGTGGATAAAACCAGTCAAGTGTGATTTTCAGTGGTTTGTTGCATAAAATTAGCAACCATGTGGGTATTCTGACAGATGTGCAGTTCAGTCAGTAAAACACTAAATGCTTTTTACAAAAAAAAAAAAAAAAAAATACAATTAGCAGTTTTAACCAATTGTAAATATAATAGGCAGTCACAATAAGAGAAATAGCAAAACTGACGACTTGGAACCGCTATGTGAATGGGCCCTGACTGTTTCATTAGCAGAAGTAGTTTCGAAAGGTTCGGTTTGATGATTCAAAAGGTTAAAATTACAGACTTCATAATTCCTAAACAGCATACAGCAAGCTTCTTTTTTATGTGCAAGTGTACCCATAACATCAGCAAGTTTTGCATGATGCCCTGTGTTATATGAATGTTCTGGCAGGGCAGAATACAATTGTATTAAGTGTCTCAATAGTAACACCATTCAAAATACCCTGTAAACTTATGCTCTTCAAAAAAATCGATATAAATAATAATTCATTTAGTACTTTATGTCATATACCTTAAGGGATGCCTAAAATTACATGTAAAGTTATGTAATTACAAATTCCTGGTTGTCCAATATGTACATGCTGAGAAGCACATAAAAATAATTAATCCCATTTAAAAATGTATTATATTTGACTGAGGATATAAAGCATCTGCAATATTTTTTGTTTACTTTTTTCCATTCATTTTTGATTACAGTGGTATGGTACATGATTACTATGCTTTCACCATCAATGCTGCCATCACCTAAAGGTTAGAGATGCAATTTAAGGACCGAAAGGTTGCTGGTTCGACTCCCTCTACCAGCAAGAAAAATGCGTGGTTGTGGGGGTGCAAATGAACATCACTCTCCCCTCTCTGTCAGTCATAGCCAAAGAGCAAGCACCTAACCTCCTGTGGGTATGTGTGTGTGTGTGTGTGTGTGTGTGTGTGTGTGTGTGTGTGTGTGTGTGTGTGTGTGTGTGTGTGTGTGT
>JAQMYF010000013.1:21835789-21848426 GCA_030014195.1 Neosilurus mollespiculum | reverse complement strand
TATCTCCCCCCCCGCCCCAATTTCCAGTTGAGAAAACAGTCTTTATGAGTTGCCCAGTGCTCCCGTAAATGGATAATCACATACCTTACTAATAAGGCAAGGTTTTCGAGGAAAAATATGGTATATACAGACTCTCAGATGGGAAAGCCTGATTACACAATATATTTCTATTTGAACCATAACCCTCCAATATAAAAAAAAAATGCTTTACATTATTGTCTTATTCTAACTAGTCTTTCCTCCTTTTAATAAATCTTAGACAAAACAATAGAGAAACATCAAATATTATGTCCTGTATGTGTTAAGCATATTTGATGAAATTACTCTGATTTTATGTAAAACATACAAAATATTATATCACCTGACTGTCACTCCTTGCTCCCATTCCACTGATTATCTGACCTACATAAGAATCATGTTTGCATATGTTCAGTTTTTCAAAGTATTCTTTCTGTATCTTGTTATCAGTGTCTAACAGTGCTGACATTGTCATTCATGTATGCATTTTGCTTCTCATTTGGTCCACTGTATTGCCTTTGATAATCTGTTTGCCTAATCATGTGACCATTGTCTGCTTCACTACTTCAGTTGTGGATTTTGTTTTGAACCCTCTGCCTGATTATTCATTTAAAAAAAAAACAAATTTAATTTGCATCTTGCTTCTGCCTTCTTCTCTGCCACAAATTGGTGTGACAATACCAATCTAGTAACTAACTCTAGTAACTGCCAACTTAGTGATCTTCATTATATATTGGCTATGTTACATAATTTTCCAGTATAATTTTCTTCACCTATTTTTTAGATTTGACTACAGGATTTACAGTGATCTCTAAAAATTCAACCCCTTCAGTGCATTCAGTATATATTGAGCACATTTTATGATATTGTGGTGTTATCAAAATGAGATTTGATTTAAAATGGAGGAACTGTATTATTTTGCCCATCTATGCACATTCATCCTTAAAAATGTAAACCCATTTGGCTGGGACACTCAAGGACACCAACAGTTCTAAAGCCACTCCAGCATTGTCTTGACTGTATGCCTTTGGGTTACTGTCATAGTGAAAGATGCGGAAACCTGAAGGCACTGAAGATACTGAAGTATACTGAAGATACTGGAACCTTTTCTTTAAAGACCACTCTGGATTTGACTATATTTATTCTCCAATCAATTCTAACCAGTCTCCCTGTCCCTGCCAATGAGAAATACCTACATGATGTATGATGTTGCTAACCCACATCTGAGCTGCATACGTTACACACAATTCTAACTACATTATTTAATTATAGGTAGTCTAAATGGATACCAGAAGGGGGTGGGGGACTTTTTGTATTTAATTGTATTAAAACCAGAATCTGTTTATGGTAAATCTGCCAAAAAGATTTTACTCTATGCTATATTCATGATTGGTCTTATTATCAGGCGGTCTCTAAGGTTTTGCCACCCAGTTATTTTCTTCCTCTGGCAATGTGAGGTCTTTGACCAATCAAGCGCTAATACCTGTCAACTTCCTTTTTTGTACATTCACTTCTCCCATCATTTCACTTTTTCCCTTGCTCTTGCTTTCTCTTCCAGACAATTACACCAGGCCAGTCTAAGGGCACCAGCCAGACTGAATGACAAGTAATGACAGCCTCTGAGAGGGTTCTTTTTCCAGGCTGCACCGGTGTCCAAACTAGGATGTCTGCTACATTACACAGCTGTCTCTGTCCCTCTCTGTACTACTCTATCCATGCCCTCCATTTCCTAACTGTGCTGTACTGAGCATCCATTCCTTTGCATCCCTGTCTATGGCGGATTATGATATGATTCTATAGAGGGGAAACAATCAACTGAACTAAGAGCTGTTTGACAATGTCAGGATCAGTTCTACCCAGTGCCACTGATGTTATTACCACAGGCAAAGCACCAGCTGACTGTGAATAACCATTCTATAAATCCTCCCCAGCTAGACTCTGGGAATGCTGGATATGCATCATAGGTTACATTTCAGTATATATAAATACAGCAACAAACTGAGAAGCCTGAGACTAAAAATGAGACCAAAACTCATACATTTTATTTTTTCAGTTACAAATTTGATACATTCTTGGCATAAAAAAAAAATAAAACCTTTAAAAAAATAAATAAATAAATAAACATTAAAAAGTGTATTTAAAGATTCCTCCAGAAAGAGAGTTTTTCCAAATGACCATAAATCCTAGGTTTGACCTATTGAACCTGACAAAAATTCAGTAATAGAGGACTTTTCAGAGCTTTAGGCACACTGACACAACACAACCCAAAAGTAGATATGAGAACCACATTAACTATGTGCTAAATCTTCATTTAATTTTTTGACAGCACCTTCATGATTATGCTGTGGGCAAGGCCTTCACCTTGCAAAGTCATTATTTCTTACCCTCACTTACTCCTCTTTAATCTTACTGTATAATTTGTAATGGCAAGGGCATATAATAGGGGTTGTCATCTGTCATCAGGTTGCATGCCTGATTCACTCTGTTTTCTTGAATATGTTAACCAGAATACTGTAGGTTTGTAGCTTGTGTTCATCTCAGGACTTTCATTCACATTGTACTTATGGAGAGTATTCTTCCAACTTACTTAATATTGAAGTTTAAGCTTAAGCTTACCCCTTTGGGTAAAAGGTGGGGACCAATACTGTACATTATTTTTTATTCCACTATCCACTGGATCATTACAGAGGATGATGGCTTCCATTTTGACTCTACTTCCACTTAAGGTTTCTTTTTTATGTTTTCTAAGAATGTTTTTCCTTGATTTCTTTACTGCTGCTCTATGTATTACATTTTAGACATCTGTTACATCTGTTGTCTGACACTGTTCTTTACATCCATGTTGATGATTAATAGGGCTGTACAAATATTATTGAGCTTTCTATGATATTGGCACATAAGCCTAAGTAAATAATTTCAAAGCCTACTAATCCCATGTCCATAAATGTTGTATTATTTTTAAAAAAATGGCAAAAAAATGAGATATGGTAAATCATCAACCTTTGATTGAGTGATAAAAAGACAAATACACTGACCATCCTAATTATATTTTGTAAATATATGCAGCGTTAGATTTTAATGCCAACAACACACTCAACAAAAGGTGGAAAAGAGTTTAAATAAGAAAACTTAAATATATCATGAGGTATCATGATTCAGTATAAAAGTAGCAAATATCAAACACTCAGTTCTTGCAAGCAAGAATGGGCTGTGGCTCATCTTTGTGCCACAATTCATGAGAGAATTGTTAGTTGGTTCAAAAGGAACATTTCTCAGTGGAAGATTACAGAGAATTAAGGTCATTTCTGTCTATGGTACATAATACTTTGGAAAGATTCAGGGAATTCAGTCCAAACAGCTATACACTATGCCACGATGCTGCCCTCCAGCAACATGCATTATCATCATATGTACTTTGCAAATAAAAGTAAAAGTAAAAAGGGTTAAAGCTTATGTGAATTCTTATGTGAGCGTGTGCAGCTCTAGAAAATTGCTAACACCGAAGAGGTTTTAAAAATTGGATTTTTATTTGTTTACTGTGGGATTTATGTACTTATATAATATGATTGGAAAGCAGGAATTCCAAGCTAAACATTGACACCGGATATGCCAGACGATTCCCTAAGCATCATTAAGAGTATACTGACAGTTTGTGGTATTTAAGGATCTTTTTAAGACAAGAGGTGGCATCCCCTCATTAATAATTTTTGGCAGTGTGATTAACGTGCTTTAAAATATAAATGAAAATCATAAAAATATCATGTAAGATTGATTTTCTCCTTTTAGTTTGTGTGGTATGTATCAACATATATAAAAAACAAAGTATATACTAAACCTTCATGAAAGGTGGGTTTCTTACAGTTCCATGTTCATGTCTTAAACTCTAAATGGGTGGGTAAAACCAAGGCCATTAGCTATATAATGCTTAGCTTGGCTTAAAATGCAGAGCTCATCTGACCTGCCTCAAACCTGTAATGGTTAAAATACGTAACCAAAAACTAAAAAAAAAAACTCTTTTTAATTTGCTTTTTTATGTTTCTGAATAGTATGATCTTAAGAGTTGCCATTACACAGCTCTTCTGCCCCTCCCCGTGTATGCACTTGCAGCTTACCTTCATCTATAAAGATTTTTAAAATGTAAAAAATAAACAAAAAAAACAAACAAACAAAAAAGAAATGATGTGCCTCAGCCGTTCCAAATCGTCCCTAGGTATGAGTGTGAGTATGAATGGTTGTGTGTGTGTTGGCCCTGAGATGGTCTTGCGACCTGTCCAGGGTGTACCTTACCCTTGCCCAGAGTCAGCTGAGATGGGTGCCAACCTCCCCGCAACCGTCATTAGGATTAAGCAGCTTAGAAAATGAATGGATGATGAATTATGTGCCTCAGACTTGGTCAATGTCACTGAATTCCATCTAACCTTCTGTACAGAAATAATATAAAAAATACAAAGAAATAAGCTGATACTGATACTAAATAAATTAACCCTTACTTGACAAAGAGCATTAAAAAAATTTACTGGGCTTGCATCCTGCTGAGGTGTCATGCAAAAATACTGTAATTTAAAGTTGTGAAATTAGGTGCAAAATTTATCACACAGGAAAAACAAAAAACCTTACAAATCTAAGACACAAATCTATTCCACCTCACAACTCCTGTTCAACCGCATTTTCCATGTACTCTGTAGTTACATGTAGGGGCGGCATGGTGGCGCAGTGGTTAGCACGTTCGCCTCACAACAAGAAGGCCCCGGGTTCGATTCCCGGGCTTGGGACATTTCTGTGTGGAGTTTGCATGGTCTCCCCGTGCTTGCATGGGTTTCTTCCATGTACTCCAGTTCCCTCCACAGTCCAAAAACATGGACAGTAGGCTGATTAGCGATTCCAAATTGCCCCTTGGTGTGAGAGTGAGTGTGAATGGTTTATGTGCGTTGGCCCTGCAATGGCCTGGATCATCGTGCAATGATGAGTAATTGCACATTTTACAACTACAATCCATAAAAGCAATGTTAAGGCTTAATGTAGCTCTTGGAAAGGTTTCTTTGGTTTAACTAATTGTCGGTATGTTTGAGAAACATGAACATTTTACTTTTATTTCATGCAGTACTGACAACATTTCCCCAAAATTCCACATAAAAATTTTGTCTCTTACTGCATTTAACTGTAGAAAATGATAAGTGGTCATGCAGCATTTTCTAATCTTGAATAATGCATATAAATTAAGGTCATATTCAATTTTAAAAAACACAATACTAATGTTTAAACATTGATTGAGGTCAGAAATCAAACAACATTTTAATAAAAAAAAAATAATCACCATGTTTATGTTTTATAGCATGCTCTCCACGAGTCTTTCACTTTGCTGTTGGATGACTTTATGCCACGCCTGGTGCAAAAATTTAAACACAGCTCAGCTGTGTTTAATGGCTTGTGACAATCCGTCTTCCTCTTGATCACATTTCAGAGGTTTTTAATGAGGCTCAAGTCTGGAGATTGGGCTGGCCATGACAAGGTACGACCTGTGGTCGTTCATACATACCCTAATTGGCTGTGTGACAGAGTATTGTACTGCTGGAAAACCCGATCCTCTAAGTTGGAGAACAATGTGAGGGCACAAGAAAGCAAGTTTTCTTCCAAGATAAATCTGTGCATGGCTCGATTCACGTGTCTTTCACAAACAAAAATTTGCTCCATTCCAGCCTAGTTGAAGCACCCCCAGATGATCAGGAAACCTCATTAGATGCAACATCAGGTGATGATAAAGATTAAAAACTGGTCTCATCAGAGGAGATAATACCAATCACATTAGTCCTCTATGGTCAAATACTTAAGACTGGCTCTTGATGAAGGCATTCATGTATTCATTCATTTTCTGAACTGCTCAATCCTAATTAGGGTCACTGGGAGGCTAGTGCCCATCTTAGCCGACTCTGGGCAAGGGCAGAGTATACCCTTGACAGGGTGATAAATATTTGTAGGTCACTTGATGTCATCATACATGCTGTTGAGTGACATCTGAAGGAGTCAGTGATCACCTCGGGGAGTGAAGAGTCGTTTATTGCATTCTGCCAATCTATAACTTTTCTGTGTTTCAGAGTAAAATGACATTTTTGTTGAATGTTGAATTCAGGGATACTAAGGGAGAGCCATTAAGATGAAATCCATATCTCTCATTCAAGCTGTTGCTAAGATCCCTTAAGTTAATGCTAGCACCAGGAGTGGCTGTGCCTGCATGCTGATCAGGAGCAATACAACCAGATGGTGTTCCAGGCCCAACAAGATAACCAGTAGGTGCTCCAGGACCAGCTTCAGATGGCTAGTGCTGCTGCAACGTCCCTGATGGCTGCAGGCATCCTCATTGCCACCTCATCACAATGGGGTGTCATGATGATCCCAAGGCATTCCTCAAGCTAATAAGCAGGTGGCAGAGGCATGAGGGTGATTGGAAGATCAGCAGGCAGTCCGTCTCCTACACATGGCCCAGCAGCTGCCAGCAGGTCGGGCGCTCCCAAGAGTAGCACCAATGCTTCCAATCACTGTCTCTGGAGGAGTTTGCCTGGCCCTGAGCTAAAGTATACCTGCAGAAAGTGGCTTCTAATGAAGGTGGCACGAGGCACCAGTTAGATGCTTAACATGATCATGCTGTAGCAGTTAATCATCATGCTTCTGGCAGGAATAGCACAGTCCTGTGCCATCATATGGTGAAACTGAAGGAGGTGCTCATCTGATCATCTGGCAACATTTGCAGCAGCAGATGAATGCCCCACCCCCTAATTTAATTTTCATGTTTTCTTTCTTTTTCTTATCCCCATCATCCAATACTTACTCTTCACCCTCTCCTTGTCTCTGCACAAAAATATACCTGGGTTCCTTCCTGATGTGTCTCTCTGTCTATTACAGGTCTCTCTATGTCTATTTCCTTGTCTATTACTTTCTAGTGTCAATCTCCCTTTCTCTTCAGAAGTATGCTCACTGAGACTATAGCAAAGTCCAGGCAGACGCACCGGCATTGCCGAAACCCTGGGCTGTTTCAGAATGCTTCAATGAATGATGCCATGCTGATCAGGATTTTGGCCATGCCTTTAAACCAGGCACTGACAGACTCAGGATGTCATCAAACCACAGTCAAAAGCATAATTTAATGTAGGAATGTGGAGGGTGTAAGTTTGAGGTGTGTTATCAGGGATGTTAACAAATATCTGCTGGTGACTGTCACTATCCAGTTTGGTGGAGAAGAACAAAGAGTGGAGGTAACTCACCTCAGCCATTGGTTTTGCTTTGAATTGTTCAGGGTTTAAGGTTTTATTTGAGTGATTTTTTTTGTGGATGGGTCCTGCTGTAGCGAGACATAGGGGGCTTCCAGTGCAGTGTTGACTAAAGAGGCAGAAGGGATACCTTTGTATAGCAGGGACGAGAACAACAGAAGCCAAAAAAAAAAAGGAACAGCCCCGAAGGGGTGATAATATTCCCATTGAAGCCAAAGCATATATGAATTTTACATAGCCATTCTATGTAACTTTTTAAAATAGTTTACAAAATTTGTAAAAACAGTACTCTCCCTTAGATATTCAATTTCCACACTCATAATATTGACTACTTTTCTTGAGACAACACTTCAAGCATATCAACTTTTATCGAATAATTTAACAATTTCCAAACTTTTTAACAAGCTTCTGGATCTATGGGCAGACCCTAAATCATCATGGAAGAAAACTGATTCTTTTAATGCCCAAATTAAGCTGTGCCCCCACCCCTGTTCCAGGACCAAGATTCAAGAGTGGCAAGACTGTAAATGAAAGCTTTATCAAGAAAGCTAAATCAGGGCATCAGGCTTGATGTTTGCATTAGAAATTACATAAAAATATGATATAGGGACTAGACATACCGACATACTGTGCTCACTCTGTTAACGTTTTACACAGGAACTACTATCATGCTAATGACTATCAAGGCAGAGTCCTTGTCAGACAGACAGAGAGTGTGGCCACCTGATTATGTTACATGCAGAAGTCGGAACTTCTTAAACCTGATTCGCAGTGTGGAACGCATTGCACATGTTATTAAAAATAATTTTAGTAATGATTCCCTGGACACATGATGCTCTCTTGACACAGGAACTTTAATTTTGACGGAATTCCGTTTTTCAATACCCATGCTCGATATAAACTATGAAATGCACTTGGCACTATATGTTTGGATACACACCATCGAACAAGCCCAAGTATAGATAGAAACCCCGAACCAAACCCCCCATTTCCAAATTTCCCCTCAGGTTTAGACGATTCACAAGCCTTAGTCGATAATGCAGTGCAATACCCAGAAGCAGTAGTTCTATGCAACATTTCTGCATAAACTATTGTGGAGGCACCCTTCTGCCCCCCCCCCCCCCCCTCCAAGTAGGAATAATTTGTGTACTATTGTGTACAAATGGGCATTTTATTCAAACGCTCAGTATTGATTAAAATGCTTTGATATCCTGAATCTGGGAAGTGTAACACCATCCATCCATGTTCTGGTTATCTGAGTCTAGGTCAAAGATGCAGCAGTTTTATCAGAGATGCCCAGGTTTATGTCTACTTGGCTAAATCCTCTAGCTCTCATAATACCATGGCATTTTTAAGTCAGCCGTTGGATATAATCTCTTCACAGTGTCCTAAGTTTGCCCAGGGATTTCGTCCAGTGGTCAGACATCCTAAGAACACTTATACTATTAGGTACCTGGAAGGCTACCTAGCCTAGGCAGATGACTGTACCAGCTTATCTGACTTGTAGCACCCCCTGAATATCTAAATTCCTCACCCTGTCCCCAAGCCTCAGATCAGTAAAGTATCTGCGTCATTGCAAATTGCTACACCAATTTGTTTGTCAATATAATTCCGTTATTTTACCAACTCTGAATAAGACTCTGTGATACTTTAAACCCTCCACTTGAGGCAACAACTCCTTTTAGAACTGAAAGCCACAGCCTAAGATTTGGAGGTGCTAATTAACATACCAGCTGATTCAAACTTGGCTAAAAACACCTCCAATGTGAGCTTGAGCTTACTCAGTTAAGCTAACAGGACAACATAAAGCACTGATGCAATCCTGAGCCCAGCGAACAGGATACTCTCCACCCCTTGGCTATGCCTAGAAATTCTGTCCATAAAACTTACGAGCAGAATCTGTGTCAAATGGCAGCCCTGGGAGAATCAGACACCTTACCTCATTGCCAGAAAACAAAACATTTCAATTATACAAGATTATACATTATACCGAATAGCCCAAAGCAACAAGTTCAGCACCCTATACCCCTGAAGTTCCCTCTACAGGAGATGCCATAGTACATGGTTATATGCCTTTTTAAGTCCACAATGCACATTTACACTGCGTGGGCAAACCCTCATAAGCCCTCCAGCACCCTGGTGAGGATAAGAAGCTGGTTCAGTATTCCACATCCAGGAAGAAAACTGCATTTTTCCTCCTGAATAAGAGCTTCAACTTATGGATAGACAACTTTTTCAGCGCCCTGATATAGACCTTCCCAGGGAAGCTGAGAAGTATAATCACTGTGATGTTGGAACACATGTTTTGGTACCCTTTTAAAAAAGGTAGACAAGCACTTCCTTGTGCCATCAAGAGGAACTATCCTGACTTCAGTGCAACAGTGCAATGGTTGTTCCCTCGTACCCTACATCCTCTATGAAAGATGTTCTCTGGGATTCAGGGATCCCCTAAGGATTCCATTAATTGCCTGACTGTGTCTTCAGTTGAGGTCAGCAACATGTTCTCCCCAATGCGTACAGTATGGGCGAAGCACTCCTTCCCCCTTCTGAGTTAACTTACAGTTCACTTGAATCTCCTTAAGGCTAGCTGGAAGTCAAGATTCATGTCCTCACCAAATTCATTCCACACATGAGTTTTTGCTTCTGCATCTGCCAAAGCTGCATTATACTTGGCATGGGCATAAGCACAGACCTGCTTCCAGGTAAAGAATTGGGCAAGGACTTAGACATGTACTCAGGCATTTAAGCAGGCTGCAAACCTAGAAGTGGCTGCTTGACTGCACCAAAAGTATGAGGCAAGAAGTATATCATTCAAAGGGAGAGTTTATGACAGTTGGCTTTTGTGGGAGAAGAAATAATAACTAGCTTCCATCAAATTAACAGAATCCATAAGTGACACATAAGAAACCTCTTTTTAATATCACAGTTTTAATGTGATTCTGACATGATTGGGGGTGGGGGGGTGGTAACATGACCTGTCCATACATTATCATATACATCTTTCAGAATAATGGGGGAAGCTGGAGCAAGTCCCAGCTGACTTCATACGAGAGGCAGGGTATACCTTAAACTGGTCACCAGTCTATGGCAATAGCTGAAAAACACAAGGTGGATTTCTACCCAGTCTTTCAACGATAGGTTCCAAATCCACTGCAGCCTCAATAAATGACACTTGCCACATGTATCTCCATGTTCTCTACCTCAATTGACAAATAAACGTTATCACAGTGATTAGTAGAACTGTGATCACTGGTTCATATACACTTACAGTCAAATGTTTGGACCCACCTCTATTTCAGTTAGAATGAGTGGGTGTGTCCAGACTTTTGACTGGAACTGTACTGCAGTTATAAGCAATTAATCCCCTCACCAGGTTTATTTTCTCCTTTCCCTGAAGTTTTGCTGCAATCCACTGTCCCCATGAAAAACTTTCTGCAGTCAAAGATGTGATGAGAGTTCAATGGGATGGTTATTTGTGGTAAGTTGGAAAATCATTAACTAGATCAATATTCAAATTGTCGGATGTTATTCCACTAATTTAAACCCAGTTAATATAAATTAAATACTACATGTATCGGTATAAAATAATATAAATTCATAAAAAACAATTCTAAGTATATGTTTATATAAAACATGAATTCATTTAGAATTTTTCGTGTTCAGTGATTTCAATATGCGATTTCTGGTACCGTGATTACCCTTGCTCTTATAAATATAAGTACCAGTCAAAAGTTTGGACACACAATAAATTGTGTCCAAACTTTTGACTGGTCTGTACATAGCTACTAAAATTGTCTAACTATTTAAACACCCATATCCGCAATGATAAATTGTTTATTAGAGTTAGCTAATCAGTCGAGGCAAGAAAGAAATACATATTTCTGCTAAATGGTTTAGTTTATTCCTTTAGATTAAATATACTGGCATGCTGTCAATTTTTCAATGAACATCTGTAAACTAAATAGGTGTGCAGTAGAACTGATACCCAGTCCAGAGGCCATTAAACCCAGTTTTATAGTCAGATAATAAAACCTTTCACGATTCTTTGCACGCACATTATGTTTGGGGAAAAGAAAAAAGAAATGCATTTTATAAAATACATCAAGATCTTGGCAACAACCTGTATGTATTTGTCATAACACATTTGAACCAAATCTGTACTTATTCTGATTTAACACTGAAGCCCAGTAGTATTAGGTATTATTTTCCTGAAAGAAATAAATAGGCTTTTGGGCTCTACAAAACTACTAGTGCTGTCTGGTAGGGTGATGCTATTTTGTACTAATGTAGTTTAGAGGCCAGGCTGTGTCATTCTGGTGGCAGCAGCCATGTGATTAAATACCAACTCCTTCTAACATGTGTGTCAGCAGGGTTTAATATATTGCTCCCCTAACACCAAAAGCCTGAACACAGTTATCAAGTTTTTACACCAAACCCTAAATTAAATTATCCAGAAGTTCTTGATACTATTGACTGCTGATGATGCTGCAGTTATGAATTCTTTGTCTCGCTGAAGTACCAGATAATAGACCCACAAGATTAATTCAGTTGCATTTTACTCCCCATGAAGAAACCATGTGTGTCACTTCAGCTAAACCTGAAATTATTTTCAACCTTGTTAATCAGTGCACAAAGATGACAGCCTTAAACACAAACAAGTCATTTTGTAGGCACCTTTGAAAACATACAAGATAAAGAGGGTCTTGGCTAATTACACTTTTTGGAAAGTGGCATAGTAGGGAAAGGACATGTGGAAAACTTTGTAATGTTTCTTATTTCTGTAATGATTGAAAATCTTTAAATAAACATCTTTAAAAAAAAAAAAAAGAAAAAAAAAAAAAAAAAGGACATGGACGAAGGACAAACAGACATGGTTGTCTAACCACTAATCTGAGAATTCCACAATTCCACAAGGAATTACACACACACACACACGCACACACACACACACACACACCTTTTAGTTAGACCAAAGGTGAACTTACCTAATCTGAAGGAGAGTGGCCCACTGGTGGTACTTCTCACCCACATTGCTAAGAAGAGCAAAGGCGCCCAGGATGCGAGCATCTTCTATGCCTCCTCATGGGTCCTGGCCCGGGGATGCCCCTTTTCACAGCCACCTGGCACAGCAAACACCAACACACATCATCGATTAGATAAATACAGCAAGAAGTCCAGCGAATATATATAACGTGCAATATATATAAATATATTTTTTTATTCTGTTATTTGTTATCTGTACACTGGCATAGTTTTATAGGTGATAGTGTATTCACACACTAGTCTGTTATTACGTGCAATATCCTCATGTGCAGCATCTTTCTTGGAAATAGTCATCATCATTGCAAATGTCTCAA
>JAQMYF010000013.1:21811385-21830465 GCA_030014195.1 Neosilurus mollespiculum | reverse complement strand
GTTATATTTGTCTTGCACTCTGGCACAGCAATTTCCTTCGGGATGAATAAAGTTGTTCGTATTCGTATTCGTATTCGAATCTAAATTCTAAGCAAAATTTCACTGTAGCCAACAAGAATTAATTTGCTTTATACTTTTTTCTATGTCTGGATTAAACTGCTTTACTTACCTTGTTAACCATGAATCCTAATCCTTTTCTTAAGATAAATAATTTAATTTAGCATTTACATAGATCAGTCATAACATTATTTAAAAAAAACAAAATTACTGATTATTCTGCAGCTAGGCAGCCCCATACACAGCAAGAACACACAGTACACTGCAACATAAAACGTATGGGGCTGTCTAGTTGAAGGCCAGTCAGGTGGTCATAATATTATGGATGAAATGTGTATACTGCTCACTTCAGGGACTTTTATAGAATAAATCATTGTTATCTACTTGTGCTTATTCAAAGTCAAATTTCAAGAGGAATTGGCAGGTGTCAGCTAGATGATAGATAGATAGATTGGCGCGCCACACATTCACTAGGGATGTGATTCCTGCGACATTATACTGCAGTATCTCAGCAGGAGCATGACAGTTAAAAAACATTCAGAGCATCAAATAAATCCATACAAACATAATTGTAGAAAATAACTGTGTGCCCTGTATACAGTGTGCTTCCACAACAAAATACTAAATCAGCCTACTTGGCCATAACACTGTAAAGTAACCAATATTTATTTGTGTCAAAGGAAAAAAGCAAAAATATGAAGCCAAGTGGTAGCACAGTGGTTAGCACTGCCACATTACAGTAAGAGGGCTCCAGGTACAAATCTGGACCAAGGGCCTTTCTGTTTGGAGTTTGCATGTTCCTCCTGTGCCTGCATGGATTTCTTCCAAGTACTCCGGCTTCCTCCCACATGGCTACTCTGAATAGGCCATAGATGTGTCATTGTGAATAGTTGTGTCTGTGTTTGCCCTGTAATAGACTCCAACCCTGACAATGATAATGATAATGAATAGATAAATTTAGATCTTGTTCTCTCTCTCTCTCTCTGTGTGTGTGTGTGTGTGTGTGTGTGTGTGTGTGTGTGTGTGTGTGTGTGTGTGTTTGAGTGTACTTTTTTCAGCTTTTACAGTCATATTTTTTTTCACCTGTTTACTCTTCTATTTACTGCTGACAGTAATATTGTAATATAATAGACACAAGAAGCTATTAAATAAGCTAGTTCTATATATAATGTTACATTATTGAGACTCTTCACTAATGTATTTTACTGATGGGAAAACCCATCTCTAACAGAAATCAAAACATGTTAAAATGGTTTACATTAAATAATTCATTTAATTTAGAGCTAGCACCACTGTCATTGCTGGTGATACAGAAAATTAGTCAACTTTTTTGACTTGGGCATTTAATTGTTACAGCACTATGGTATGAGTTTATAACACACAGCAGGCTTGTAGAGTGTACATCTTTTATTTTTCAGTCTTTACTACAATCCTGTAAAACACCCTATTGTTGCAGCTGCCTCCATGTTATGCCACCAGTTCTTGTTTATGAATAAACAAACTGTAATATTTTTTTGTGATTTAAACACAGGCAAGGCCTAAAAATCTCCCACTATATTAATTATGTGAGGTGAATGCAGGCTGCCATGCTAACAATAATGATGATGATGATTATTTATATTTTCAAACATGTCAAATTCAGCTTTGTGAGGGAAAAAACTAAACCAAAAAGATGGTTAAGGCATAAAATCAAACACTTCATATTTTAACTGTCTATGGATCAAGTACTTTTTCTTATTTTGCCTGGCTGCATCTTTTATTTTACAACTGCAGTCTGTGTAATGGTAACCTGATAATTACATTTTAAAATGACATAACCTGCACCTATTTATAAAAGTAATACTCTCTTTCTAATTTATTCCATTCTGTTTTTGAAAGGCAGATTGCTTTTTCACATTCACTTTGCGTTTATCTGGAAGGACTGCATTAGCACAGCAACCATTGCAGTGAAGTGGTATACACACACACACACACACACACACACACACACACACACACTAATGCTAACTTATCTCTATCAAATTACTTTCAAAATGAATATGAAATATAGTCCAGACATTGACTAGTTTGCAAATAATTATTTGGAAAAATTATTTTGTCCTCCAAATTTTGTTTTCATCCTAAATCCTCCACTTGCAGCTATTATAGTCTTGCAGACCGTTGCCATTCTTGTTGTGAATTGGTCAAGGTGAGATGAAGAAATTTCGCTCCATGCTTTGTGAAACATCTTGCACAAGTTGGACTGGTTTGAAGGACACTTCCGACATTCCATATGGTCAAGTTTCTCCCACAATAGCTCAAGCAACTTGAAATCTGGTGACTGTGCTGGCTACTCCAATACTGACAGAATATTACACTGCTTCTTTAAATAGTTTGGAGCTGTGTTCTGGGTCATTGTCCTCGTTTAGGAAGAAAGCAGATCCAATTAAGCGCCGTCCACAGAGTGTCACAAAATGTTACTAATCTCCCATTTTATCACCCCCAGACCATCACATTACCCCCACCATGTTTGACATGGTCAAGCACTCCTCCAGCATCTTTATATTCATTCTGTGCCTTACAAATGTTCTTCTTTGTGACCCAAACATCTCAAAGTTAGATTCATCAATTTTGAGCTGGCATCCAGGAGTCATCTCTTCATTGTTGAAGTTTTTTTTTTTTTTTTGTTTGTTTCTTTTTTTTCCTGAGTACTATTTAATGAATCGGTCAATTAAGGACCTGTTAGGCATCTGTTTCTCAAACTGGAGACACCGATGTACTTTTTCCACAGTTGTGCAGCCGGTCCTCAGACTTCTATTTCTATCCTGGTTATAGTCAGTTTGCACTGTTCTGTGAAGAGAACAATATGTGAAGAGTAATCTCAAAGCCAATATCCGCCAGTATGCTTTTTACACAAAACCAGATATATCCTAACTGACCAATCAGAAGAACTAGTTTATAGCACTGGACTCAGGCAAGCAATTCACCTTCTGTACAGCTTTTGTTGGATTGTTTTGTTTGGAATTTAGTCAACTGTGTCATTCTTTTGACAAATATGAATGTGTTCAACCCCAGTGAAGAACCAGTGATTATGTCCTCAGCTGGCAGAATGCGTAGAGTTAAAAAAAGCAATAAAAAGGGCCAAAAAGAAGCAGAAAATTTACAGTGGTGAGGGGCATGTTCCACGAACAGCTTGTCAACACGACATGGAATCTTTTTGCCTTGGTGGGACACTACAACTTGCCGAAATTATTTACTGTTCAAATAAGCTATATACAACAACTGTCAAGGCTGCACAGGATGCAATACTGCTTTCTTACATGGACATAAGTAAGGTGCATCAACCCTGCATGAATTATGACAATTGCAAGAAAAAATGCAAGAAAAATTGCAAGAAAAACAGGAGCACCTCGGTAAAGTTTTTCATCATGAATGAAGCCAAGGAAAGAAGACTTGTCTGCAAAGAGCCTTTTATGAGTATTTTTGGTAAACATGCCTTTATAAATAGAGTTTACTCTATAAACTCTATTATAATAGATACCCGATTATACCGACTTTCTCCACAGAAATATATTATATCTCTTGATATATTTTTTAAATAAATGATTGAAAAAATTAAATTTTCCAAGGGGTTTCATTCAAATATATCACTTTTATATGTAGTAAAGTGGGTGAAAGGTTTGTTCAAATAAAAAAAATAACAATTGTCAAGGTACAGTAGTGTGCAGTGAAGATTATACACCACCACTTTTGTCTAAAAGGGCTCCTAATAAAAATAAGTAAAAAATTACTTCTCTATACTTTTTGGTGAAAATGTATTAAACAATGCTATTATAGGCAATGAGAACCAAAAAAAATAATTCTGACAAGTATATTGCAGTAAAAGAATGGCTAATAAAAACTCTGAAAATAACAATTTTTCTGAAAAATTGACAGGTGTTGCAAATTTTTTTTTGGACTTTTGCATGCATGAACTTCAAACCATATGGAATGGTTTAGCGAGTGAAGAAATTAAAAAATATGTGAACACTATGTCTGAAAGGTTAAATGCTATAATCAAAGTAAAGGTTGGACTCACTAAATATTGACTTTGTTTCTCAAAAAAGAGACTGTTATTTTTGTTATTACTATATATTTTTGGTGCTTTACTTATTCTTATCAATATGAACCAATATTACATGAAATAAATACTTGAATAGTGCTTGGTTTCTGATTTATCATCATTTTGTTAAGTGTATAATCATCACTGCACACTACTGTATGTACTTTTTTTTTTTTTTTCACTTTACTATATGTGTTTTTCCCCAAACTGTTGACACTAAGTTAGAAACATAGAATTATCCAGAATGTCCTTGTTTGCTGCAGCATTAAGATAACATCAAATTGGAAGTAAAGGTCTCAAACCTTCTTCAGTTTGACAAAGCCACAGTACACTATGCAGTGCACAGGGAAACATGGTTTGCCAATGTCAATGACTGTGCCCCAGAACGCTTCAATATCACTGCTTTACAAATGCTTTGTTGGTTAAATGGTTGTCTCCATAGTGATATTTTAAAATCAAGCTGAAATCCTTCTCATAAGAGTGGAGGTAATTACAACAGCAAAGGAAGACTTATAACAAAAGTCTATAAACACTATACAGTCAAAACACCATATAGTGTTTTTACCCCACATTGGTCATGCATTGGTCAAATAAAAAAAAAAAAAAAAAAAAAAAAAACAATGCTGCCACTTCAAGAAAAAAAAATCACATTGTCCCTCATAATGTAGCACACATTCATTACCAAAATGACAGAATAAGGACATTGATAGGGCTTTTTCTTCACAATTTAAAATTTGTTAATATGAAAGAAACCTCAATAGTAAGAGGATCAAATACCGTTTTTAATAAATAAAGAAAAAAGTGCCCTGAGGAAAACATAAATAGATAAGATTTAAATAAATAGATAGATAGATAGATAGATAGATAGATACATAGATACATAGATATGAATCTATGATACATAGAGACGCACCTGCTAGCAGGACAATTTTACAAGTCAAAAATAAAAGGTGACATTGTGACCTTGAAACAAGGTTAGTGACCCATATATAATCCCACTCTATTCTCCCCTGATGGTGACCCATACACCAAATTTGGTGATTCTGTATCACTTCCTTTCAAAGTTATTGCACTAAAAAGTTGTACTGATGGTCACACGGAATCGCTCTCACTCTGCCCACCTACGGTGTCGGCAGTTACTAAAGAATTTCACTAGATTTACTGCTGACAAACCTTGACAATCACAATATAGAAAATTTCAGTTGATGTTTTCGACCTTGTGACTTTGAAATAGGTCAAGGTGACCCATACTCAATTGCACCCCTATTTACCCCTAAGTGGACCCATAAACCAAATTTGTTGAGCTTACCTCATTTCCATCCAAAGTTATCAAACTAACAATCCATATGGATGGGCAGATGGAACCCATTTCTATAGCTTTCACTCCAGTGACATTCGGTGACTTCAAGTGCTAAAAATCCACAAAGACTGGAAATATTAAAATATGAAATAGTTCATTCTTCCAGGTGAACAAACATGAAAAATATCTATTGACCATTTTCAAAAGCTGCATGTGGCAGGAGTATAAAATCTATACACATTAAAGTAAACCTACTATTCTGCTTTGGAAAAAAGATGTCATGTCTTGCAGAAACAGCAAATTAGTGGTCCGAGTGATACCTCACATCTCTCTCTCTCACTCACTCATTTGCTGAACCGCTTCATCTTGTTAGTGAAGACTGGAACCTATCTCAGCCGACACTGGCCAAAGGTGGGGTACACCCTGAACAGCTTGCCAGACCACTGCATTGTTTCTTATTTTTAATACATCATAAATTTTCATTACTACAAACTACGCTGGAAATCAACATCTCTCTTCTCGCTCAAGGCTCGCTGAAGTTGGCATCATAAACAGAAATAAAAGGATGATTTCTCAAGGTATATGCTGAAGATAGCCACCTTTAGAGGATAATTTTTTTTAATACCTTTAAAGTTACATGTAGCAGTCCTCTCACAAAATCAACTTTATTACCAAGAAAATGGTTTTGTGGTTACCCTATTGCTAACAGCTCGAGTCACAATGGTAAAAAGCACTTTATTGGAGTTAAAAATAAATCATGTTCCAAGGAAGAAACGAACATTTGTACTTTTTGGTGTATGATGAATAAATATGATTGCGTGTGTATGTGACTAAAAATGGATGGATGGATGAGTAGGTACATGCATTTAGCCTGGCATGCTCAAAGCTTTTAATCATGATACAGCCATACCTGTGTTTCAGCAGAAGTCTACTTTTATTGGACTGGGTTTTAATTACTGGCAAAAAAAAATAAATAAATATAATCATAAAACCCCACCATGAATACCCCGAAGTCTCTTTGCTGTTCAAAATCTTGCGTGTTGCTATCAGGGTGCTGTAGGATCAAAATGTTCAGCTGAAATATTTATTTTATCATCAGATACTCTGAGATTTACAGAGGCTCTTGTGTGTATGTATTTGTGTTGTTGTTTTTTTCATTTACAAGACACAGAAAACTACACAGACGTTCTCTCTCCCAGAGGGTCCAAATTGCTCGTTCAAAGACTCTTTTTAAGCTCTGCTGATACTCCCACACAGCTCATAATATGATATTTGGAGTTTACCTCCCATTAACAGAGCATATCACAGAGAGGAAACTTAAAAATACATTTATTAAGTGGATTAAAAGGAAATGGTAAACATTTCCAAAAGTTAATTTCACCATTCCCTTTATCACCACTACCTTTAATATTTAATAAAAAAAGAGGCATATCACTTTTCTCTTTCTTCCTAAAATTCTTGAATGCACTATAAATAACCAGTTGTCTTTTTCTTGCAGTACAATTTTCAAGACCCTAATCAGTCTGGCTTTAAAGCAGCACATTCCACAGAGACTGCCCAGATGGCCAAGTTGTCATTAGTCCTCATCGTTTATGACCTTTCAGCAGCATTTGACACTGTCAACCACAAGACTTTCTTGTCTGTCCTTAGGAGTCTTGGAATCTATTGCTCGGCATGGCAATGGATTGTTTCCTACCTGGGAAGTCACTCATATCAGGTTACATGGAAGAGAGCCACATCTGCTCTACGCAGACTCTTTACTGGTGTTCTCCAGGGTTCAGTACTCTGTCCTCTTTTGTCTGCTGTCTATACTAGGTCTCCTGCTCAGGTTACCACTGCTATGCAGATGACACTCAACTTGTCCTCTCTTTTTCTTCCTCTAACACCCATGTTTCTGTCTGTGTCACTGCACGTCTGGAAGATATCTCATCATGCATGACAGTTCACCAGCTGAAATTTAATCCCAGCAAGGCTGAACTGCTGATCATCCCAGCTGCTTCATTTCCACATCAGGATCTTGTAACCTCCCTGGACAACTTTCGGATCTCCCTGGTCACTGCACAAAACCTTGGGGTAACCATGGACAATTACCTGGCCTTTCTCGATTGTGTATATAGTCTTTTTCTGTGTGTTGGCCTTTCTCGATCGTGTTCTTTTTCTAACATTAGAAGGATTTTTTTTTCAATTTAATTTTTAATGAAAGCCACTAACTTACACAGCCGAAGGTGATTTTGATCTCTGTGTACTTGTGTAAAGGTTATAACAATCACTGTTTTAATCCATGTGAATGCAACCTGGAAATTTCTGTCTACAACTTATTTGTGTGCAAATAAGTACTAATCTGTGAATGGCTAAAGATTTCAAAATAATGTTTCAAATCTGAGTAATTGAAGTTCAAATCAATTCAGTAATGTTGTTTTAAAAATGTCTAACCATTGAAGTCAGTATCCCAGCCCTGTTCTTCAATTACAAAGAGGGGTGAGATCAAAATCCCCTTTATCAGACCACCATTTTGTGTAATTACTGTTAGAATTAAAAAGAGTTGTATTCCTTTATTCACAATCTAGAAGTATATCTGTGTGTGTATGTCTGTAGGATGACTACCATATTTGAACACAGGCTTTCTTTCTGACATTCTATAGCTAACACAGTAAACTCCCAACTAATATAAATATAGTCTCTTCCAGTTCTGAGGGTGAAAACAGCACTTTCCATTACATCCTTAGTGATAAAAATCTGTCAACCTATGCTGGGTGTCAAAGTATATGATGTAGATGTTTAGAGGTTACAATCCTGTTTTGTGATGCAGGATGTATGTTGTTCCATAGTTACACTGTTCCTCAGCGAAGCCAATGGCCATGATGCACGATCACATGTGTTTTGTACTTATTTTGATTTATTTTATTGAATTACTAAATTGGGTACTGATCGTATCTGCTTGGTCTTTCACACTTCAACAAACACAAGGAATCGGCAAGGCCTAGAGAATATGGTTCCTTACATTACCTATGCATGAACCATTCACAACAAAATGCCATAAGGACTTAAAGCTCTTCGGATTTTCAAAACTCTGCTCTCCATGGAGCTCTTTGTTCTTTCAAACCAACAAATCTCCACTCTGCATGCACTGCTTCTATTTGGAAAAAAGCAGTGTTATTTTGACAAGAACCATAAGCTACAAGACCTTTCCAGAGCAGCACAAGCTTCTAATTTAAAGAATTCCAAATGCTCCCACCATCCGCACACTTTGAAAACTTCTGCTACATTATCTCTAAAGGAGTGCACAATATCTTGCGAGTGACTTGACTTTCATGCATTCTGATAACTTAAATATGACCCATTTCGGCTGATTTCCTTATATTTTTCTTCTGCATAAGTTATTGAAATGAGTGCTGTCTGCCTCTCTTCATGCATGATTTCACAGACACAAATGATTGGTTAGTGTTATGTTTTATAGGGGAGAAAGCGTTTGCTACTCTAGCCTCCCTGACAGCACATCCAGCTTTGCTCTCATCAGCTCTTGGCCATGGATGACTGTAGTATCTTCAGGATTCCAATTCCTGATCATCTTTTGGTTGTGCCATTCAAGAGCCCATAGAAATCTATGTTAAGCAAATACATTCTAATATTTAATAATAGAAGTAATCCTTTCTTATGTAGATTATTAGATGAACAAGTGTACAGCTATTCCTTTTCTTTAAATATTTCAGATGTGACAGCAAGTAGTTCCTATTATGCCTGACAGTAAGCTTTTAGAATCCTATTATCTGACCTGAACTTGCTATTCATCACCAAAAATAAATGCAGATACTAATGGCACCAGGGAGTCTGGTGAAAGCTGAATGATGTTAGACTTGAAATCGGGAAAATAGCAGGGTTATATAAAGGCCATGGAATCAAATATAGAGCCTTATTATATACCATTTCCCAACATCATTAGACTTAATAAATCTGTATTTCAGAAGCAGAACTTTCTAATGTTTTTAAAAATCCAGCCTACTAAAATGGTACGTTTACCTCTTTCATTCCAATTCCCAGGAGGCAAAATATATGGGGAGTGAATTTGCAAGGCATTGTTCAGTACTGAAAGAACAAGTGTTTTCAAATAACAATAGTGCTTAGACACTTACAAATGGTTAAACAATAGGGATGTTTACAAATAACAATCTTAACATAATACCAAAATAATAATATGGAAGAGTAGGAAACTGATATGAGTGGAAATATGCGTATTTAAGTGAAATATGCGTATAATAAGTGTTATTGCTTAAGTTTTACTGTCAGTCAAAACCAAGGTTGCTTTACTCAACCATTTCAGTATCGCCAAAGGCAGGCTATTTTGAAATCCATTATCATAAATCTATACTAAAATATTGTTTGTTTAGTTCATGAATTTGCTTTGTAAGTTAGACTATTATTTATGAATTTATTACTATTTCAAAAGAATCCATTTACATATCTGTCAAAAATGAACATACATAAAACAGCAGTCTATAAATTCCTTCATAAGGTTTTTTTGTGGTCAGTTCTGAGAAGTCGCGTGGTTTAACAACTGCTTATCTTTAGATTTTCCTTTCATGAAACCAATAATTGTATACTATTATCTGAATTATGTTGTAGACTTAGGGTTGAAAATCAGACCTGTATGTCTATATATGGCTTATTACCACTCTTGTGCATTTTCTGAAAGCAGTACAAATCTTTATAAGCCTTTCCCTGTGATAGGGGACATGCATAACCTACCAAATTTTGCTGCAAAAAACACCATAAATTACTGCCAGAATTATACACAGAAGATACTTTAAGTATCTATGCTTTGATAAGTTGCTGAAAAATTTGCTCAGTGTGTTCATGAAAATATTTAAAACAGACATACAATACCAATTACTTGTGTGACCAAACTTTTGACTGTAATTAATGTTCATAAGAACAAGGGTAGTCAGTATATCTGAACTCACATAAAGAAAACACTGAACTTCAAAAATTCAAAAAGTTTGTTTTTGTTTTATGAACACATATACTTAAATAACGTTATTTAAAATACATCTACACATGTAGTATTTAATTTATATTAACTGTAAATCAGATATATTTGATGAATATGTAGTGTTTCATTGAAGCAATCTCACAATGTGTCGTCATGTAAAAATGAGATTCTGTGAGTGTGTGCTGCAGGGAAGAGGATTTGTTTAAACTGATGTGAACCAAGTTAAGGACTTTTTATTGTTTTACGGCATTTGATTGATTCAATAATGCGTATGCATGCATATGTATATTTTTTATATTATATTATATTATTCATTCATTCATGGCCCTGCGATGGCCTGGCGAGCTGTCCAGGGTGTACCCCGCCCTCGCCCAGAGTCGGCTGAGATGGGCCCAGCCTCCCCGCGACCCTAAGTAGGAATAAGCGGTTCAGAAGATGAATGAATGAATGAATATTATATTATATTATAATATATTATTACATTTTTTTCTTGGAACTATCTTCCAAGATCCATTGATTCAAGTGAATGGCTTTAAATTATGGCTTCTGCACTTAATATTGTTTTTAACTATTCATGCATTTTCTTATACATTATTGAATTTGTGTCAAATGCTTTATCCCTAGAGCTAAAGTAAGCAGTTTTGCCAGTTATTTAAGTGGGAAAATAGGTCTGGTCCCTAAAGCCAACTTTATTGTGGTGAAGACATAAGGTGGGAACTGGACTTCTCTCAGCATAAGTATATTTGTATATATCTATCACCTCTGCTACACTGAAAGGTCAGTGCTTCTAATATAATGCAGTCAGTTTGTGTCAGTGCCGGGACTATGACTATTGTTTGGCCACCAGATGAAGCCACTTGTGGACTCTTGTTTCTTGTGTGTCTGTTCAGTGGTAGTTAATTTATGTCACATGTGTCTTGTTTGCCCATGTTGTATTTAAGCACTTGGTTCCACACTTGGTTTTGGTCAGTCTTTGAGTATTAACTGTGAGTATTGTATCTGCCCAGTGTCTAAATGTCTGCAAGCCTGCCTTTTGTTGGGATCTGACTAGTGTTTTCACCATGCTCTGTGTTTTGGACAGACGCTTTTAACAGAGCTTTTTTTTTTTTTTTTTTGGTTTAGCTGCTACCCTTCTAAGATTTTCAATCCTAACAGCCTTTTTGAAAAGTATTTTTTGTGTACTCTTTTGCTTTTCTGTGTTTTTACTGTCTTTTTGAAAAAGACTTTGGTTGAGACTGTTTGTATATATTGTTTCCCTTCTACAACCTAAACTTCACCTTCGTGACAGCCTCTGATTTTGTGTCCTCCATCTTGTGCCGCCTCTTGTGTGGTCTACCCCTGATAGTTTGCTTGTGTTTTAATTTGAAACAAACTGAGCAGCTGGCAAGCTGTTCAGGGTGTGCCTGTCTTTGCCTGGAGGTGGCTGAGATGGGCTCTGGGTTTCCTGCAACCCTAAAGAGGCATTCAGCCATTTGGGAAATTAAATTATTGTTTTACCCAAGATTTTTTATCTTAACCATTCTATAAGTACTAAAATCAGTCGAATTAAAGAATTAATAAGCATTGAAAATCTGATTAACCAAGTTTTTTTTTTTTTTTTTTTTTTTTTTTTTTTTTGATTATTAATAATTAAATAATTAAATAAATAAACCAATTTTATTTTCATATATAGGTAACAATGGAACATAATTACCGGTGCATCGAAAAGGTACATGACTATAGGCCAACAGATCTCTAGCTCAAATCCAGCTTAATATTGTGCATATGTTCCCCTTCCTGTCACTCGAATTGCTCACTGGCTAATCATGGGCAGCTGTCAGCTCATGCATACAAAGAAACAGATAGTAATTTCTTTCATGTATATTTAGGCTTCCCCTAAATATGAACGTGCCAGCAGTTTATAAAGATGCAGGTGGCAGCATCATGTGTTATGAGTGAGTGAGATAAGAATATTATATACTATTGTAATATATCCACAGTCTCTCTATTGCTTAACGATTACCAGCACTTTAAACACAGTGGCAATGACCAAAACTATGTGTCAGTGAAAAACAAATGACTAATCAATAGCCATCTCCCCAAGGAGAGATACATGGCTACAGCCACTTCTCCCCTGTCCTTCCAACTCTTATACACTTTGCTACATGACACAACTTTGATTTAAGCTTGGTAAGACTCAGTGAAAGGCTTTTACTTGAACAGCAGCTAAGTTTAACAATGTGTTTTTCACTTTCTTCCACATTAAATAAATTCAAACTTTACAAATTTATACACTGTGACATTACATCAGTTACATTAAATCTATTATTTATTCTTTCAGGTTTAGTGAATGAAATGATCAAGCAAATATGTAATTACTGTTTAAGTATCTGAACTTTATAGTGCTGTTTAGTAGCTGCATGTTTAGCAAATCTGTAACCGCTATTTAAAAGAGTAGGGTATGGGCCAGCAATAACAGATCCAAGGTGTTCCATAGCTCCATTAGAATGGCTCTTTGTAACTGAAACGATCATATAGGATATTTGTCACTCTCTGCGAGTAAACTGCCTCTGTGCCAGTTTTTAAATAATTGTTCTATTATACATATCATTATAAAATATTAGAGAGATATCAAAAGTAAATAGATACTATTTTGAGACATTTCTACACAGATATACATATATTATTTCCAACAGTCTGTTTGACAGTCCAAAGACACCTGTCAAAGTGTCCAGGTGGATGTGAATAGGATGCTGTTAATTCCTTAATCACTTAAGAGTAATTTAAATTTTTATGCAATCTGATATTGGCTAAGTCCACCCTTAGACCAACTTACAATATGCCCTCTTTGAAAATTAAACAAATCCTTTGCTCCTGATGTTCGTGGCATGGCTAGTAGCTATAAAAATTTATACACAATAATCTAAAAAAGTGTCTGTTTACTCCTGATATTTCTCTGTAAATAAGCTATGGTTTCCAATTAACATTATTTGTCATGAAGTGATAGTTAATTGCATAATGTTTTCCAAATTTCTTTCTGACATAATTATAAAAAAATATGAATCAGAAAAAATGAAGAAAGTTTTTAATAAAAAAAGGGAAATAGTAGCAATTTTGCATCATGACATTATTTATGTTTGTAGACTCTGTTCATACCCAACAACAAATCCCAGAAAACATGCCAGATTCTTTGTCAAAAGTGTGTGAGATTTAGGAAATTTCTTCACAAGTAGGGTTCATTAATGATTTGTAAATTCTATTTAACATGTATTGCACTCAAAACAATATAACAACACATTACTTGACTGTGTACCTCATACATTTTTTAAGGCATTTACCACTTTCTTAAGTAATCTTCCCACAACACTTAAAGCTTTTGGGATTAAAAACCCCCTTTATTTAGCAAGGAAGCAAATTACCTTCCAGGACACAGTTAACATAACACATCATAGTCACATCAGTATTTAATTGTTTTTATCCTATTACATCCTATAAATTGCACTTGTACCAACTTTAATTAGAATGTGTAACAGGCTTAAAATAAAGGAATTCATGTCTATTATTTGTGATTAATGAAAATAAGTTAATCAGAAAAAAAAAAACATTGAATATCCAGGGCTCATACAGTCTATAGTCCAAAGTAAATTAAAAATTCCTGCTTTTTTGAAAAGTGCTTTGTCCAACTCAACATATTATAAATACACGACATTTGGGTTTGTGTATTGCTAACTTGTCTAGCTTTCTAACCTTGCCTTGACTATCAGCCTGCTAAAATCTTGATGAGTACAGAGTAAGTTTACCAAACACAGCTGTTAAAAACTGTCAGTAAAAATTAAACTGGTGTGGCTCAGGCTTCATGAGTAATCAAAAGTGAATACTCATTCTAAACCTTTAATTCTTCACAATTCAGCAATAGTGTTGTAATTTTTTTTTTTCTCCAATATATTTAAGTTGTAAAGGTATGGGGAACGGAGTCAGCTGTCAGTGCACTGGATATCTTTATTTTACCTTTGGGGTATGCAGAGTTTAAATGGCTAGAACTGTATTTATTATTGAGAAATGTGTAAATAAACACCATTATCACTTTTCAGAACTGGATATATATTGTTAAAAATTTATCATATGAAGGGTTTTCACAGCCCACCAGATATATCTAGCAATGAGTTTGTGAGTAATGCCAAATTGAAAATTAGTTTTTAAACATAGTTGTATTTCACTGAATTAACTGTCAAACAACAGATTTTGTCACCTGGTGGAAAGCCTAAGGCTCTCAGTATTGTAGTCATGTATCAAAAGAATCATTACCATATCAAATTCTAACCCATGTTATTCTGCAGTTTTACTTTCTTACATTATGTTTGTAACAAAGGCCATGTTGTTTCAAAGGCCATACCTGTAATAACATGAAAATTAAAGATTGAGTAGGGTTCAAGAATTAGTAGTCATTAAGCATTACCACTTATCAACTTTTTCTCACAGCTTCATTTATACAGATTTTGTTGTTGAAAACCATTCAGAAAAGCTTGCCATGTGTTGTGAAAAAGCACTGCAATCCTTAACGTGTTAAATTATGACAAAGTATACATTTTAATGAACAGTGGAATGGCTTCAACCTGCTTCAGATGACAGGTAGGAAAGAAAAATAGATTTTTAATAACCTTAAAAGCTGCATACTACTTCATTAAACCTCATGCATTAGGGCCCTCTTAACTGCTGGTGCCCTGATTACTATACATGATGGAGCTATTTTGGATCTATTAAAGAGCAATAAGAGTACCATTTAGATTATTTGTGAACAAATAAAACAAAATAGTTTTATTATTACTATTAATAAAAGTAATAATAACAATAATAATGATTATGATGATGATGACAGATTACATTAACTGCTTTTGGGATGAATGTATACATTCATATACATAATAATAGAACTGATACTTTGGCAATTTTACATATCTGGACTTCTTGTACAAATTCAACACTCCAACAATCAAAGATGAGTAATGTCTACTAGTATGTGAAAATGGCACCCAGATGTTGTTAGATCTAAGACTTTATGAATGTAGAATATATATACTGCTAGACTGAATAAATCGACTACATTGATGATTGCTCACTGAGACAATGTTCCTAAGTTCCCTAATTGTCTTACTACCTTTCTGTGCTTGGCAGCCCTATGATTTCCATGCACTGGTTTTCTATGCATTGTAGGTCGTTAGCTCAGACTTTGAGATTGACTTTAAGCTTCTTGGGACATCTCTCATTCCACCTGTTTGTTTATGACTGTTCACAGCATCTAAAATCAGTTCTGCAATTCTAATCTTTGAATGAGGTTAACTGGTGTGTTTGAGTCTGATTCAGAGGTTATAATGCTCAACCACAGCACAGAAGAAAAAGTAAAACAGATCCTCTCAAGACTGACTTAAGATACACAGTTCATTATTTCATTCATTGTCAGTAAATATTTTATCCACATCTTGGTCATAATGGAACTAGACCCTATCCTAGGAACAAGGAACTAGGAACTAGTGCAAGTTGTAAATAAACCTGGGGCCAGTCTACCACCAAGTGCCAGTCTGTTAGCCTAAGGTGGATATCTTTGGGCTGTGGGAGGAAACCGGAGTACCTGGAGGAAACCCACGCAGGAACGGGATGAACATGCAAACTCCACACAGAAACGCCTGAGCTAGGAAATCAAAATCAGGAACTTCTTGCTGTGAGGCGGACATACTGATAACTACAACACTGCCGCCCATTTAATAATATCTTAAAACGGAACGACAAGAGGGAGCCACTGTTGACTGTGCGGTACATTTTAGCCTTCAGTCAGCACTGTCTGAGAAACCATCATGCTGCTGTGGAAAATATAGCTGCATGGGTTAAAGTGTACCTGTGATGAATTCATATTACTAACTCTTTAAAACAATCATGTATAACATCAGAGGTTCCATCAAGCAACATCAGTTCTTGCTTCTTGTACGAGTGCTGCCAGACTACTATTAGGCGTGCATAGCGACATGTTGCCATCTTCAATAGCTGTTCCAGCTGTAGAAGTGACATGAGATTCATTGTTTTGTCCTATTGGCTGTGCTGCATGCAGCAGACACCAGTCTACGATAACACATTATTGGCCAGTGCTGAGTTGTGTCGCCAGGAAAACGTTCAAAGCAAGCGGCTACACAAAGAACAAATGCATGACATATGAAAACAGGACATAACATCGTCACAAGGCCATACTCTGAAAACGGTTCCTTTTAGATGCAATTTAATAGTCTGCAAAGACCACTTAAACCCAATCTGCTATTGGCGTGAGCTCCAGCAGAACTACTTGGCAATCTAAAACCAGACGCTGTTCCTACAGAATTTCTTCATAAAAAACAAAATATGACAATGGACATGAGCAGTGCCTTGCCAAAAGCAACCAGTCAAAGGTAAGAGCCTTAAGTATTCGGGGAGCTTTATCAACTACAAAGTCCCTTGCAGCTTGTTTACTTGCCCTGGACAACCTGGCCCTAAGAGGTCACGTCACTTCTGGGAAAAAATTATTGTTCCGCATCGCACAGATAGTAAGCCACAGGATAAAACTGACCAGTATAGCACTTTTTATGGTCATTTATGTTTAATTAAGCTCTGTATCACTTAAACATAAACAGTATGCACAAATTATGATACAAAGAAGACCAATACCGGCACTCTTTAGACTCACTGTATACAGTTCACCGCTGCATTAAGAAATGTACTATGAAACTGTAAAAAAGAAGCCATACATCAATTCTACGCATAAATGTTCCTAAGTTTCCTGGGCCTGAGCTCATCTCAGATGGGATAAAAGACAGGAAACTGAGTGCTGTGATCAGATAAATCCACATTTGAGCATGCTTTCAAGGGGAAAAAAGTTCTCTATGCCAAAGATGAAAACTATTATCCAGATTGATATCAGCAGAAGTTGCTGATAACTGCCTGTTAAGATCTGTCTGCTATCGAAAAAATCTGCATATCATGAAACGGAGAATCAGACAACAGTAACCACTGACTATGAAGCAGCTGAAGTCTTTAATCAAGATTGTTTAACTAGCAAAATGGACAAAAATTCTAGTGTACATATAAGGATATAGATCTTTTTTTTTTTGTATCTCAAAAAGTAAAAATCTTTGTTACTATATCTACAAATCACTACTAATGAGTAAGATGACTACAGTGCAACATATGTATAAATAAAGCAATCAGAGCCTGGAAAAAAGAACAAGTGTGAGCAGTTCTAGACAACTAATCTTATGTATTATAATGAGTATTATGTCTGGGTTTGAGTCCATTGCATTGTTAAGGAAAACTGAAATTATTAAGTTAGAGACAGTTCTGGGAGAAGTCACAACAGAGAGAGGTGTCCAGGAGAACAATGACTGATTTTCCATGATACAAGATAATTTTCTAATAAAAATGCATAAATCTACCTTATAGAACTAATTCTATCAACACAGAATGTGATTACACCAAATACTGTGTGGCTATATTGACTTAGCGCCAGTAAATAAAATATTAAGCTACTAAGTTTCCAGAGAACAGAGCATGAACATGTTTACACCTCAACCATTATAAGCACCTCTTTGATTTATTATTTTTTTTAATTCAAGAAACAGTTTTCTATAGACTTGTCAAATAAATAATTCTGAAGCCCAATCAAAGAAAAAAATATCTTTCTTTCTTTTTCTAACTTTCTGCTGAATAGCTACATGAAAACAAGCAAAGTAGGAAAGATTGAAACTAATTGTTCCATCATTTTCCTGCATTTTTGACTTGCAAGCATGGACAGTGAACTCAGTCAAGGTTCATGTCCAGTGCATGCCAATTATTCAAAGATTATAAAGCCTCTCCTCCAGCTGTGAGCATAAACAGCTATAAAACTGCAACTTAATGTATCACTCTCAGAAGCAGCTCAATTTTTGACCACACAGCAGCCAGGTAAGGTCAATAACACAAACATTTCCAACAAAGAAACCAGCCTAAGAGCAGTTAGCATAAAGCTCAGGGTGCACAAGAGAGAGCCAGAGAGTTCCTCCCCAGCCCTGGTGACATAATTATGTGACATGTTGGACAGTTAAAATGGCAAAGGAGCAAAGGTTTTTATATATTAAAACAGTGGGTTATCATCCTGCTATGTCTATTTCTGCATTTTGTGCAGTTGTCAATATAGTGACAAAGAGTCCCGTAGACCGTACCTTTTCCATTTATTTGTATGCCATGTGTCATAATATAAGCAGATTACTGGGTCAATGGTTTTACTGAAATTCATTGATTTAACCATACAATAGCTCTTGAAAGGCTAATAACAATACAAGACTGCTGTTACATAATCCAACAATACATTTATTTGACAGCAATGGTGAAGACCGTATTCAACCAAATTAAGGGAACTATTTAAATAAATAAAATAAATAGAACCATTTGGAACGTAGGTAATAATAGAATTTATGAACTATTCTAACCATTGTATGGTTAAACCACTCAGAGTTAACTGCGACAGAAAAGCCAAAAATCTTAATGGGGTTATTAGGTAATCTACGGTGGCCGGGAAGTGCAAAACAAAAATACATTTTAAGATAACAAAAATACATTTTCAGAAAACAAAAATACATTTTCAGAAAACAAATTTACAAACGACTGCCTTCTTACGGAAAG
>JAQMYF010000013.1:21783540-21793806 GCA_030014195.1 Neosilurus mollespiculum | reverse complement strand
CTCTACCCCCCCCCCCCAGTTCCCGAGGAACCAGACCCCATCATTCCCCCTTCCTGCATTGTCAGAGCAGCCTCATGAGAGATTGAGCAAATTGTGCGCAGGGCACAGGAGGACCAACCCGACCCCAAGACCAGACCCCCCAATCATCTTTTTGTTCCGGATTCTGCCCACTCCCAGGTACTCCAGTGGGGGCATTCCTCCAAGCTGTCTTGTCATCCTGGGATAACGTGCACCCTCCTCTTCCTCAAGTGGCACTTCTGGTGGCCTAGTATGGCCAGGGACACTCAGGAGTTCATCTTGGCTTGCTCTGTCTGCACCAGGGCTTCCGCCCCATCTCTGTTACGTGGCCACACTCTCTTACGGGATTGCTCGTCCAGTGCTTCTGCCCCATCTCTGCTACACGGACAGCCTTTCTTTCAGGATTGCTTGTCCAGCACTTCCACCCTATCTACACGGATTGCTCCCTCACCTCCCGGGTCCCTGGTTCCCTCTGCTTCCCCTCTTGTACTCAATAAAAGCCTTTAAATTTTCATATCGCCTCCGGGTGTGCCTTTGGGTTCAACCTCACGTCTGGTTTCAAAACGTAACACTGTGATACTTGAGTAATATCAAAGTTAACAAATAAGTTGTCAATAGCAAATTGCTGTTGGTACATACAATTTTTGTTCAGTAGGGCTTTTCTTGTAATAGTTGTACCTGGATGCTACACAAAAACCAGAAGAGAACCTATTTCCTATCAGTGGAACAGGGTAGGAGAGTGTTCAAAACCTCTGAGCATCAGCAACATTAAAAATGCTAGTCTTGACTTGGGAAAAGATTATATTGCCACAAAAAAGTACTGTGACACACATGCCGATCACCTTCTCAGTGGTCTGCAACTAGGAAGCCCCATATGCAGCAATGCATTATTAATTTCAGCAGTTTGTGTGACAGCAGCTCTTCTGTGAGATCAGATCAGGCATACCAGCCTTTGCCACCATATGCCCAACTGAGCCTGGTATTTCCTTGGACCACCTTTTGTAGGTACTTACCACTGCTTACCAGGAACAGCCCATAAAACCTGCCATTTTGGAGATGAATAGACCTGGATCAGCCATAACATTAAGAACTTAAACAAAAGATTTACCACTTACAGGTGAGCTGAATAACATTGATTATCTTGTTATAGTGACACTGCCGATGAGTGGAATGTATTAGGCAGAAAGTGAACAGTCTGTTCTCTAAGCTAATATGTTGAAAGCAGGAAAAATGAGCAAGCATACAAATCTGAGTAAGGGTTAATTACTCTCCAAAATGGCAGGTTTTGTAGGGTGTTTCTGCTATGCACTACTACTACTTTAAATACCTTAACCACCATAAATAAGCAAACAAACAAATAAATTAAAAATATTTGAAGGTGTTGGGAAATGGACATTTTGAATTTCTGTTCAGTCATATTTTAGTTTGTTTATGGAAATGCTAAAAAGCACCTCAGATTAGAAAAAAAACTGTTCTAAGAACTTACTGTTGCTATTTCTTCAATGCCTCTTCTTGTCTGTATTTTACTTGCTGATTTGGCATGGTGTTAAAAAAAGACTGGAGACTGATGTGATAGGTATTTTATGCAATTAATACCTTTACATTAGATTAAAAGAAAAGTACAAAAGAAAAAAATATTTTAGTATATGTTTTATTAGCAGGAAAGTGTTGGCTAAGTGATAGTCCAGCAACTCTCACTACAGTACTTAAATATAATAGGTTGCTCATAAATAATTTAAAGGCACATGCTACTTCAGTTTTGAAGCAATTAAAAAAAAAAAAATCCAAAATCACCATGAGATATTCTCTGAACATGTTTAAATCTCACATATATGTCACTCTATGAGGTAATTAATAAAAGGTAATTTGTAACCACTTCCTAGAAAAAGGGACAACAGTAGCACTAGGGGATAAGCCAGCTCAGTGTGAATGAATAAATTACTGCTTCAGAAACTAAGGCAGGCATTATTTTTTATTTAGTCAGGTGTGAAAACTTTTCAGTTAGTCAGGTGTGAAAGTAATTGGCTATAGAAATATTAGCTTAAAGAGGGCCTTTGTAATGGCGCGTTTGTGTGTGTTAAAGAGAGAGAGAGAGAGAGAGAGAGAGAGAGAGAGAGAGAGAGAGAGAGAGAGAGAGAAAGAGAGAACATCCTACAGTGAACTGGCAGAGCTCCATGCTGAGAGTAGGTCTTTGGGTGAAATGATGGTATCAGCTCAGGGAGGGTGAAAATTCTCAAGTGGGCTCTTGTTTTGAATTTTACACTAATAGTAAACATGAAAGAGTCGGCTATAAAATACACTTCCCCTACACTTCTTTCTGTTCTCTGTTCCTTGAGGCTGAGTGCAAACCAAAACTGTGGAAATACTTTCTTGCATTTTTTCAGATAAGAATATGCCACATTATCACAATTGCATGTAGTTTAATGTTCAATATAATTACGTAGATATCAAATATAAAAAAAAAACTTAAATATCTTGAAAATAGTAGCCAATCAGCCATTTTATTTTCATTTTTGAATTCAGCATACCAAAATCCATAATTAAGAACACATTTTATTTCTGAAGCAGACAACTTCTAAAAATGTGTATACCAGTGTTATAAATAAGCACACAACCAATAAAACTAAGAAATGATGTGATTTTAACAAGACAGGGAAGGCATGGCACATTGATGTATTTGTCAGGACAATGAAATATCCAAAAATTAGTTATAATATAAAGAGCTAGGCACTGAGTGAAAGCAGCACTCTAGATTGAGGTCTCTACTGCTAGGAGTTCGAGCCTTGGTTTGCCTTTCTCGGCTGTTTACTACCTGATTTTTGCTTTAATTTATATCACCTGTTGTAATACATTGTTTGAATCTGCTGAATGAATTCATGGTAAGTCTCTTGATGGCACAATGGCATAGTGGTTAGCATGAAGGTTCTCGGTTCAAGTCTCAGGCTCAGTGACAGTGTTTCTGTGTGGAGTTTATATGTTCTCCCTGTGCTGGGTGGGTTTCCTCTGGGTATTCCAGTTCCCTCCCACAATCCAAAGACATGCACATAAGGCTAATTGGCGATTACAATTTGCCCCTAGGTGTGAGTGTGAATGTGTGTTGGCACTGCGATAGACTGGCAAGGTGTTTAAGGTGTACCCCACCCTCACCCAGAGTTGGTTCCAACCTCCCCAGGATCCTAGTAGGATCAAGCAGTTTAGTAAATTAGTAAATTGGTTGAGACTCAACATGACAATGGGAAGCCAAACTTGAACGTATGCAGCGCATCATTTAAAATAACTATTTACCCATGACAGACATATCAGGTGAGCTTTGCAGGATAGCAGGTGTAGTAAGGGAGTCTTTTAGGGATACTTATACGTAAACCATGCTCCATACATTTAAGCTGTTATGCTCATTTTAAGTTTGAAAGCTAAAACAAGGTTTAGGGACAAAAGCAACTGTAAAAGATTTCAAAAGCAAACATTGATCTATTGCATCATGCATACATGGGTTTCAGGATCCTTAAAAACAATTGTTATGAAACTCAACAGTACATAACGGCCAGTCAGCATCAGCTCAGCAAAATAGGGACATGGGACAAGTTGATGGAAAGTTGATGAAAGAACCACCCATGTATGGGAGATACAATGTATTCTGTGGTTATGGAATATATTATTTGTTCCCTGAAAAGTTAATACCGTCATTTTACCTATTGGTATGTATCTTTTTCATTCTTTTGATCGCTGATAATTTAATGGTACGTCAGTTATGTGACCGTTGACAATCTCTGTATTGTTTTAATGATGCCCATGAAACCAAAAGCAGCACTGTTTAATATGATTCCTTTTTATAATCATTGACCTGTATGGGACACAAAACAATATATTCCTTCATTTCAACAAACTGGTTGCAAGGTGATGCAAGGCGAGAGTGCTAACCACTGCACCACCGTGCCCCTAGAACAATACAATAGCACATTTGTCATGCTGCTGTGCACCAGAAGTGAAGGGTGGATGCAAAAATGCAGAACTGATTTGAAATGTTTATTAACCAACCAGGCAAAGGTATCTATAACCACAGTCCAAAAATCAAGGCAGGCACAGGTAACATGATGATGCTAATAAAATATCACAGGTATAACAAAACTCATGTCAGGTATCAGGCAGGCATAGATCATACACACAGCAGGCAATATCACAGGCTAGGTATGAGAGCGAGTAGCAAAACAGGTCAAACACTAGACAGTAATATAAACACATAGGAATACAAGTCTTGGCAATATGCTGAACACAGAGGACACACATATAACACTTCCTACTGTGTAATGGTTCATGCATGCAATTATAGTCATCTCCATTAGACACTGTCTAATAAGTTACACTATAACAATTAAGATAACAATACACAAAAAGAAACCCAGAAGTGCTAAGAACAAGATTTGAAACCCAGAAGTGCTAAGAATGAGATACGGAGGAAGATGGGACGGAATCTTGACATTATTTGATGTTTTACCTATTGATGTTTTTTTGTTGTTGTTGTTTTTAGTTTTTTTGTTTGTTTGTTTGTTTGTTTTTTAAATAAAGACTTATTTTAAATAAAATTTTTTCAACAAGTTCAAAAAAGTTGGGATGGTAAACCATTTACCTCTTTGCAATGTTGCCATTCCTTCTCACTTAAAGGTGTTTAAGGACTGAAGATGCCAAGAAATAAAGCATCTCAGATTTTTGTTTTATTTTCTTTCTGTAAACAGGTCTGAAGGTACAAAAGTACAGGGTTGCCATTGTCACATTTTTCATTTAAAAATTCACCACAGATTCTCAATTCCAGTGTACGTAAACTCATCCACAAATATGCATGGTCTCCTTCCTTATTTTGTAGATAACAGTGCCCTCGGACTTAGAATAATCTAATTTGGATGCTTTCAAGAAAACATCAATCTGCAAAGGATAGGGAGGTCCTATCTAGTCATTATATCATATTCATAAAAATCATAATTTATGTATTTCAAAAACAGCTTTTGTTTAAGTGAGAACCTATTCCATTGTGGAAAGTAAAGGGTATGGAATTGGACAGGGAAGATGCAAACCTACTTCAAATCCATTCACAGCCTATATCGCTATGATGACAAACCAGTGTTCTTGTTTAAAAAGTGTTTTTGTTTAAAAAAAACAAAAAAAAAAATTTATATGAACAGGCCTGAGAGGAAAGTTAGGCAGATACAGGACTACCGGTGGATGTCGGCTGAATGCAGAACACTGAATGGTTTGTAACTGTGTCATTAAACATAAACCATGTCCCTATAACCATGGGAAATGAGAGTATTGTCATACTAAGCCTATTTTGAAGTTAGAAGGTGAATCATGGAGAAAGGTTATGTGTCAAACTGATTGACAGTCTTGATATATAACAAAAGCTACAGCAATAATAGCAATGATAGCAATATCCTTGCATTTCCGATCCTTGAGTATTACTTGTACTGTCAAATGTGCGTTTGCAGAACTTCTCAAGGCTGCAGTGCTTTACTTTGTAAACAAAAAGCAGACGTCTCTGCATATCTGAAGACCACCCAGTTCTACACCCAGTTGTACAATGTTTTATTTATTTGTGAGAATCTCATGTGCTCATTAATCACTGACCAATTCCCTGCTATTTAAATGCTCATTATGAATGTTGGGGAAAAAATTCTCCATAGCTTTACCTTGCAGTCTCAATTATAAATAATGATGACTTCTGAGACATGTGGGGATTGCTGTGGACTTGAGGTGCCTTGGACTCCTTTTGTGCTGCGGCAATACTCATTTGTTGTTAAAGTTTTGCACTTCATAGCACCTATGACTCTGAGATCCATTTGACTTGCGGATGCTGTTTCTCATACAACTTTCCCACAATTTTGTCTTAGTTAGAAACTTATGTAGGGTCACACCTTCGGCAGGGGTATGTAAATACCCTGCTGCCACACAATGATAAGGCATTTTGTTAAAGTAAAATAAAATAAAACAAACAAACAAATACATTTTAAAAAAATCTGTCATTTCTGGGTCATTTTTAGTTTCAACTTTTGTTGTTATCAGGGTTTACTTTTTTTTTGTGGTGTGACTGCATGACAGATGTGTTGTACACCTTTGAAAGGCTATTATAAAATATAATAGGGCTACTTTTAAGATTATGATGACACTGTATACTTGGGACAGTAAGAAAAATTCATGCCCTGTCATTACTGTATGAGGAAAGCTTGAATTTGTCATCTTCTCAAACTGTAAAACGTAAACATATTTGGTAATATTTCAAGTTGCCAATTCGATTAAATTTTTCAATAATTCATTATTTTCCAGCAACAATTCAATATATCCCAGCCAAAAAAATCCTGTAGTTTCCTATGTTAAAAACCATAGGTAAAACCTATAGGCTCCTACGATGTTTTTGTCACTTTCCTATAGGTATTAATATAGGGAACTGTAGAAAATACTATAGGTTATTATAGGTTTTCTATAATAAAGTTTACTATAGTAATTCATATACTTTCCTATAGGTTTTCACATGGGTTCCTATAGTTTACTATAGTAATTTATATACTCTCCTATTGGTTTTCACATGGGTTCCTATAGTTTACTATAGTCATTCATATACTTTCCTATAGGTTTTCTCATAGGTTTCTATAGTTTACTATAGTAATCCATATACTTTCCTATGGGTTCCTATAGTACTTCATATACTTTCCTATAGGTTTTCACATGGGTTCCTATAGTTTCCTATAGTAATTCATATACTTTCCTATTGGTTTTCACATGGGTTCCTATAGTTTACTATAGTAATTCATATATTTTTCTATAGGTTTTCATATTGGAATTCCTATTTTTTACCAAAAATATTAAAAAAAAAAAAAAAAAAAATTAAATAATTAAGGAAAGACATATTGCAGTAATTAGCCCCCACATTTATGTGGAGCCTTTAAATGTTTGTTAAAGAAAGTTGGAAGCTGCATTCTGTTGCTTCAGGATCTTAGTCAAATCACCAGCAAACTGCTTTGCATTAATTTATATCAAATTGTATAAATGTGCTCAGTAAAAGTCTGGTAATTCATAAATGTTGAAACTACAAGTTTTCGTAAAATCTTAAAGTTCTAGCCTTTTATGAATATTCATTAGTTAAAGCTCCTGTTGACTTAATAAAGCTTCCACTTTTTCCACTGAAATTGTGCATTTTTATTATGTTACTACAATTTGTATATAATATTATCTGTATAATGTATTGTTTACTGTGACATATTTGTGACAATAAATCACCTTTTCTTGTCTTCTGTTTATCCCAGTCCAAGTTAAGGACCTTGCTTAAGGGTAAGACATGCCAAGTTGTTATTACATAAATAAGGACTCTACATAACAATCAAACCATGTACAGCACCCGATGCACAAACATATAATTTTGTTTAAAATCAGGGGTGAAACTAGAGGGGTGTGTGGGGGAAGCCACTGCCTGCTTGAGAGCCCGTGTCTGCCATTTGATTCAAGCATTATCCTCTCGGAATAATGATTTCTAATCCCAAGTAGTATATACCATACTAATCACAGTTATGGCTGTTCCATATTCCATGAAAGCCATCAAACGGAGATGTAGTAAAGTTCAGGATAAACACACTGTCACAGCAGCCATATGCTTCCCTATGAGCAGAGTGGGAGCTATGCCCACATTGCTGTGATGTGCTTGAGTGGTGACAAACAGACACTATTCTACCCAGGTGCTTGATGCAAATGATTGGATACAACACAGGAAACAAACTTGGGGACAGCTCATGCTAGCTTAGTAGAGTAGGAATTGCACAGTGATCAACTACTCAGACAGCACTCTCAGCTAACATTCGACAGATGGTGTGGTTATCTACCCAAAACATCCAGCTGTGAAGCTTTGACCTATGAATTCTGAGCTTTTTTTCTGCATCTCTTGAACATTTTGTGCTATGATTTTGCCATTGATTTTCTGGTTTGACCTTTGAGTCTGTTTTGTACTTTGGACTTCTTAGAGTCTGTCTGCCTCACAAGTTTTCAAAATAGATGCTCTAACAAAAAACATGGATATGGATCTCCATCTCATGTGCAAATTCTACAGATTATGGTAAAGTCAGTGTTGGCCAGCAACACTTGTTCACACAGACCAAATTAAGCTTAAGGAGCAGGGCTTGATAGTGCAATATTTGCAGACTGAACTGAAAGGTAAAAGAAGTATAGAGAATATTTTGTATTTTTCCAAAGAACAAAGCACTTGCTGGCAAACCTCTAAACTGACTCCATATAATCATTAGCTTGATCTGACAACGTTCCACATAAAGCAATATTTCTGATTTCCTTTGCCTGTTTCCTCCTAAATCAAATTGCCATGTCATCACACAAGGTGGGTTGCTGGTAAAAACTGAATTTTTCATAATGTAGGGGAAAGAAAACATAAGACATAAAAATACCATAAAAACCATAAAGGCAAGCCATATGGTTTGAACAGAAAATAGAAAAAGTACTCGCAGTGTCCGGAGGTCTTGCCTGCATACGTTCAACATTCACATCATATTTATTTGACTATGCTTTTAATTAATTTATGTTTTTTCTAATTGTTATTTTAATTTTTTGTAAAGTACCCTGAATAACTTTGTCTATGAAGTTGTGCTATAGAAGCTCACCTTTGAGATTATTTAAAAATTGCACTTTTCCAAACACTTCCAAACAAAAGAGCTTCTAAATATGATCTTCCACTGAAGAAGTCAATAATGTAATGTTTTCAAATATTGTAAAATATGTTACCTGTACTCAAATGTATGCCTATGGCTAATTGTCCCCTTCTAGCTTGTAGTTGTGATCCAATTTTACCCATTCACATTTGAAGCATGTCAAAAATTCCCCTCAGGGTATACATTCATCAACTTCCTCCATGACACTGTGTGATAATTAACTGCCACAGCAACCTTTACTAGCTTGACACTGTTGATGATCACCTGGTGAATGAAAACAACAAACCTCATTTTCACACCTTTGGGGTAGCATTACATTTGTTTTGGAAAAACAAACTGAAAAATGTATATCAATTACCTTTTTTTCTATGAGAAAACTAATTGCCCACTCAATAAGAACTCACCTTTCTACTCAAAATACAATTATATTTTCTTTAAGTAATAGAAGTAAGATAATAGGGTTACAAATATTTGATCATACTGCCTCTTTCCTCCTTCTCTTAGTGACCTAATTTCATTATTAAAGATTAATAAATACGGTATGTCCCATGCTCTTCAAATAAGAACCATAAAAAATGTGCTTTAATTTTATTTATTTATTTATTTTAAAAACCCACCAGGACCTAAAATGTGCTTCACTTTAACACCCACTTGATATCATTTTGGGTCACCAGTTGTTAATATAATAGGATTTTAATTACAATAACAGTTCTGGGGAAATCACGTGATAATGACGTAGCATCGCCCAGTACTTATTACTTCGATGTACTGTACAGTAGTGTGTGTATACAAAATGGGATCGATCATGAGTAATTTTGGGGAGGTCTTTTTATTCTTTTGAGCTGGTCCATCAGGTCCTGGCCCAAGAAGATGCTGCTGCAGGGAGTGTCATGATGGTGAGCCCGAGGAAGACACAGATCGTTCAAACCAGGATAGCAGGCTGCAAAATAATGAGTTGCGTAATTGCGGTCAAAAGTGCCATGTAATGAACAGCCGAGTGGAGTGCCTGTGCTGCTTCAAACTCAGGGCCCTGAAACAAACTCAGCAGGGCATTTTCGACATCCATTCGTGATTCAACCACTCATCCTTAGGATAAATGAAGTACCACACATCTTTGTTCCTTCCTGAATGGTTTGAACAACCAAAAACCATATAGTGAGGCACTGTTCTTTGTTTTGTTATCCAACCTTATCATGCGCGTTCCACAATGATTATGGACGCCATGGGCGATGTGACTTCATGATCACAAACTTTCTTCTAGGATTTTGCGTTACTTTAATTAATCAAGCTAATTAGGGGCAATAAAATCCTGGTTTATTTACTTGGTAAAAATAATACAACCAACAGTTGTTCTTCACTGCAATCTTTAACTACTTTTGTTTATATACTGTGTGCACAATTATTAGGTAAGTGATTATTTTGACCATATCATCATTTCATCCATAATTTCCAACTCCAAGCTGTATAAACTTGAATGATTATTGGATTTAATGCATATCAGGTGATGTGTATTTGTGTAACGAGGGAGGGTGTGGCCTAAGGAGATCAACACCCT
>JAQMYF010000013.1:21721156-21736090 GCA_030014195.1 Neosilurus mollespiculum | reverse complement strand
TATATATATATATATATATATATATATATATATATACACACACACACACACACACACACACACACACACATACACATACACACATATACATACACATACATACATACATATACGTACATATACACATACTCCTATATATACACACACATATACAAAAAAAACAAAAATAATAATAATAATAATAAATAAATACATAAATAAAATTTAACAAAAAAGAGAGCGTAGTGACCGTGCCAGCATGCAAAACATGTGGAACAAGTGAGTGATCGAAGTGGCGAGCAAGAATGATCGAAGTAAATGCGTCCACACCTCCACAGAGGCCAGAGGCAGACCAGGGCAGCCCAGAGACCCGGACCATCAGCAGCAACCTCGGAGCACGAACCCAAGCCACCCCACACCGAAGACGACCACGGGCCCACCCGGAGAGCGGCAGAGGAAAGCCCCAGCCAGAGGCCCTAGCAAGCCAAGACTGGCAGCTGCCGACCCCGCCAGGTCCCGGCCACCCAGGGTGGCTACAGCATTGTGCCCAGGGCCCCAAGGGCCCGGGGGCAATCCCCCCTCCTCAAGGCAGAGGGCCCGCACCACGCCCAGGAGAACCAGGCCCCCAGACAACCACCCAGCGTGGGCCAGCACCCACCCCGATGCTCCGGCCGCACAGCCCGGAAACCAGGGCACCTACGACCCTCCTCCCCGACCCCCCATGAACTCCTAAGATGTTATGCTTACATATTTAGAAGGATGAAGATTATCATATAGCAGGTGATTATTGAGTGTGAGGTATGAGTATTCTGGGATTAACATGGCTAAAAGCCATTAAAAGCCAACACTAAAACAAACAACTACAGCAACCTAACCTAAAATAACTGACCCCAATAATGCTGCTAGTATATAAATTGGATTTTAAGGATGACTGTGTGTACATAAGCTTGCTTTGTGTTTTGGGTGAAGGTGAAGGGAATCCGAAAAAAATATTTCTGCACTAGAGCAGGGGAGGAATTTAGCAAAACTAAGCTACTGGCCAACAGGACTTGTGGAATTATGAAACTACTTGTCCTTCATATTTACTGGTCTGTAACACTATATCTTCTTTGCCTATTGGATTTGTCAGGTCGCCAACAGGATGACTTGCTAGCTAATTTCACTCGCCCTACAGATTTTTGAATCGATATGGGCCAGCGGACTAGAGTTAATTACTACACCTGCTAGAGCCTATCACAACCATGTTACGCCACTGTCCTAGGTATTACAGTGGGTAGCACAGTATAGAGTGCTATCAGACTTCATTCATAAAATTGCACACTGAGTTGAGGCAAATTACATGGCAAGTATTATGGACTTCACTGATCACAAGTCAATCTGCTCTGCCTAATGACCAGCTCATCTTTCTGTCTAGTTAAGTAGGAATTTGGTTTACTATCAGGCTATGCCATAACCTTCATCTGAAAAGGCAATTTGGATTCAGTGCATAAACTTGCAGGAAGGAGCGAAGAAAGCGAATCCCAGCTGCTGAGGACTGATAAAGCTTTTTGAATTTTGCCTTTGTCCAGAATATAGCAGCAAGGTGGATATGGCAGGGTGAGTTACATATATCTACGTTACACCAAGGGCATACTGCCATGTTTTCATGGTCATGCACACACATTATTACCTGTCACTGTATAGAAAATTTGAATTACAGAATTACCATGACTAGAGAAGATGAAAGGATTGGCACTTATTGTGCAATCTCTAAATGCTCAGACATTAGCAACTCTAGACACACTGTATGCATGCTTTCCATACTACATCATGTACAAATATTTTGTTTTTCATTTTTACATTACACTTCTCACAGTTGGGAATAACACAGTCACATCTATGCAACTGTGTTAATAAATAAATAAATAAATGTAAATAAATAAATTTATTTTATGAACCGCTTAATCCTAATTTGGGTCACGAGGAGGCTGGAACCTATCCCGGCCGACTCTGGGCGAGGGCAGAGTACACCCGGGACAGCTCGCCAGGCCATCACAGGGCAGAACAATGCTGACAGTAACTCAGTAGCCAACATTGTAAATCCAAAAATATATGTATAAATTAATTAAAAAATAATAACAATAACAAGTAGTTTTTCCTGTGAAGACTAAATTTTACACAACATGAATCAGAACCTGGGGCTAAATATGTATTGGCAAATATATATCAAAATATTACTCAGTCTTAAGTAATGTTGTGAAATCAGCTTTATTAAAAGGTACATATCTTATTTGTTTTAACTTCTATTAGCAGTTCATTTTGGCTAAATATAAATGTTTCACATTGAAACCACTCCAGCTCACAGGCTTACTGTAGTATCTGTTATTCACCTGTTTTATGTCGTGTTTTTGTTTTGTGCCTGTTTAAAATAACAAGGCAGTGTGACCAGAGGAATGAATGTTCTTGCACATGAGCAATAACTTGGCAGTGCAACACTGATTCGTGGAAAGTGAAAAAGTCCAAGATCAAGTGTCCTGTGCACTCAATTCATGGTGGTGATGTTTATTAATATCACCCCACCTTGTGCAGGGGTCACTGACACCCGAATACAGAAGAAGCTAATGGTTTCAGAAATCAGAAAAACATCATGGTTGATTCTATTTTGTTTCCATGAGATAACACTGTAGTTCATGTTTATTTAATATGCATGGTAAGAGAATGGGCCCTTTTAAAGACCCCAGGGACCAACAAAACTTATGAATAAGGGGAAATGATGTGAAAAACCATAAACAACATTGATGATGTTCACAAGAAGTGATGAATCCATGGAGTGCTAATATTTTAAGGCAAAGAGGATATTAATTTGGTTTTAGGGGTTTAAACACAAAGGATAGAAAAGTGCTGAATCAGCGAATAGGCCTAGCAGTGAAAAACAAATAAAAGATTAAAACAACAGTGGTGACAAAACAGAGTCAAAGTGAAAAAATATTTATTTGGTCAACAAAATTAGAGGACAAAGCAAAAAAAAGGAAGGGGAAAAAAAAGATTAACAAGTGGACTAATGTGAAGCAGGAAACAACTTATTGAAGCATCAAGCCTGCTGAATCGTTCCCCTGGTCATGCTGTTGTGATGTTTAAAGAGTGCAGAGTAGCCGTGGATATGGCTGGTAGTTTCAGTGAGCAGTTGAGCCTTGAATAGCATCCTCATACCTGTATGACCATCATAAAAATGGGACTTGTTTAGGTGAACCAGGCTTCTAGTCTGATGACACCTTAGGCAAATGTCATTTTATGGTGTGTAAAAGTTGGTGCTGACCCAAATAAAGTCGAAATGATTGTCTCTGAATAGCATGCTATTTGACAAAGACATCCTTTACACTTTGAAAGTAAATGTTATGGTTATGTATGTGTGAAATGTTGTGAAAGACCTCTCAAAAATAAATTAAAAATGACATATGGCTACAACAATTTATAAGCATACTGATAACAATTATTCCCTTCAGGCTTCATGGATATTGCGGAATACTCCCCAGGAGGAGGGACAATGGTCATTATAGCCATTGCGCTTCTTTATGACATCTACTGCCTGCCATTTTGATTCAAGTATTGTCCCGAGTTTGAGAGGTGGATAATATCAATTTTCCGGAGATAGTAATAACATGGAGATACCAATAACACGGTACCAATCAATTACTTTGTAGTATATACTAATACAAATAGTTGGTAATCTTTTATTTAATTGTTTGGCTCAACAACATTTGAACGTTCCTCACTCAAAGTCAAATTAGAGACCATTTTTAAGAGCACAAAATGTAGAGTCAGAGCATAGAGCATTCTCTCTACAGCAGCTGCGTTATACTCTTTTCACACATACACATTCCAGACACTGCAATCACCACATTCTGGGAAAACACGGTGATCGCAGTGATGAACGATGGTAAATGTACATGAATTTTTGAAGGTAGTCGTCAGGTCGCTATGTTTGCCAACGCTCCACAAAAAGTTTTCCTTATAAAACTGTAGTGCTGTTGATCATGAAAAATGTGTCAAAATTTACCTGAGAATGTACAAAATGAACAAAAGACTTATTGCTTGTAGTCTGGTCATTCAAAATTGTATATATAACATGAGGAAAAAAATCTAAACTTGGAAAGGGGTTGCGGAGCCTGGGAGCCATTACTGCATTTCCCTTCCTCCACCACCAAGCCAGAGATATTAATCCACATCCACCTGAAATTAATTTGCTGCTTCTTAGCCTTTCACATTTTCTTTTTTAGATTGATACACACCGCACATCATTGTTTTCTGATAAGACTGTTGCTCATTTAAAATGAACATTAAAAAATCCAATCATGGAAATGAAAGGAATAACTGATTAATTGTCACATAGGCTATTTAAAAACTAACTGAGCAAATATATCATATTTCAGTATTATTAAAATGATAGCAAATATATGAATTCTGTTTATTTTATTTCATTTGAAATAGCTCACACACCTCTGTATTAACTTCATCACTTGGTTAATCTCTCTGGGTTTAATTGATTGTTTTAGCTTTGTGTTACCTCTTTAAACCAGTCTGATCCAGAGCTCTGTTTGTACACCATTATCTTAACTTGTTTGCGTGTTTGCGCTCTGAGGTTTGTCTCGGCCATGCAGGCTCGAGCAGCTGGACTGAAGCTTCTGGGCTTTCTGTCAGATTCTGTATAGTATACTCTTCAGCTCTGTGGACATTATCTGCAAGTCTGTCTGTCTCATGAGCCCTTTTGTATTCATTCAGTGGGTTTTCCTTTTTTAAATAATAATAAACTCATTCTCACTGCTTGTTAGGACTAACTGAACACTTTCTACATTTTATTTCTACATCTTCAACAGACAAATAGTAAATAAATATAAAATATTCTATCTAATCAGATACGGCTTTGTGACAAAGTTGTTTCATTCGATTATACTATGATTATGTTGTGTTTCCGCAAATGGATGTTAACTTAAGGTAGATAGGCATTTATTTTAACACTTACCGTAAAATCATTCAAAATAAATATACATACAAGTGACGTATCAGAGTAGCTAGCATGCGTACCAAATATATGTTCTGCGATCAGCTCACCTGCTACCTCTTCCAAGTATTATGCGCCATCAATTGTCACACACCACAAACTACCTACTTATATTCTACTTGAATATTTATTTATTTATTTTTATTTTTTTAACAATGTAAAAATGCTTTTAACAATGTAAAAATGACACACATTAAGCGTTGTGCATGATTTAATGGCGTACAGTGAAGGCATACTTTGGGGGCGATCTAGTCGCATATGGAACTTACTGGATGAAGTTAACACATACAATAGACATACAATGAACGTACTTCATTGGTGACCATTTCTAACCTCCCCAACCACCTGTGTTTCCTGAGAACACAGTGAAACACAGGCAATCCCTCGACCAAATGTGAATGTGTGAAACGGGTATCATGGACATCACAAACGAAATATCACTTATCCTGAAGGCATGATAGAGAGATATTGACTGTATGGAATTAAATATTGAACGTGTAAGACATTACATATTTATTGTTCATTACTGAGAGACTAATACATTTTCTTTTCACAATAAATTAATTAACCAGCTTCATAATGGACCAATCAGTCAACTATACAAATAGTAATTAGCTGCAGTGCTAATGTGAAATAAAAGTTCTGCTGAAAAATTTATAAGACACACATAGCTCTCTTCTCATCAAAGAAACTTAATCTTTAAAGCAAAAATTTTCAGCAAACATGTTATTAAGCATTATTTTCTTGATACTAGGTTGGTGGCAATAAATTTATGACCCCTTTAAATCTTACTATATTTCTATAGAAATATGACCTAAAACATCAGTAGATTTTCACACAAGTACTAAAAGTAAATAAAGAGAATTCAGTGTGGGGAAAATTCAATTATACTTAGTCATTAATTTATTGAAGAATATGACCAATTGTTACATGCCTATGAGTGATGTAAATGTATGTGAACCTCTAGGATAAGCAAGTAATTTAATTGTGAATTTAGAGTCAGTAGTCAGTCCACAGTGAGACAGATGAAGAAAATTCAAGACCATTGTTACTTTTCCCAGGAGTGGACAAAAATGACTAAGAACAAGGTGATAAATAGTCTGTGTGGTCACATAGGAATGCAGAGTTACATCTAAACCAGCCTCTTAAACAATGGTTAATGTTAATGTTCTTAAGTCCATAACCTGAAACAACAATGGTGTTAATGGCATTGTGGCAAAAAAAAAATCCATCCATCAGCAGTTTGCTTAAAATCAAGTGGGAAAGCACAAGAAAAAATTATAAAAGATAAGATTAAAAAAATAAAACTTTTTGGTTTAAATGATGTGGTATACTTGGATGATATATGTTTATTTACTTATTTATTATTTATTTGTTTATTTTGGCAGGTATTGCAGTACAAGGAGGTCATACCAGATACTGAAAGCATTCTTGTAAACAAATGAATAATCAAGTATAATATCTAGCCTTATTTGACTGATTAAATTCTCTTTATCCATTTTTAGGATTGTGAAAAAAAGATGTGTTAGGTCATGTTTATGCAGAAATGAGGATTCCAAGATGTTTGCTAACTCTCAAGCACCACTGTAACTCTACTTTAGAATTATCACACAGTAAGAAAAAGATTGTTGCATCTATCTACAATCATTTTTCTGTCAGAAGCATTCACTCTTCGGAAGATATTAAACAAGTAATAGATAAAAGCCGACAGCAATTTAATCTGTCGATGCACATGACCGACAAAATTTGTCTGCTTGTCTATTTCAGTATATGAATAAAGTTTGAGTGTTGGACTTTGTGTGCAGTTTTAGTTTCTAGTTTTTATTAGAAATTTCATTCATTCATTCATTCATTTTCTGAACCACTTAACCCTAATTAGGGTCTGGGCGATGGCAGAGTGCACCCGAGGCAATGCAGCCTACTCTTTAAGGAAGTCAGCAGAGGTTCTTTTACATGCCTCCCACCACAGACAGTGAGAGACATGGTTGGCCTTTGATATTACAGTTAGCTGCACTGGGGGTATTTGAAATTTGTTATACATTTTAATTTTTCTTGAGTTTTGTAACCATAGTGTACAAATTATGCTTCTTCTTTGTGTGTGTGTGTGTGTGTGTGTTGTGTTTGTGTGTGTGGTTACCACATGTCAGTCTATGTGATTGTCAGTCTGTATGGTCCCACCCAGAGAGCAGAGCTAATTATGCTTTCTTGACTTCCACCCCTAGATGAACATATAATTCCAACTCCAATAAAGCACTACAATTTTTTTTTTTGTGTCTGTGCAAATCTTCAGATTCAGACAGTTCCTTTTTGCCAACTTCTAGTTTTTGGATGAGAAAACAAATTAATCTCTATAGGCATAACCTGCTCTGCACTGCATACCTTTCCTCATGTGTTGGATATATAATATATGGCCCAGCTTCAGGGGAGAAATGCATGGATATTGACTTAATAAATATATAATATGGAAGAGACAGACCTGGATGTAGGTTTTGGCCTTCTTGCCTTTTTCCTTTCTCTGTAATTTTCTTTTCTGATAGGAGAGCAGACATCTGTCAGTCTGCTTTATAAAAACTCTTGGCAATTTACTCATGTTTAACAGCTAGAGAATGGAAAAATTCTAAAGTTGTCAGCAATGTTCAACAGAAGATAAAAGATTCTGGGGAGAATTTTTTTTAATGTGAATATGCCTAAGCTCTATAAACATACACATGCTGCCAGTTCCTGTATTCTTGCACTGTCAGAAATGTCTAATTTAGTAATTGCAGAAACTCTGACATCCTGATGAATACCAACCCCCCTGCTGAAAGCAGAGAAAAAACCAACAGCAGTACAGGTAATTATTTCTGTTAATGGACCTGGAAAAATGCACTGTTAAAAAAGTTAGGCTAAAAAAAGAAAGAAACATTTATGATGTGTGCATAATACATCTTTATCCTTGTCAAGGTTGCAATGGTTCCTGAGCCAACAGTAGAATATTTGACAAACCACTTAATTCTATTAGGGTCACAGGGAGGCTGAAACCTGTCTCAGCCAAGGGCAGGGTACACCCTGAACAGCCTGCCACTCCATTGCAGGGCCAACGCACACACATACACAACCATTCACATTCACACCACAGGCAACTTGGAACAGCCAATTAACCTAAAGTGCATGTCTTTGGACTGTGGAAGGAAACAGGAGTACCTTGAGGAAAATCACACAAACATGGGGAGAACATGCAAACTCTACGCAGAAATGCCCAAGCCTGGGACATGAACCCATAACCTAACCCATGTATTAATCTTTCACTGTTCCTGCCACAGAAGGTACAGACCACCCATACCCTGACCACCTTATTTCCACATCTTTTCCTCCACCAAAGTCAAAAAGTCAAAACCCATAGAAAACAGTTCCAAACCAAGCTGTTACATGCAACCAATTAGTACAGGTTATAAGGCTGTTATATCGTCATGGATTCATTGTTAGGCACAGTGTATGACTGAAAGGGTATATCACCACTGACCTTTTGGAAAATCAATTAAAATACATTTCCATGTTTTTTACCCCCTTTGGACTCACTGTGTTGCATATTTAAACAGCCTGTCTATTACTGATCTGCCTGAGTTCATTATATCAATAATTGTTTACTGACTGTGTGTGTATGAGTCTGGAAAGTGTATGCTGTGTTTTGCCTTTTATAAAACAAAGTAGTAGAAATAACCCTAGGCAATAAATACCCCATCCAAATTGATGTTAGCAAACATTCCATTATATCCCAAGAGAAAATATATTTTGCACGTTTTTCAAATTTTCCTATCTAGTCTCCTGTACAAAAAAATAACATCAGCAAAATGCAGAACTACAGTCATGATACAGCGTTTAAATGGACTTGTCAGAGAAGTGCTTGGGATTTAGGTAAGTTATTAAGTTCCTAGGTGTGACCTACCAGTGCTCAAGCACCAACTTGTGTTGCCACAACACAAGTCTCTGTCTCTTGCATGATTATATTGTATCTTAAACTGTAATTTGCACTGTAATTTACTGTTATCCTTAAGACAAATATCTCATGTTATGTTGTGTATTTCCAGGAAAATATACTTGCCAAATCCTTTACTTTGGTTCTATATAAAGTGCATGATACATTGCTACAGTTACACTCTAACAGGAGACAAAGTATCTAAACAAATACTGTGTTCTATGAAAAATGCCTTAAATCCAATCTTAAAATAGACCCTTCCAGCTGCACTACCCTGCTTTTCTTATTCCAGCCAATTGGAAGTGTAGTAAACTTGTTCTGACAGCCTCTGATCCTGCTAATCTGTCAGTTCCAGTACATGTCTTTGCATATGGTGCTGTACTTGAACTGTGATTACGAATGCAACCCCACTGCAAAGAGCTCATGGAAACTCTATCTGAAATCAGACTGATGGGGGTGAACAAGCTCGCTGATTTCCCCAACTGGACAACCTCAAGCCATGTTTGGGATGAAACAATGATACTAATTTCATGAGTGCACTATTGCTAAGTAAAACAATCCTGGAAGCTAGAAATGATTGCAGTGCACAATTAAACATGAAATGCATAACTAGGACAAGGCAGTGAGATGTATGTTAGTGAGGTTAAACTGCAGAGTACATTAAGTATGCCACCAAACCAGAAAAAGTAATCTTTTAATTTCATAGCTTGAATCAATTGATACAACAGCCAAAAATAATAACCTTGAAAACAGTACTTGTATATATAAGGCATCCATCCATGCATTTCATTTAGCCTGAAAAAAGCAGAAAATATGACCTGAAGTTTGCATGACTCAGTGCCGAAGCAAGTATGCTTTCATTCAAAACACTTTATGTACAGGTGAAACTTGAAAAATTTAAATATCGTGCAAAAGTTCACTTATTTCAGTAATTTAACTTAAAAGGTGAAACTAATATTCTAATATCTTATAACTAATATCATTAGATTGCAAAGTGAAATATTTCAAGCCTTTTTTTGTTATAATTTTGATGATTATGGCTTACAGTTTATGAAAACGCAAATCCAAAATCTCAGAAAATTAGAATATTACATGAAATCAATAAAAAAGGATTTTAATTACAGAAATGCCAGCCCATGCATATGTACTCAGTACTTGGTTTGGGCCCCTTTTGCATGAATTACTGCCTCATTGCGGCGTGGCGTGGATGCTATCAGCCTGTGGCACTGCTGAGGTGTTATGGAAGACCATGATGCTTCAATAGTGGCTTTCAGCTCTTCTGTTTGGTTTCATGTCTCTCATCTTCTTCTTGGTAATGCACCATAGATTCTTTATGGGTTCAGGTCAGGCGGGTTTGCTGGCCAATCCAGCACAGTAATCCCATGGTCATTCAACCAGGTTTCGGTACTTTTAGCAGTGTGGGCAGGTGCCAAGTCCTGCTGGAAAATGAAGGCAGCATCTCCATAAAGCTTGTCTGCTGAAAGAAGCATGAAGTGCTCTAAAATGTCCTGGTAGATGGCTGCGTTGACTCTGGACTTAAAGCACAGTGGACCAAAGCCCTCTTTTCTGATGAGAGCAATTTTTGCATCTCATCTGGAAACCATATGTATATATCTTTCGTTCTGGTCCTGCCATCCCCATAATCCAACCGCCATTAGTCTCTGTTTCTTTTTTATTTGTTTTTCATAAATATTAATGAATGTTCATTCAATTCAACTAAATTGTAAACAGATTTGGTAAGTAAACAAATTTGGTAAATAATTTAAATTTATGATTTTGAACATTTCTCTATAAACCCTATACATCCCTGATGAGCAAGCCTGTGGCAAGGCTGGCAAGGAAAACCTCCCTCAGTCTACAAACCTTGAAAGGAGCCAGACTCAAAAGGAGAACCCATCCTCATTTTGATGAAAACAAAATTAAAAGTCCAAGCATGTAGCCAAAACGTCACTATAGTTTAACATAAAGTCTAGTTGGATATCTTATAACTGTAATGGTAATTGTAGTCCCAAATCATTTAAGTAAAACAGTTTATATCACCAGCAGTGAAAAGTCATCTTCACAGTTTCTGAGTGTATATTTAGGTCCATGTGGATCATCATCAGAGGATTGAGAGGCTTCTAAGCTGAGAGCCCCAACCAGTCATAGCACATCAGGATGGATCACAGGATTCCGAAAGCAGAAGGATCAGGTTCACTGGTATCTCAAAAGTTTGTGTGTTTATTTGTTTGTGTTTGTTTGTTCCTTTCAAAAATGGAGGTTACTGATAATTATCTGGCTTACCTAAGCTCTTTAGACATTAATTTTGCCTTTAATTGCAACAAAATTCTTACTATCAGTATTCTTACTAAATGCTTAGTTAAATTACTTTGCTGAACGAAGTAGGTTTAATCCATCTGGAGTAGTATTTCTGTTTAAATAATTCCCCTCATTTGAGCTAATCAATCAATAGTAAATTCCTACATAATTTTGGTGTTAAAACACCAACACGTTAATCAATTAATTTCCCCTTTTATATTACAAAACAAAACCCTACTTATTAATTGGTGTCTTGGCACAGAAACTGTGGTGAACTTTATTTGTGAGCAAAATATCCAAAAGGAGGTTTTTCCTCCAAGACTTTACTCCAAGTGTGTTAATGTCCCTTAACATTGCCTAAACAACAGTTCTTTGGGATGTGGATCACTGGTTTGATGCGCCTTATTTTTTAAATCCAGTAATATCTACTAATATTTTCCAACATAGGTTATATCACTTATGTCATAAAAGTGCAAGTGGATGTGATTTTGTAAAATATCTGATATACACTGATCAGCCATAACTCTAAATTATCTCATTACAATTGCATCTGTCATGGGATGGGGTATATTAGGCAGAAAGTAAACCGTCAGTTCGTAGTTGTAATTTTATGTGTTGTAAACAGGCAGATAGGCAAGATTAAGGATCTGAGAGATTTTGACAGCAGGCAAATTATCATTGTTAGAAGACTGGGTAAGAACATGTCTAAATCTACAGGTCTTTTTGTTATCTCCTGGTAAGCAGTGATTGGATCCTACCAAACATGATACACTGAAGAACAAATGTTGAACAGATGTACATCTAAGGCTCACTGACATGCATGGGGAGTGAAGCAATATGATGTACTGGGTAATGTTCTGCTGGGAAACTTTGGACCCTAGAATTCATTTAGATGTTATTTAAACAAGTACTGTCAACAGACACATTGATGAGACCAAGTACACCCTTTTATAACTGGTATTTCCTAATAACAGCCTCTTTTAGTAGGATAATGCACCCTGAAATACAGCAAGAACTGTTCAAGAATGGTCTGAGGATACTTGACCTTAAAAACCTTCATCCACACCACTGAGGCCCTACCTTGCACCTTACATGATTCAAAGGAGGTGCTGTGAACTGCTTTGTGCCACATATTACAGCACACAACCTCAGTGGTGCTCAATCCAGTGGGTTAGAGCTGTTTTGGCAACAGAATTAGGACCTTAACAATAATAGACAGGTGATTCTAATCGGTGTGCATACGTATTGTTCTGGCTGATCGTTATATAACCTATTATCTCAAGATATAATATCCTTCATATTGAGATAGAAGACTCAACCCTAGAATCATGTAGTATTAATTGCTGGCATTAGAGCAATCAACTCAACTTTGTTCCAATTACTTATCAAATTGATCTTTCTCCTTTTTTTGGTATGCACATAAGCATGGCTTCAAATATTTTAATTCCAGCATGCTATGTCCTTGAACTGTTGATTAAAGCTTCTTGTTGACTTAAGTCATGTCAATCAATGTTAATCATTATGCTCCCTATTAGTGAGGTCGTCAAGATGAAATAGGCATCAATACATCACACAGATAAAGATCAAATACGCACAGAGTGGAGGGTGGTAATAGTTGCTTTCCATTTCCACTGGCATGGGACTCATTTGACTGTATCAGTTGTTAATTTACCCGACAATAATTGATTGTCCTCCACCTATTACAGTTAAGATGATGGGTTACTAAACAGACATTGTTAAAGTGTATACAGCAGTTGTAATGAATTGTTACCCTGTTCATTTGAAAGTATTTTGAACAGTAACATAAATTATTCTACTTAATAACAATTTTAATGACATCATTTAATAGTGAGCATCAAAAAATATAATTACACATTGTTGGTCAATATACAGTATGTATCAGGATGTGCTGCCCATAGCTACATAATGAATACATACAAGGATAATCTGACTTGCGTTAAGCAGAGATTTTCACCTTGTCTCCCTTAAAATACATGCCAAGTCTTTTGCATCGATAATGCAAGGGGGTCAAGCACCAGGCCATAACAGAAGTCAGTGGATGAATATGGAGATGTGGTTGCTCAGTATTTGGTGCACGGACTCCACAGTGTGAGCTTGATGATTGCAGTATTTGGCAGCTCAGTGCTGCATGTGTGATTTATGAGATGCTGCCTTCAGACTTGGCCTGATTGAACGGATTGTCTCATTCAGCAGCTGCATCGACTGCACCGTATGCAGCAACGTGAATGAGACTACTGTTTATTGCTTGGTTCAAGCATGCATATACACTTGCTTCTGCAGCAGTCAGACAGACCCAAACCCTTAATCTATGTCAAAAAATGCATCCTTTACCGAAATATAAAGCTTTTAAAATTGTATATCGTAGTGTTGCAGTCTGACATAAAATGCTGTAGTGCTATAGAGACTGATTTACTTACACACTTATTTTAAATGCATTGAAACCTCAAGGATGTTCAGTTCTGAGGAAAATATTTCTAACACACATCACCCAACAATGAGGACTTTGATGGATAATCTGCATTTTCATGAGTCTTGGTACCAACTCCTGGTTAAGCCACAACTGGCCTGTCCAGTACAAGGCCTTCATTACTTGTAATCATCATACAATTTCATACTGTCCAACAATTTCTTTTTTATCTCCATTCAAGAGGATTCTCTAAAAGTGAAGGACTGCTTTATGGTAACCATTCATCTCTTTCAAGGTCTTCCAACTGGTTGTCTACCATTTGGCTTTCCTTGGAATTCTATATTCTTTCATTTGCTTCATTTGCCAAACCACTGAAATCTTCACTTTTTAATTTAATAAAGGCCCATTTTGAACCACAGTTCGTAATATTGTATCATTATTTCATTCTTGTGTTATTCAGGAAGCTGAAGCAACATTGTTAAAAACTACAGAACTGAAGAACTACAGATTACAAAAAAGTAATATATAGATGAACAGCCCATTCAATATAATTTATATTGCCAGAGCAATTACTGCTCTGATGCTGTCAGTTATATAAACAAACTGTGGCTCATTGACAGCTTCTTGGAAAACGGAGCCAGCCAATGTTCCAACCCTTGGTTACAAATTTCTGCTGTGAAAATTAATATAAAACAAATAAAATAATTGTTTTTAGCCTGCAATGCTTTGATACAATGACATCCATAATTTATCATGGTAGTACTATATTACCGTGAAACTGGCAGTGCCAGCCATAATCTAAATTATAAGGTTCAAAAGATCTCTTCAAAAACAAGATGGATTCTGCACTGTTATAGTTCATATGACTCAGTAGACTTTGTGTCTGGGTGAGTAAAGAATGTGTGATGTGGCAGGCTATTGCTCTGAACCTTCTTCCTCTCCTAATTAATGATGGCGACTCAGAGAGACAGCTATCACAGACTAACTCTGTGAATCTAACTCCCTCTTCTTTAACCACCATGTCAATGACTGGAATTTAATCAGCCTTTACAAAGCTGAGGGAAGCCCCTGAGAAATTTGTGAACTCAAACATGGTCTGCTTTCTAATTATTGAGGACCACAAAAGCAGACAATGAATATTGTTCTGATAATCTTCAAGGGCTGAAACAGCTTCCACTAATCTAAAACTGCTGACAGAGAAGAACAGCTCCACCACCACCCCCCCCGCCCCCCCCC
>JAQMYF010000013.1:21706148-21717144 GCA_030014195.1 Neosilurus mollespiculum | reverse complement strand
ATATATATATTTTAAGATAGCCTATTTGTTAGGCCGGGTTGCTGGGAACATAATTGCGAGCAATTAAAAATAATCCTAATAAAGCAGTGGAGAAGCTTACCAATTTGCAATTCAATAGAGTAGATCCTTATCCAGTCACCTTTTTACACAAAAGGAAGTCCTGAATTCCCAGTAATGGCACATCTGACTGTATTCGAAGACCACTATGCATCTTAAGATGGGAGATGATTTTTCAGGATGGCAGTTTTTTTTATGGAAAGTGACAAGTTGCTTATTAAGTCACTTTGTTCTTTAAAGGCATCTGGGGTCATGGTGTTCTGTGTGCTGTGTGAGACTATAGACAAACACTCTGGCAGCTCACATAGCTCACAGGTGCTCAGTAAAGATAGCTTCAGTGAGATTTTTGGTGGCAAGTTAGAGATCTGACTATTTGCCATAAAGTTATTATATTACTATTTGGCTTTTATATAGTGTGAATGCTATACCTATAATTCATTGCTTTGTTTTAGCAGCTTAATCCTAATTAGGGTCGCGAGGAGGCTGGCGCCTTTCTCAGACGATTCCGGACAAAGGCGGCGTACACTCTGAACAACCATTCACACGCACACTCGCACCTAGGGGTGATCTGGAACACCCAATTAGCCTACCGTGCATGTTTTTTGTACTGTGGAAGGAAACCAGAGTACCCGGGGAAACTCACGCAAGCACGGGGAGAACATGCAATCTCCACACAGAAACCCCTGAGCCCGGGAATTGAACCCAGCCCTTCTTGATGTGAATGCTAACCACTACGCCACTGTGCCACCTTATAACTATCAGGGTTGCATAAACAAAAGTCAAATATAGAATACTTTGACTGTTGCTTTTGATCACAGGAGTGATTTACTTTGACTGCATTTTTTTGACATTTTAGGCTACCAAATAGAAGTAATTTGTTCAGTTGGACTTGCCAGCTTTTATTTTGAGTTCTTCTTGGACACTTCTCCAGGGTGTAAGGTCAAGGGGCGTTGCCTCTCAACTAAGAATATTTAGAGGAATGGAAGTTACTCATTCTTTCACTGTGATTACTGTGCAATGAAGTGGTTCCAGTAGAATACCACTCAAAACACACACACACACACACACACACACACACACACACACATTTAGTGTGCCTCATAACTGCAGCTCCCTGTATACAGTATTTCCCACATACTCTCCTAAAGCAGTTACAGTATGAGAGACCTTGGTGCATTATACCATGCATTTATAGCCCGTTTAAAATTTGAATCCTGGGTGATTTCCCTCTGAGGGCACATTGTTGTGCCACGCTTGTATATTTTTCACTGTATCACTGTATCATGTTTTAAAACATTACATGCCAGGTCCCTATTTAGTTACCTCAATCAGTTTTGACATAGAAACTTCTAAGTAGACTCATGGGAGACTTCTGACATTCTCTCACATATGCTGTAGGATGCCACTGAGTGCCACAGTGTAGTTTTTTAATGCTCAAAGGTACCCAACACTTTGCAGTCAGGTATTATCATGAATATCATGATATGTATCACAGAGAGCCGTTTTCTCTTTAAACAGGCCGAAAAAGAGTGCTACTTATATAATAGAATTTCACAGAATATTTGTGGAGGACTGGGAAAAGACCTCAAAAGTTGAAATATTGACATCTACTACTGTATAGCATTGAACCATGCAAGTTTTCATGAGCTTAAAGTTTTTTTTTCTTGCTTGTATATCAGCAAGAAGGAAGTTAATAAGCAGTCTGGTTTCTTTTGTAAATGATGTAAAGCAGGGGTGTCCAATCTTATCTTCTAAACTCCATTGGGGGACAGGTTTTCATTCCAACCAAGCAGGAACCACATCTGAGAGTTTATTGAAAGTGAAGTGCATGGTTGGAATGAAAACCTGTACCCACACTGGCCCTTTTCAGATAAGATTGGATACCCCTGATGTAATGACACTGGTCTCAGACATTTTGACAGCTTCTGACTTTAGGCTGCATTGGTAGGTTTATTCCTCCAATATTTATTATATTACTGATACATATTTACTGATGATTAATAATGACAAAGCTCAAATGACGTGAAGAATTCCAAGGAATATTCATTTATCTATGCATTCACCAAACCTCTTTATACTATTAGGCTGGAGCCAACTCTGGGCAAAGGCAGGTTACACCTTGCTAGTCCATCTAAGGGCCAATATACACTCACACTTAGGGGCAATTTGAAACAGCCAATTAGCCTACTGTGCTTGTCTTTTGACTGTTGGAGGAAGTCAGAGTACCCAGAGGAAACCCATCATGGGAAAAACATCCAAACTCCACATAGAAATGCTGTCGCTGAGCCCATAACTCAAACGAGACCTTCTTGCTTTGAGGTGGACGTTTTAACCATTACACCACCATGCATATATTTTAAAGAATATTATTGTTAATATGTGCTATGTCAGAGAAGAAAATAATTTTATAAATTAAGAACATTTAATAATGAACATAAATTTGTTACAACTGCAATGTATGCCTAGACAAAACAGTATTTCTGTGTTTTCAGCAGGTTTGACCGAGAAGTTCACTTTTCTCACAATTAGGTTTCTAAGCTCTGACTATACTCAAGCATTAAATTACATCAAGCAGTGTTTATAAGTGTTCAGCTTGAGCTAAGAAAAAGCATAATATCTGCACAGAGGGTTTTCTTTGGTTTATATGTTTAACAGGTAATAGTAAAAGGGGGGGCAGTAAATGAGATGTGCCCTTGAAGTAAGGAAAATGGTGTAAATTATTCTCTTTTGCATGCTTCAACGAGTTTGGATCGTTTTGAACTCCTTAATTTTTATTTCTGCAGAAATATAACCTAATACATCATCAGATTTTTACAGTCCTGAAAATTGATAAAGGGAACTTAGCAAAATAAATGAGACAACAATATTACTCATGGTATTTCAGACTAGGAAAAGGATCCGATATTACATTCTTGTGAACCTTTGCTTTCAGACCCTCTTGCATCACAATAACCTTAACTAAACATTTATTTTTGATCCCTTAACTGTTGATGAGTACTGCACGTTAGCTTACAGGAATTGTAGTCCACTGCAATGTTGCAGTTTCCTCATATGAAATACTCACACAACATTTCTGTTAGTTAAAAATCCGAAATCTGAATTGGCAATTTCAAAATAATAATCTTGGTTTGGGTTTTTTGTTTGTTTGTTTGTTTGGGGTTTTTTTTTGTTTGTTTTTTGCAGACATAAAAAAATAGGAGGATGACTTATGTGCTTAGAGTCTTTTTTCTTGCTGCATTACCTTTTTTCTCTGGAAATTCCGTTCACAGACAGATGCTCTCACGTCCCCCTTTAGAATGCATTGGTATAATTAAGAATTCCTTGTTCCAACAAGGATGGCATACCGACCTGGTCCAGATGCAGAAATACAGACCTTGATATTATCAAATTTTTCTTTTACAAATAAGGTTGTTATTCTACAAAGCAGTGTTAGCCCTATCCCCTACCTATACCAAATGTCCTATTTTAGTATCATACATTCACAAATTATGCAGACACAATGTAACAGACCTGCCATGTACACTATTGCTGTAAACTTTATCCAATGTAAGAAAGGTCTTTGGCTGCATAGAAGTTACCCTGAGTTTGCCTTGACCTCCCAGACTATTATATGCCTTGCCCTTGGAGTGATCTATGTTGGTCGACCACTCTTGGAATGGGTAATAATTGCCTTTGATTTCCTTCATCTGTTTGACTGTGGATTATTCATCCATTCTTTCATTTTCTGAACCACTTAATCCTAATTAGGGTCGCGGGAGAGCTGACGCCCATCTCAGCCATCTCTGGGCAAGGGCACAGTACACCCTGGACAGCTCGCCAGGCCATCACAGGGCAGAAACATGCTGAGGGCAATGTAGCCTACTCCTTACGAAAGTCAGCAATGGTTCTTTTACATGCCTCTCACCACAGACAGTGAGAGACATGGCTGGCCTTTGATATCCCAGTTTGCTGCACAGGGGGGCAGCAGTGACAACTTGGTGGTAGTAGGGTTTGAACCACCAACCTTCGGCTTCAGTAAGCCAGCACCTTAACCACCCAGCCACATCTGCCCCAACTGTGGATTATTAGAGATGATTTTGTAACCTTTTTCAGCCTAATAAGCATCACCTGCTCTTTTTCTGCGGCCCTCAGGAACCTCTATTGTTCTTTTCATGATGCAGTGCCCAAAAGCTGTGTTCTGAAGATTAGACTTTGGTAAATGCTTGTACTTCAAATAAAACAGAATTATATATATTTGTAAAAAAAAATCACAATAAAAAATTATAAAACAATTATTATTATTAGCAACAGAGCATTCATGAGAATACTGCTGAATATTCTGTCCCTAGTAAATCCTATGTCATCATTAATAAATGTTCTCATATAATAAAATAATAATCCCAAGTCTAGGGGCATTAACATTCATCAGGAAATTTCAAATAAATTGTTCTTTATTATCAACTGTTAAACAGAGGTCGCCAGGCCTTTTGCCAAAAGAGATTGGCATTTCTATCTATCCATGATTTTTATTAGCTTCACTTTTTGCCAACACATACACCTGCTTTAATGTTGCCATAGGCCTCTTAGCAGTCTTCCTTCTAGATTCACATCTTGTCCTCTCATCTATTTGTCAATTCAGAGTCATTTTATTTCATCATGTTCTTGGTAATGTCACTGTAGTTCTTAATTTACTCCACTTGTCTTCAAAGGGTCCGTAATACCTCTAAAGTTCATTGTATCCCTCTCCTGACCAATACAGTGAGATGTTGTACATGCTTTGTAAGCTCTTGCAAAGCTCATGTCTGTAGCAGTGGAGTGAAACTGAAAGGAAAGCAAGAAAATTCTATCAAAACAGCTGGTCCTTATTTGAAGTCAATCAGAATCACCTCTTTAATTTGAGATGTATGGTAATTACTTTTGAATACGAGTTAATATGTAATTGATTAATCCTGATTACAATCCTAATATGTTAGATTATTAAATTGTAGGCTCCAAAGTGTGGCAGCAACAAGGTGAACCACTATCACAGGTTCAAGCCTCAGTTGATGCACACAGCCATCCACGGACAGAAGGTTATGGACCGATCTCTCAGGGATATAGGGATTGCACCCAGTCACTCACACATGGCACATGCCAGCTATGTGTGTTTGTAAGCTCATGCATTTGAGGGCAGCAGACAGCATATAATGTGTTGCATTTAATGTGCCGCCCTTAAATATGCACGCATAGCAGTATACAAATGTGTATGCCTTCACCAGCATCCCACCCCAAGCCACAAAAAAAGCTTTTAAGATGTAATATTTTGAGATGTTAGCCCATCTGCTGAGCTGTCTAATGTTGAGAAATATAGCTGGATAATAAAGAAAAAAAAGGATCAGGACATTGTGGGTACCCCCATGTAGTAAGTTTGACATACAGAAACAAGTTGGTATGAGATTTAATTCCTGTCCTTGCCATTTATGTGCCAAGTCCACTTAATTAAACAACGTAAATGACAATATCTTAATATTTCACAAGCAAAATATTTACTTTATTTATGCAGCCAAATAAAAACAAGGGTATGGTCACTTTTTGTTCAATTATGGTCAATTTTTTTCATTTGCATTAAGAGAACTTAAAGTTAAGCTTTAGAAAACAAAATTAAAACCGGCCACTGGGAAATTCTGATCAATATTATGTGACTGTCCTGTGCTTCAGGTTCTTGTTCACTTCATATTGGCAGAAACAGCAATCAGAAACATATCACCGGCTATTAGAATATTTGTGTGCATATATTTAAATGATGAGAAGCTTTGTTTTGTCATCATTAATCGCATAGTGATAGGCTGGATAATGAACAGCATACCTAATGCTTCTGTCCTGAAACTTATTATATTTGCATTCAGAAAAAAGTCGGAAAACAGAAATGTGGTAAAGTTAGTACATTTCAGATCACTCTAAAGCCATAGTGACCATAGTAATGGCATGACTACAGCGCATGGGAATATACTTTGCGAATGAGTGATTCCCGTTTTTGAAGTTTGACGTTTCTGTGGAAATTCTCTGAAAATTCCAAAAATCTTTCATCTTTGGCCTGTTTGTGTGCTCAGGAACACAATTTCCACATTGCTGTTACGGTTTTCTATGACTCATAGTTCAACTTTTCATTGTTCAAGCTCTATTGCATCCATTTGCTGTCCATATGCTGTTTATTTAGCCTGTGTGTCCATGTCCGGCATCTTCCCAATAGTCAAATGCCATGTCACTATTCAGTTAACTTCCTAGAAGTGAAATGTCAATGCTATTTCAATTGTAGTGTCATCAACCTTAAGGTCCATCTGCAGTGATAACTTTATTCCTACTAACAATCGTATCTATGAGCTTGTGGAGGTGCATTCTTTATTAGTATTAAAGAGTGATATTTTTTAATTGTTTTTCTGCTTTTCTAGACTTAGCTTCTTGCTTCTTTCTTGCATAAGTAGTAGCACTGAAGCAGCACATTTTGTGTCTTTCTTCCTGCCTGCCATTACATGACCATCACAAATCAATTTTACTTTATTAATCAATGTTAAAACGTTTCCTTTTTGCTATTTTCTTGATACTCTTGACATTTATCAGTTTGCCCAAGACTCACATTGAAATCTGAAGTGTAGCTGATCGTCTTCAGTATTATGCAAACTAATTCATGTAGAATTAGCGCTTCAACAACAATAATACTAGGCCTCAGACACTGAACCAGTGAGAATGCACAAATCTAGCTAAATAATCAGTCTTATAATAGTTCATTTATTAATGTAGAACTTAATTATATATTACAAATAAATAATACATTTATTAATTAAGGCATACAATCAAAACCTCAATTTTTAAATAACAGATTAGATAACTGAATTTTTTAATTCAATAGTTTTTAATTGGAAACTTTAAGATTTACTATTTAAAAATAGTGAGGGGTTTTTAATACTTAAGATATATGGCGCAAATTAACAGTGACGTTTGAATTTTAAAGAGTCTTAAAAGCATAAAATAACACTAATATAATGACTAGGCTATAATACGTTGAAGAACTGTTAAGCTATGCATGAGAAATAGAAGTGCAGACATGAATGTGAATTATGTTTATTAAAGCAAACATGCAAAATAGGTAGGACATGGGAGGTACCAGGCTAACCTGTAGCATATCAACAAATTCAATGTTACAAAAGTGGTTGAAAACCTCTATAGGCAAGAAGGCAACAGTACAAAAGAGCATCAATAAATTCAATACTCATGAATTTAGATATAAATCTGATGTCGAGTGGAGTGCATCTGTGCATACCTGTTACAAAGCCTAAAGTAAAAGAAAAAGATCAAATACAATGTATTTTCTGTGGAAGCAGAATTAGTTTCAAGAGAAGGACAGAACTGGTATTATTCCCTTTTTCTATGTGTGGGTTAAATGAAGAGAAACATTTTCAATATTGCATCATGACAGCTCTGAAAGATGACAAGCTTCTTCACCATATTCAGCTGTATATCATATGCGACAGAGCTCAATGCACTTCAGTAGGTGCATTGGAAGTAATCATAGTATCTGTAATGTCCACTACAGCAACCTTTTCTGCAAGCTTAGAATGTGCCAGGTGCATCTTTTATTAATTATTTTGTGTACTATTTTAGAACACAATGTGGAATTTGTATTGCATAACCAGAAAAATTACAGAAGTACACAAATCGGTGAAGTTCATGTTAGAAGAATCCAGTTGGGACATGATGCTTGTAAGCATGATAGTTGTGCACTGGGACTAGAACCTGCATCACTTCAGTCATAGATCTGCTCTCATGGAAACATTATATACATATACATACACACACACACACACACACACATCAATTAGTTAGCTATACCACTGACACTACCTAACTGGTCTGTGGCTAGGCAGCCCCATACGCAGTAAGCTGCAATGCCCTGTGTTAACGCTTAACAGTTTCTGTAGTTTGTGTGACAGTAGCTTTTCTGTGGGATCAGACCGGACGTACTAACCTTCACTCCCCAGCCACATCAGTGAGTGTTGGGCACCCATGACACTCTTGTCAGTTTATTGTTTTTCATTTGAAACCCCTTTCTATAGGTACTTACCATGCCATATCAGGAACATTTTGCAAGGCATGTCATTTTAGAGATAAATAGACCCAGCTGCAATCATAGTCAAAGACACTCAGATCCTTACACTTGTTAATTTTTCCTGTTTCCAAAATTCTAGAACTGACTGTCCTCTGTCCTGATAGTGAGCCAACACCATTACTATGTTGTACATATGAATCAATATTATTTGCTTTGCCTGTAAGTGGTCATAGTGTTTTAATATTATGGCTAAGCAGTGTACATGTTTTCATTTTTTATATTACCATTATATTTTTTTTATACATTTTTATTTTTTATTTTTATTTTTTTAAACTAAACTTAGTTGATTGTTTCTTAAAATATAAACTAAATGTAAATTTACAGACTTGGAGAGAAACAGTTTACATTTAATGGCATTATGTAATCTGGATACAAAAAAAGGTAAGTTTATTACAGTACAGACAAAAAGATTTTCAGATTACTGGTACATTTTGAAAAAACGGAGATATTAGTTAACAGATTACATTTTTAAATTATTTAAGACAGAATACACTTCAGGCACAGTATTTACACATTTATAACATTCATTATCATTATTTCAAACAGATTCATGCCATAATTTGATTATCTGCCAAAAAGGAGTTTTCATCTGTCAAAGCGTGCACAACCTATAAAAGCAACACGACGGAGTTTACAAATGTCTCTATCTGCTTGTGGCAAGTTAAAATTGTCATGACAAGTAAATGCGCATAATGTTATGTAACTGCAAATGGCAAAGATATGACTCTATACAACTTTCACTTTTCTTAAATGGCAGTTTATTATCATAGTTTTGACCTAATAAGTGTTTATAGTATCCATATCTATTTTAAAGAAACATATAAAAGGTAAGAAGATATATCTTTATTGTTAGCTGAAATACACAAATCCAGTAAGCTCAAGGTTTGTTAGCTTGCTAACCTCTCTATTACTATGAAGAGTGCCACTACTATACTGCATAACTCCTACTGAAAACATATTTTGGGAGTGTAGGTGGTGATGCGGACTGTTTATGCCAAAAAGTAATAATGCCAAATGTATTCACATACTTTGTATGTTTAATTATGTTACAACTGCTTTTATCTGGGAAAAAAAGTCATGATAAACATAACGTTATGTCCTTTGATGTATATCTGTCTAATATTTCATCTTATGCATGTATTTGGAAATTAATCCACAATTAACACAATATACAGGTGAATGTTTATCTAAAATAAAACAATGATCTGTTTTACTGTTTATCAATATTTTACCTGCTCTGTACTCTAACCATCTAATCTTGTTTAAACTACTTTAAAGATGGGGAAAAGACTTGAGGCGTTAAAACCAAGACTTTTGCCAGAAGGAGCTTTTGGCACAACGCAGATGACATAACTTTTCTACTCTGCTGGATGTATTTGCATATTTGTTATAGAAGTAATCTAAAAGTAACTAAAAGCAATCAAGATACTTTCTTTTTTCTTTTTGTTGTGGTACTTTAATTACATTAGTGGATAATTTTTTTAACAAGTAATTGTAATCCTTCCATTTATAGTTTAAACCACAGGACCGAATACTGTAAACCCACTCATCAAATTTGCTCAAAGGTTGACTGGTGAACCAATAGGAATTTGGCCTGTTTTTTTATCCTCCATGCTTCATACCTGCCCACCCACTTTAGCCAGCAGGAAAGCAGCACTGAAGACTGCTCACATTTTTGCTGAGTCCCATAGGATCCCAGTCCCCTTTAGTCTGCTTTTCTATGTGAAAAGGTTGCTCTTTTGGGTATCAGGTTATATTCATTGCTTTGGTATGACCAGAATAAAATATTAAAACTCTATATTATAATTACTCTATATTTGCCATCAAAAAATTACTCTGCTATCTGAAACAGCACAAGTAAAGACACACATTGGTAATAAGTCTATAAGTAAGTAGTCAATATAAGATATAATATATAAACATATTGTAACAAGGTAAGATGAATACTCACAAAATGTGTGCTTTTAAAATGAAGAAATGCAGTATAGTATGGAACATGCTCTTAGAGAGTCTAATAATGTTGCCTTTAAAAATGTCAGTTAAACTTTTACACTGGTGCCAAACCCAAGGCCAAATGTTATTCAATAGGCAGAAAAGGGGTCTTCTTTTTCTGTGTGAAGTTATGATTATGAAAGGCTAAATGCAATGCAAGCATTTAATGGTTCTTTCCAGCATCATAATGCATGTATGGTTTGTCTCTGGAAAAATTACAAGCTTGTGATAAGAAGTGTCCTACATGAACAAGTTTCAAGCCTTTGTACACAGACTCTGCCGCAGAGGTGGGATTCTAGACATGGGTGATCAATTAGAAAATAAAGTAACACTGATATTAAAATGAAATATATATAAATAAATTTCATTGTATATTTTATATATACACACTGTATACAGTGGCACCTCACAAGACAGGTGTCCCTTTATACGAGGAACTTGCTTAATGAGGGAAAAACACGAGGATGTCCCGTACACAAGTAAGCCAAACAAAGAATCACGTGATCCTGCAGCATTGCGTCATCATCTCAGTGGCTGCAGAATGCTGGGCGAGTCAAATAGCATCTGTTACTCGTCATGTAAGCATCCCTTGCGAGTTTATTGTTAACTTTGTGTTTCTTGGTGATAATTAGTACATTGAAAATTGTGTTACCATGGTGCATAAAAAAGGATATTGGAAAGAAGGACAATAGTGAAAAGAATCACAAAGATAAAATAACTTTTGAATTGAAGAAAGAGATTATGGGAAGTATATATATATATATATATATAAGATCTTGAGTCGATTTTCCGTAGAACAGTGCTCGATACGTCGAAGTAGAGCTA
>JAQMYF010000013.1:21692805-21706048 GCA_030014195.1 Neosilurus mollespiculum | reverse complement strand
TAAATTTACAGAGATAGTTTCATCTTGTCTTTTGTCAGCATCATTCAATATCCTGTGTAAACTGTTTAAAAAAAAAAAGAGTATAACTTTAGGATAATGCAAATCAGAACAAGTGACTGGTTATTTTCATTCTGGCCTGCAATCTTGCCCACCAGAGTGGTTGCTGGACAATAGTTCTGTTAAGCTCAGAATTTCTTTTGTTTTACATAGACAGCTTTATTACTTTGTTACATAGCCATCCAACCATTAATAGGCATAATAGCTTGAGTGAAATCTGTAGGCATAGCCTCTTACTACAAAGTGCTGCCTTAAAAGCAGTAATGTAGCGATCAGATCAATAGACATTGATCACACTCAAGTGCTTTATCAGTCAAACTGACAGTGACTGAATGTATATAATAATACAGTCCAGATTTTGTGTTCACAGTGATTTGAATAGCGATGGCCTGGCGAACTGTCCAGGGTGTACTCTGCCCTCGCCCAGAGTCAGCTGAGATGGGCGCCAGCCTCCTCGCGACCCTAATTAGGATTAAGCGGTTCAGAAAATGAATGAATGAGTGATTTGAATACTTGTGTGGAAGCTTGAAAGGATAGTAAGTCATTAATATAATCAGGTTTCTGCCATGTGTTCAATTAATATTCCAAAACATAAAATGACAGTCAAAAGTTTTTGAACACCTGGAGTTTTATTATATTTTAATCACTAATATTAACCCAGACTAAAGTAAATAAGGCACAATAGCAATTACCTGCATCTTTATAGAACTAATTAACTGGACACTCTCCTAAAGGGGCTCTAAATTAGTGCTTAATTAAATACTGCTTACAGTATAGATAACAGTCATACACAGACCTGGTATGAAATATACACATAAATGTGATGTCATACAAGTACCTTATTAGTGATAAAGATTTTGCCCTTTTTGTACCAGATTAGGGGTCAGCACAGGTGTGTAGTGATCAGCAATGTCACCTCATGGCAAGCTGGTTCTGGATTTAAATCTGTCAGTTAACTAGGACCATTCTATGTGAAGTCTGTATGTTGATCTTGTGCCTGTGTGGGTTTCCTCTGGGGCCTTCACATCACAAAGCATGGGGCCTAATTCAACTGGTTACACTAGTTTGGCTGTAATTAGAAATTACTGTCTGTTTCTCTGAGCTTTCCCAATGATAGAATAACAACCTGTCCAGGCTATAGCATGCCTCTCACATAATGTCACCTGGCATTGTCTCCAGCTCATGTGTGACCCGCAATAGAAAAAAAAAACAGAAAATGATTTAAAGAATGAATCCCTTATTTCTTCACTCGATTGTCAAATTTTAGGATATTTATAATGTACGGTGGCCCTAAGAGGTCAAGGCATTGCAAATTTCAACAACCCAGCACATTAAATGAAATACACTGCAACTTCAGATAATACTTTAAGAGAAATAACAATATTGCGCTAACAAGAAACAAGAAACGATCATGGAAGTGTGAGGGGTCAGCAAGCTGAGAATCCCAGAAAAGCTCTTCAGATATGAAGATACTCAAAAATGCCTCACAGACAGAGCTCAAGATTAATGAGACATATTTATTTATTTATTTATTTTAGAAATAAGCATAACTTTTTACTGTATAATGTACTGTTTAAAAAAGAAACCCATGGAATACATTATAGCATATGGAATGAACACAACAACATGGAGAAGGAGTGAAGAGAATTAACATGGAAATGATCCAGTTTTACACATCTGTGAGCGGCAGAGGTATGTAAACTTTGACTTACTGAGCCCTTTGTGCAGCAATAACTTGATGTAACTTAATTCTTCTAGAAACCTGATGTAACTAAATGCTTCTAGTAACTGTTGCACAAGACCCCTCAACCCCCAAATGTTATGCCTTCACATGTGCATGGTAAAGACTGGCTATGAACAGAATCCTTAATTATACACGGAGGAGAAAGTGTCACTGGCTCTAAGAAGGATGAAAGTTTAGGTGCAAGATCAGGACTGACACATAGGCCATTTGCAGGATAGGTTAACACCCTGGCACCACAAGGAATTTATTAACCCAAAAGCAAAGTCTTAAGGGGTAAATCTTGAAACGCCATGTAAAGGGTACTAGCAGTCCACAGGGTACAAAGCCACTAAACACAGATGCTAAGCCTCATATCTTTTATCTGCCACTCACCAATTACTGCATAACTTTGTCTGTTCATCTGCTTTTATCAGACATTATTATACATTTACTAACTAGTGCATACCTTTGAATTTGTTTAATATATTTATTATAATTTATTATATAATAAATATTTGGAAATACTCTATAACATTTATACTTAATATATTGAAACACTGATTATAAGAAATAACTTATATATATATTTTTTTTAATTATTATTTTAATAGCTATTTTAATTTTTTTTTATTTTTATATTCATTTTTTTTATTTTTTATTTTTTTGCTTTAATATGGTGATTGGTATCTGCTTAGTTTGGGATTGGTGTCTACAATTACTTAGGGGAAGGTCTTAATTATTTAAGTGTAATAAATTGTTTTTTAAAAATTGTCTGTAACAATTTTATTTAATTAGATTTTTGCAAATTGGTAATTTTTAATGGAATGTAAACTGAAGATCTTGTTTAATATATATAATTTCCATTGAAATGCAATATTACTTTTCTGTGTCTACCCAACTTTTTTGAATATCATAAAACCTCCCTTGGCATTTCTCAATTCAATAAATATTTAAGAATAAACCATTTCACCTACTCACTTGTACTTTCCCCTCATTCGATTTTCAGATTTAATGGTATTTAAAATGTCCACTATCTTTCCTTGCCAACCCCTTTACATATTGTTTAACATATCTAGATGTAAATACCAGCCGGAAAAAGCAACTCTAACGCTGATCTTTGTTCTCATATTCCTTTGTTGATCTTAAACACATACTGTATGTCTTCAGTGCACACCAAAAATGTAATTAATTGGCCTCGCTTTTCCAGTATTTTTGAAGGGGACTGTATATAGTAATTATTGTTAACTCCCTACCACCACCACCTATCCTCAGAGAAACATGAATAAAAATGCAGCAAAAATTAAAGTAAAATGCTGAGAGAAACCGTTATCTGAAAAGCCACCCCAGATCATTAGGTTGAGCTCAGCACTAACAGATAAAACTGTTTAAAATGGCTCATGTCTGTTTTCCTTTCTTATTAAAATATCAGATAAACTTTACAATATTTTAAGTAGAACATGTCTTTTGCCTATAGCACAAAATATTGCTTACTTTTTAATGATGGAGATACATTTCATAAAATATATTTATAGATCTGCAAAACCAGCAGAGCACTCAAAATATGCACTGACGGTTACAATAAAGGTCTCTGCAATGATGTTACTGTCACTCGTATCGTCATTTCATTCATTTTCTTTGTTCTTGAAAATGTAATGCCTCCCTTAATGCACTGGACTATATGAAGTATATTTTCAACAAGCGCAGCGGAAAGCAGATAATCCCTCTCTCACACAGCTGAGAGTCAAACTTTAATCCATTCATGCTAACAAACAGCTCATGTCATCAATGAGATTTTCTAGGGCATTATAAACGTAACAAAAATAGTTAAAGATAAAACAACAATAATAATTGAATTGCCTCAATAATAAGTTGATTAAAACTAGATTAACTATTGCCCACACACTCACATTTACTAACCATGAATTTGTTTTCCTTTTCAATAATCACCCATTTACTTTTGATAACCAACCCATTTTTCCCTCTCCTAATTTTCCTCGCAAACATCACTCACTTTCTAACTCACTCACTAAACAACTAGTGTCCAACCACCCTCTTTACAATTAATCATTTTATAATCTCGCACGTTATACTCGCCCAGTGCATCGCCACCCTCTTCATATCAAAGAGAAGGAGGCAAAGGACACTCACGGTTTGCCACAGTCACTTGGAGCTGGATTCATTATTGTTCCACTTTATAATTAGAAAATAAAAATCTTGTTTTAGTTTGTTTGTCTTGGGTTTTCACAATAAGTGTATGAATGAGTGTAAAAACACACCTTTACAAAACACAGCTTACTTACATTACTGTGTGGTGTATACTAAAATCAGAATGAGTAGAATGAGTAGGCTCAAACAATGCTGTTAGCTACACAGGGCTTGCTCTGCTTAGTGTGTGCAAAACTCATCTGATCTGTCTCTGTAACGGTTAAAATATGTAAAAATAAACTCTTCTTTTAGTTTGCTTTTCTGTGGTTCCTTAGTATATACTATAGCTTTTTACAGACAATATAGCATGTGTTTTCCCCGTTTTTTGATCCATTCATTTTGTTATAGCGTTGAATAACCATGTCAGATGATGCCAGTGTGACAAATAACAAGAGACCTGAACTGTTCTTAGAAAAAAAAAAGTTCTTAAATCTCAGACACTCTTCACAAAGATTCTTACATTCAACAATATTTTCTTATCTGGGATTTGTTTTTAGCTACAAAGATAATCTACGAGCATGAGATAGCACTCTTGCGCACATATTGTTGCCGAAGTGATGTTACAAAATTGCTACTATGTCCCTTTAATATATCCCTTCTTTGGAGAATATGCATGCGATGTTAGAGATGGAAATATAAATTAGACTGTGAATTGTTGTGTGTGTTGGCCCTGAAATGGACCAGGTTCAGGGTGTACTCTGTATTAGCCCAGAGTCAGGTGAAATAGGCATCAGCCTTACCCTGTTAGGATTAAGTGGTTTTGAAAATGAATCAATGAATGCATGAATGGCCCAAAAACTAACACAACCCATTTTCTTACGTGTTACATTGGTTGCCATAGAAACATAAAGACAATATGAATTGCAGTAATCTAAGAATATGAGCTGGCATAACTACACTGCCTAGTAGAATTAACTGCCAAGTTCGATGAAGAAATCTCAAATGGTTTCCAGGTTCTGGTCCGGAATTGAAATTATTACAGATGCACAGATGCACAGACAGACATAGTGATGACAATATCCCTCTGAATTATCTACCAGGGGAATAGTAAAGAAGATGCAAATAGTTTCAAAGTTCTTGCATTGAAATGATCACCACCCATATTTTTACATGATAAATTGGCTGCCATGGAAACACAGGACTCAACTACAATGTGTAAGTAAAATAACTGTTAAGTTTGCAAAAGAAATCTTAAACGGCTTCTGAACTCTGGTCAGAAAGATTGGATACCACTGGATATTCACTTCCAGTAGTTTATAAAGCTTGGTAAAATTATTAAAATGTCCTGGGTGTGAGAAAAGGGATAACTCACACCACTAAATGGAGCTAAAATTAAAATTTAAAAAAATATCAATGTGGTAAATAGAACACAGTCTCAAATAAAAGGTTTCTCAAGAGGAGTGTATAGTGCAGACAGCTCTTGAACATTATTTGCCCTGAAATATTAATGGGGTATTGTGCACGCTGACTTACTAATCTCCCACATTCAAGACACACAAAAAAAAATATTAATTAATTAATTAAAAAAAGAAAAAGAAACTAAAGGCCCTGCGATGGCCTGGCGAGCTGTCCAGGGTAAAATTGCTAGTTGATTCTAGTGGCACATAGTGTATATATGTGTGTGTGTGTGTGTGTGTGTGTGTGTGTGTGTGTGTGTTAAAACAAATCTAATCAAATGGTCCTGCCAGTGGGAGCATGTGGACCCCTGTGGTCTATTTTGTCATTCAAGTGATAATGAATGGTTATTTTGCTAGAATTTATTTGTGCCAAAAGTACAACACACAACATAAATATGAAAACATAAGCACTTATTCTGATATTTGCAATATAATCATGTGAAGCAACTAGCACCTATGTGGCAGACAACGCAATTTTAAAAGAGTAAAAGAAGAACAGACAGGCTTAAAGAAAATCACAGTGAGCAACACTTTAAAACCTTTGTTTCTGTACTGCAGCTTCTTTCAGTTCTTGTTTCTTTCGGGAGGCTTCTCCATTCAGTCTCCTCTTAAGGAGGTGAAATGCAAGCACAATTGAGTTAAGGTCTGGTGATTGACTTTATCAGTCTAAAACCTTTCAATTTATTCCCTTAATGAAGTCCTGTGTTGTATTGCTAGTGTGTTTTGGGTCATTGTCTTGTTACATAAAAATGTTCATCATAATTAGACTGGATGCATTTTTCTGTAAATTGGAAGTGGCTGTGTTTCTGTAGACTTCTGAATTCATTCTGCTATTACTATTGAGAGTTACATCATCAATAAATATTAGTAAGTTCATTTCAGAAGCATCCAAGCAAGCAAACTCCATGACACTTCCTCCACCATTCTTGACCAATGACCTGGTATAATTTGGATCATAAGCAGGTTCCTTTTTTCCACACTTAGATTTTATAATAATGATATTAGTTTATTAATTGTGATATTAGTTTTAGATGTTGGTTTCAGTATTTTTGTGGTTTGTTTCTGTATTCCTTTTTTTTTTTTCTCTTTTCATTCTAACTTTCAGATACCTACTGCTGATAAGTGGTTTGCATTTTGTGATATGACCTTTGTTTCTGCTCTTAAAGTCTGTATCTTAACAGTGCAATTTGAAATCATCATCCCTCTCCTGAGCAGGTTTCTGTTGACTAACCCTAAGCCCCCAGTCATTTTGAGAAAAATGGTTAAAAACAAAGTATTTTTATTGATTGTATGAGACATATGTTATGAGACAAATGTTATTATATGATTTCCTGTTTTACCTTATCACAACTCTGTCAATTTGATCAGGATAATAACTGAGGCCTAAATCTGGGACCCATGGTTGAACAGTGTTTTTCATTATTCTTAAAATGTGCAAGATGTGACTTACTAGGTTTTTCCAGACAAGGACAGAGGGTCAGCTGCCATGTTCTATATATCACATGACCTAAATCACTGAACCAGATAGGCTGCTGATAGTTGCTAGGTTTTTCCTGACTATGAATACATAACCGTGAAACTTACTTTCTGATGAGTATCTTGTAAGTTTGTGGATAATTTAGCCATGCTAATGTAGTTTATGCAAAAAGACTTTTAAAGTTTATGCAAATAAAAATTTGACTGACTATGTTTTTACAGACCAGTGTAGAACTGCTGTTGTTTTGCTTGGCTAGCCTGTTCAGTGACTGGTTATTATTACACCAATAGTTACTACTTGTCAGGACATTCCGAACTATCATTTTGACTATCCCCAATGCTTGTGCACTGTGATGGCCTGACGAGCTGTCCAGGGTGTACTCTGCCCTCACTCAGAGTCGGCTGAGATGGGCACCAGCCTCCCCGTGACCCTAATTAGGATTAAGCAGTTCAGAAAATGAATGAATGAATGAATGAATGCTTGTGCAACACGAGACTCCTGTGCAACACACAAAAAAACACCTTTAAGTCACATGTTCCATTATTTTTCATCACTTGAACAATGGGTAAGACAAAACAAAAGCCATTTTGTAAGTAATTTTAAATATCAGAAAATAAAAGCTGAAATGTCTTAAGAGAGTAGTGTAAATAAGCAGAGATAAAGATTTTGCACATTTTGTTTTCTCTCACATCACTTCTAAATTGACAGTGTTGACTAATGGACTTCACTTTAGACTAAAGAGGCATGATGTTATTGTATTAATTCGAATGGAGCAGTTAATTTATTTACCTTGAGAGGACATTACTACATTATTTTTTTGCAGTTCCATACAGTGCACAACACAGTATTTTTAAAAATACTTCAAATTGTTCAATAACCTGTGTGTGTGTGTGTGTGTGTGTGTGTGTGTGTGTGTGTGTGTGTGTGTGTGTGTGTGCTCTGCAAGGAAAAGATAGCGACCAACAGTTTGGAGTGGTATCCCGCTTTTGTTTTTTAGTGAACTGTTCCACAAATACCGTTTACAGTACAAGAGGGAAGCTGCTCACCTTGACTGGGAATGTTGTCGGGAGGTGGAAGGAATACTTCGAGTACCTCTCCAATCCCACCAACACGCACTATGTGAAGGAGGAAGACCCTGGGGGTTCGGATGGGGGTCTGCCCATTGCTGGGGCTGAGGTCGCCGAGATAGTCAAAAAGCTTGCAGTGGTCGGGCTCTGAATATCTGAATATCTCAGGGCTCTGGATGTTGTAGGACTGTCTTGGTTGACATGTCTCTGCAACATATCATGGTCATCTGTACTTCTGGGGTGGTAGTTCCCCTTTTTAAAAAGGGGGACCGGAGGGTGTGTTCCAACAATCGTGGAATCACACTTCTCAGCCTAAGCAGGAGTACTGGAGAGGAGGATGCGACCGATAGTCGAACCTCGGAGAAGTTTGATGAATGGAACAGGAGATTGACAGGCGGATCAGTGCAGCCTCTGCTGTAAAGCAGGGCTTGTACCGGTCCGTTGTGGTAAAGAGGGAGCTGAGCCGAAAGGCAAAGCTCTCAATTTATCAGTCGATCTAAGTTCCAACCCTTACCTATGGTCACAAGCTTTGTGCAGTGACCGAAAGAACAAGATTGCAGATATAGGCAGCTGAAATGAGCTTCCTTCGCAGAACAATCAGCATTTCTCAGTCAGGAGGCTTATATACTCTGAAGCAATACTTGAACTAAAATAAATCAATGCAAAAAATATTTGATCACAAACAAAACACACTTTTCTCAATTACCTTATCTAAATGACAACTCAACCAGCACTCACAGGTATATAGTCACACAAAATATCATAACTTTCCAGAAAGTTTTAGAGGGCTCAAGGTAGTTCTAGAAGGTCCCAAAAAGTCATACAACTACTGATATACAATTTTAGAAATTTCGTGTTGGGGTGACATTTCTTTAAAAATAGACTAAATTAAACTGAATTATATATATTCCTCTGGGTACACTGGTTTTCTGCCACAGTCCAAAGACATCCAAGCTGCCCCTAGGTATAAGCATGGTTCTGTGTTGCCCTGTGATGGAATGGCAAACTGTTCACGGTGTGCCCCACCTTCCCCCAGAGTCACCTGAGATAGGCTTTAGCCTGCCCACAACCCTAGCTGTTCAGCAAATGAATGAATAGAGATACTCCTTAAATTTATACTCTTTTAATTCAGCTCTAGACAGCTGAAACAGGCAACAGTTGTAGTCATAAAATTTATGAACAGAATGTGAAAAAAAGTGTGCTGACTTTATTGCGTGAGCTACTTTAATCCAGCAACTTAATGAGTGCATTTTTTTTAATTTATTGTTCAGACTTAATATTTTGCTGTGCTGAAGAGAATTTATGATGATAAAACAGCTAGAAAAACAGTTCCATCTGCTCATTTTGACCATAAAAAGCCATCAACAATCCTGGCAATTTTAATTAAACTTAAGCAGAAGTGTGAATTTGCTCACATTCAAAACGCTAATCTTAAAAATTATGATTGATTCAAATTGTGATTGTTGGGAAGGAACAATGTGGAACTCATAATTCTCCCTGCAGGGTCCCAGTGACTTCTCATTACATACATACAATTATCTCCATATAAATTATTTACATGCACTCTTAAAGAGCATATTAATATGTAAGGTGTTCTGCTTCACATTAGGGAAGCATGTTGGTATAGCACTTTTGTTCAGAATCAGAGATCCTGCGATGCTATTAGGATTAAGTAATTCAGCAAATTAATGCATGAATAAATTAATTCTTTACATCAATGTGCATTAAATGTTAATATTCTTAACATAATATGGCCTCTTATTCTACAGTTGACTTTTTTGTTCCCCAAAAGTATTTAATAGACCCTGTTATGCAAGATTGTTACATCTGTTGACTGAACACACACCTTTACTAACCTCTGTACAAATAGGAGTAAACATGTGTATTTTTTTTTACTTTAAGATATTAATTAAAAATATTTATATCATTTGATATTTATTTTTTATACTCATTTGACAGAGTTTGTATAAAATGTTCTCATTATTGCAGTGCACCTGGCAATGCTGTAACTGCTGTAATGCCCATGCCAATGAAGCTAATAAAACTGAACTGAACTAAATTGAATTTACTGAGTTTTGTACCTTCCATAAGCTCCTCTGCATTTAACAATATAATGTTAAAATCTATCCGTATTACATGAATTTTTCAATTCCAGCTCAATATGTTAAAATACAGAATTCTCAGATAATTTCTGTACTTGTTGTACATACATCATACAAACAGAAGCTTCTTGTTTTCCTATTAATTACATACATGAAAACTATTAGACATAGCTGTTCCTGCTGAAGATGGATTAAAAACTTGGGTTGAATAAAAAAAAAACATTCTCACTACAGTGGAGAAATATTCACCCAACATGATTCTTTGAAGATATCAGTGTAAATGAACATTAAATTGCATTATTATCAGATGCACTGAGACAGACAGTATGGTTCAGCCTTCTTCTGAAAAAACAATTTGACTGCCACTGCTTATTCTCCAGAATGTGGCTGTATGTCAGTTGCATATAACTTGTCCTGTAGTTTGGGAGTAATGGAGAACTCATTGCCCACACAATTTTCAATTGAGCGGTTAATGAATAGAAAATATTTTTGACATCAATGACTTTAAAGTCATGGAGTGACTTTCTGAAAACTTCTGAAAACCCTTAATATATAAACATTAATCGTTTTTAATTTAAATAGTTAATTATTAAACAATTTACTTGATGTGTACAACGAGTGGGTATGGGGATGGACTGCTGCTAGGAGAATTTCAAATGAGCAGAAAATCCGGTCAGCTGGTGTGTAAGAACAGCAATTGATAAATCAAAATAAACCGGAATTTGATTTTTAAAAAATTGGTAACAAGTACTCTCTTTTCAGTAATCAGGTCAGTCATATTCATCACTCAAACACACACACAAATGTATATATATATATATATATATATATATATATATATACACACACACACACACACACACACACACACAAATTTCCACTGACATAATGAGTGATGTTTCTTAAGGTTGTTCCTAAACTTAGTGTTAAACACAATCTTTTTTTCTTTTTCTTTTGTGCAGCTGCTTTTTTTTTTTTTTGATATATGGTTATTGTTAGAACCTCTGACACTATCCTCATAAAGAGATAAACACACACACACACACACACACACAAATGTGACTAACTAAATTTATGAGGATTTTTCATTGACATAATTAATAAAGTAGTCAATTATTCCTATCCTTGTGGGGACAGTTGCTAATATAAGTTTATTAAAACTCTGTAAAACACAGTGTTTCTATATGAGGGGTTTTGCTACAATTCGAGATATATATCCCTTTCACTAGATTTGACTTTTTTTTTTCATTAAGTAAGCATAATAAAGCATGCTATGCTGTCATAAAATGGAACTAATTTTAAAAAATAAGGATTAATCATGTTTTGTGAGAAAAAAAATTATCAGATACATTATGACATGAACATTAATTTATCAGCATGCATCTCGTTTCGCAGCAAACATCTCATGTGTATTGTTCTCTCCTCATAGTCCTCCTAAGGCTAAGCTGCTGGTGCAGGAACATGAGAATGGAATGAAATGTGACTACTGGCAAAGTGGCCAGACTCTTGTTCAGGTCATGACAGACTCCTCCTCCATATCCACACTGCTCTGCATTTAAGGGGGTGACCATGCTTCTAGTCTTATCTGATAGTGACAGGGATTTATGCAACTTTAACCAGTGAGAGTTTCATCATAAAGAATTACTTTTGATATTATTAATTTAGAATTCAAGTGGTCGGAGGAGCAACATAAAATGGCCTCTAAAAGTCTACCAGTATCGTACATACAATTTATAAACCAAGTGGTGGAATGAACCTAATTATGCTTTTAGCAGGCTGTATATTTTTCTATTCTTCTATTCATAAGCTCTTTAACAAGGTTAAGTTCATGGCGGATAAGGAGTCTACTTAAGGACAACACTGGGTGTTAGGCAAAATACATTCTAGATGAGATGCCACTCCTGGGCCTCACAGTGGCATAGTGGTTAGTATTTCCACCTCACAGGAAGAAGGTTCTGGGTTCAATTCCCATGCCCAGTGAAGGTGTTTCTGTGTGGAGTCTTACTTGTTCTCCCTGTGCTTGTGTGGGTTTGCAGATTAGGCTAATCGGATATTCTTGATTACCCCTAAGCGTGAATGTGAGTGTGAATGGTCTGAAATGGACTCCAGCCTTCCTGCAACCCTAGTGGTCCAGAAAAAATAAATAAATAAATTAACACACACACACACACACACACACACATACACAAAGAACCATATTACAAAGAATAACAGTCCAACATTCTCAAAAGAACACAAAATATCTGGCTATGCTAAAGCACAGGAATCTATTTTAGTCCTGCTCTAATCAGACATACTACATTCAGGTAACCCTATATTATGACAAACAAAAGCTAAATCACAATTTTAGTCTTGATAAACTGAGAAAGGGCGACTTGTGGGGTAGTATTTAGACTGGCAAGCTGTTCAGGGTGTACCCTGCCTACACCCAGAGTCCTCTGAAACAGCCTTCAGCCTCCCTGCAATTCAAGAAGGATGAAGCAGCTCTGTGAATGAATGAATGAATGAATGAATGAATGAATGAATGAATGAATGAATTGAGGAAGGGTGCATCTGAAACTTCTGCTAATTGGTTGCACTGTAGAGAACATCACATTGATTTTAGACCTCCTTCCTTGATAATGATTGATGGCTCCATAATGTCAGGTAAAACTGGCACTTAGTCACTGCATAGAGTTTTCACAACAGTATGTGATTTTAGGTAAAAACATCAATGCTGGTTCACATTAACAAGAAAAGCAACAAAATGTATTAATTTCCACCACAAAATTCGGTTCACAGGAACAGCATCAATACTTAAAATTTAAATAAAATATTGCCTACCATGACCAGGATATGCAGATCAAATGCCATGTTGTTGACAAGAACAAAGGCATGACACTGAGTCACACTGAAGCACGAACCTCAGCTGCCTACCATCATGAATGACTTCAGTCCTTCTCTGTCATTTCCTCACCAGATGGAGCAATCACTCACCCTGGTGTCATCTCCAGCATTAATAAATCTCAGTGTATTAAGACCCACAGGAAACCCACACAGACACGAGTAGAACACGTACAACTCCACAGAGACAAGCAAAGGACCTTCATTCAATTGATCTCTGTCTACGTTAATATCTGTGATAAAATAATCACAGGTTCATTCAGTCAGTTATATATATATATATATATATATATATATATATATATATCTATCTATATCTTCGCTTACTGAGA
>JAQMYF010000013.1:21638470-21651605 GCA_030014195.1 Neosilurus mollespiculum | reverse complement strand
GTCGATAGTGGGGCTTGAACCCCCGACCTTGGGATCAGTAATCCAGCACCTTACCACCAGGCCACCACTGCCCCAATCAATCCATCAATCAACTAATTAATTAACAATTAGTGGGTCCAAATAACACTAGCACACGCCAGACTTTGCTTAAAATTGATTTAATGGATTTCCAATGGCACAATTTTGGATCCAAGTATATAAAGGAAAAACATCTAATAGCCCTTACAACATAAATCCAGCAATGTTCAAAGCACAGTTTACAGGTAAGAATCTTTAAAACTTCAAAATTTACACTGCAGGAATTGAATATGGATATTCAGCTTTAGCACACAGCTGGAAGACTAAGTGAATGTCTGTACTAAGACAGCAGGAAGGAAGTTTTAGTGGCAAATACAGGAAGCGGGTGGCAGGCTCATCAGAGCTAATAACTGACCATGGGGCACAGTGAGACTTCCATCCTCAGAGCAGAGAACTAAATATACATAAATACTACATATGACATCTCTCTAAGAGAGACAGTACAGGCAGGAAATGGCTGGTCCACAATGAAGATTAAAATGGCACCATTATTCATATTAATAAATCACCAGATGCCTTATTAGAAGGGTTCATTACTTATAGCTGAGCCCAAAGCTGCACATATGTTGTAGGGCGCATGCACACACGCGCACGCACACACACTTCAAACTCCACACCATTATTATCACATGAAAGGAAGGATTACGAGGGCAACCTTCTAAATCCCTTCTTCTAACTTTGGCATTTTATTTTTCCACTTTTGCCTTAGCCCCTCCACTCTTGTTCTCTCCAACTTGGAAAAATCAATATGTCACCATCACCTGGTCAGGCATATTGAGGGAATAACAAAATGCATTCTTAGGTCTGTTTTCAACAGTGATAAAATTGATGGAAATGATGCAGGTCGTGATTTAAACCAGCACAGATCAAACCTGAATCAATCACGCCATTAAATATAATCAGTTTTCCTCAAACTGTCTAAACCCATGCTAGTGTGTAGGAGTATATGCTCACATAGTATAAGCTGGAGAGTCATGTGGCATAGTGATCAAGATACCAACTGTTAAAATATCCACCATGCTCTTGTGCAATTCATGAAATGCAAGTCATCAAATGACAGTTTTATAAGATTAAAAAAAAAAAAGATATGGAATATTTATCTAACAGAAGAAGAATCACTGAATCAGTCAGCAATTATTTCTCTGCTGATGTACTGTAAGAGTAAACATGCCAAGAGTGATATTTACTTCGTTGAATAAACCTAGAGAGACTGAAGTGGATGACGCTAATGAGCAAAGTGATTACACCTTTCCCACTGAGCTGGACCTACAACATATCATTTGTATATTTTATTTATTTAAATTTCTTTTTGCAAACTGCTTATTCCTTTATTAGAGTTACTGGGAGGCTGGAGCCTAGCGGTATTCACCCTGAACAGTTCACCAGAACATTGCAGCAACACCCAATCATTCACACTCATATTCACACCTAGGGGCAATCGAGAATTTCCAGTTAGGCTAATGTGAATATCATTGAACTGTGGGAGGAAACCCATAAAAGCATAGGGAGAACATGCAAACTCCACACAGAAACACCCTCACCAGGCAAGGGGCTCGAACCGAGGACCTTCTTGCTGTGATTTGAAAGTGCTAAGTACTACACCACCATGCCAGTCATATTTTAAATCAAAATAGAAGCAAATTAAATTAAATTGTAGTTGCCTTTACACAGTCATTGTGCAGTTTGTCTTGGTGGAATCATATCTTTATATGCCATTTTCACCCTAGCCTTGGAGTAGGCATATTTTAAAATTCTAGAAGTGTACTTCTGTCTGAAAGCTGTGTGTCAAAAAACTACCATAATTCAGCTGTTTATTTTATGAACTATTTATAGAAGGGCTTTTACCATTTGGTGTTTTTATATTATGTTGTCTGGCTATGACTAATACTAAAGTGCTGTGATATATTTAGCTCGACATGCTGTGCTGAAGTGGTGTGGTACATGGAAATCAAATGGGTTGTTAATGGATTTTTTTATTTAATGTAAATTTATGGACTGGTGCGAGAGAAAATGGTAGGCTATATGCAGTGTGAATGCTGGTAGAGGATGGCTGATGGGGCTCTTTAGAGAAAGTCCTCTTGCACTCTAATCTGAGATAAGAGGGAAATTTCCTTCTTTACTGAAGACCCTCTCAGCGAAGCAGCTCAGGAGAGAGGTCTGCAGAACTGTCCTAGTCTGACTTTTTCATTACTGCGTTCACTATTCCGTGAGTCACTCACAGTCAAAGCCTAGCATAATGTTTTCTTCCATCCATACTTATGTTGGCACAACAGGCATGATCACATTGGCAGTAGGAGTCAGCATGATAAATTCTTTGTTTTTGGTTGACCAAATTTCAAAAATAAATAGTGGCTCCATTGCAAACCTGCATTTTTCCCCATCCTCACAAGTGACAGTATATTTATCTGCCAAGGGCCAGTCATGTGGAAGGTTGGCTTTGATGATGTGACAACTCATGGGAGGGATGACACATGTGTATCATAATGACAGATGTTTATGAACATCATGCTCTTGATATGTTGCTGTACTACTATAAGATGTGCCAAGAAAAACAATGTTCTTTCTTGTCAGCTGTGAGAGACGAATTACTACAATGTAAAAGCCAAATGAGCATGATAAGAAAATGGGAATTGGAAAGAAATCATGTGCAGCATATCACTCTGTCTTAATTCAGCCTTGAAGAGCTTTCTGCCAACTCTGCACAGCTCCATTTACGATGCTTGTTAGTCATTTGGCACCCACTACAATGACACATTAATAAACAGAGAAACAAACAAAGCCCATAACAAATCAGCATGCGTAAGGAGAATCAGCCCACATGTATTGGCAGTCCTAGCAAACCTCCACACTCTGATTCAGACAGCAGTTTACATTCATTAGGAGCTGTCCACAGGTCGGTACACTTTCCACAGATGACACCTGTTTCATTAATATGGTGAACAGAGCTGAGAAATAGTGCTGAAATGAAATATGCACTGCTGTCTTTGATGAGTGATGCTTCTTTGGAGTGGGCAAGGGGGAAAAACACAGTGCTTTTGATAGATGTGAGATGGGAAAATAGAAATTCAGACAGATAAAGCATCGACAAATGTGGCGAATTGTCACAGTCTTACTCTGTCCCACCCTTTAGTAGCTAGCTTCTCAACCTTGGTCCTGGAGACCACCATGTCCTGCACATTTTCCTTGCTCCCAATAAACCTTGTACACTTAATCAACAATTGTATGTGCAGGACATTGGGCAATGGACAGCTGACACAATTCCAACTCAACTGACATGGGCACCTGACCATTAAACATTTCATTCTAAAAGCAGTGGCAGTAATACTATGTTTCCCTTTGTTTCTCTAACAGCCTTCACTCTTCTAAGAAGGGTTTTAACTGGATTTTTAACACTTTCTTATGGGATATCTACTCATTCATTCACAAGAGCACAAGAGGATGTTCAGAGTGTTTGGGGTCAAGGTTCTGTGGCCCCCATATGAGTTTTTCCACACCAGAATTTGGTCAATCATGTCTTTATGGACCTTACAACTAAAGAGGCACTGTCACAGGTTTGGATGTGGTATATTAGTTTTAGCAATGGGAACTTTTTTGCTGCAGCGTACAAAGGAATTTCAACAGCAGGGTGTTTCCAACTTTGTGGCAGCAATTCTGGCCCTCATATAACATAAGTGTTACAATCAAGTGTCCACATACTTTTGACTATAGTGCATGCAACTGTGATTTAATTAAATCCATATATGTCTAAAATTTCTAAAATGTTTTAAAATGTTTGAAAAATAATAGAGTGACATTTGTTCATTCATGCTGAAGGTACATATTGGCGGGGGGAAATGCCCTGGGAATGTATGGTGTTTTTATTTATTTATTTTTAGCATTTGGGGCAGCACATTGGAGTAGTGATTAGCACATCTGCAAAAAGGCCTGTGCTCAATTCCCAGCTCAGGCATTTCTGTGAGGAGTTTGCATGTTCTCCCCGTGCTTGCGTGGGTTTCCTCCGGGTACTCAGTTTCCTTCCACAGTCCAAAAACATGCACAGTAGGCTATCTGGCTGTTCCAAATCACCCCTAGGTGTGAGTGTGACTGTGCATGTGAATGGTTGTGTGAGTGTAGGCACCAGCCTCTCTGCGACCCTAATTAGGATCTCTGTTTGCAAAATTGTGATAAAGTATGAGTGTGGTCTGTGGTACAGTTGTGATGCCTGTTATAATTGTGCATCATCCAGTTTCTTAGGCTCTCTTACTATTCATTACAGTAAAAGCTGGAAGCAGTATGACAAAAAAAGATGCACACTACTGATTCTTGCGTTTCTAATCATCTGATAAATATGAGAAATAATACACTTAAAAGAAAGAAAATATAGAATTACTATATTTAAACCAACCTGAGACCATACTACAGTAATCAAGGATTACAGCACATACATACAAGGATTACATATAGTAAATAAAACTGGAAAAAAATAATACGAAACAAAAAAGATTATGATGTATTATGAGCTGTGCGTCATCAGTCTACTACAGTTATGCTGAAATGAATGGCTGGTCTGTGTGTGTGTGCTTCTCCACAAGTGCATAATAGCAGTGTGTTTGAGCAGTGCTACAATTGTGCCTCGATATACACAAAAAAAAAAAGAAAAAAGAAAGAAAGGTTCTGCACTTTAATATTTAGTTGGAGTGCCTTTAGTGTTGATTACAGTGCATAATCGCAGAGCAGTGTAGTTTCATTATAGTGTTATAACTCTCCACTACTTCAGGTCCTGGGTAAGGAACCTGTACATTAGTTGACCTAATGCCTGATGTGGATCACTGCTGGTTAGATATATTTGATGGTAGAACAACTTGGTAGCGTCACACAGAGACACCCAGAGGAAGACAACTAAGCATACACACTTAAATACCCATTGAAATGCCTCCACCTCACTCAGCTCCAAGTATCTCTCTAGCCTGTTGGGATCTATTAATCAGCCCATTCTCCTCCTGTCTCTCATTCCTAATCTGCTTGTCATTAATACTCCATGTACTCCAAGTAGTCATTTGAAATGAGAATAAAGAAAAGCTTTTCAAGAACCATAATCCATTTGGATACAGAGATGAAAAATAAAACGCATTGTAAAAATCAAAAAGGTTCATTTTTATTCCTGTATTTAGGGAATTTAGGGTTTATCCAGAATTAATGGTGAGCAAGATATGAGTCAAGTAGCTTAACATTATTCATATTTATCCATTTAAATACACTTTAGTAGCAGTAAAACCATGGTTGTAGGAAGCATTTCTAGCATGTGTGTGTCTTAATGCCATTTCCTGCATTCTAGTGCATTTAGCAGGTTGAAATATTGTTTTAATACCAGTCTCAGACATTGGAACAATGAAAAAAACCCAAAACAAAACATAAGCACAAAGGTGGGGTGCATTGTGGATTTGCAGTTTGAAAGTGAGCAGAGCCAAGGATGGTTCCCCTACAGGGTATACAGGGTTCTTTCTTATAACATGACACAAACTGTCTTTTTTCTTTCCATTACTCACTCTCATTCATTTGCCAAACTGCTTTATCCTCCTAGGGTCGAGGAGAGGCTGGAGCCTATCTTAGCCAGAAATGGGCAAAGGCAGGGTACACCCTGAACAACTTGCCAGACCATCGCAGTGCCAACAGACACACACATACACACACACACAAAACATTCACACTCACACCTAGGGACAATCTGTAACAGTCAGTTAGCCTAATGTGCATGTCTTTGGGCTGTGGCAGGAAACTGGAGGACCCGGAGGAAACCCGCTCAAGCTCTACTACACTCCATACAGAAACACCAAGGCTAGGACTCCCCAGGACCTTCTTGCTGTGAGGTGGACATGCTAATGTACTGACGAACGTCCCTGTCTTTTATTTTTTAAGCACTGACTCTATACAGCAAATAGGTTCCTGTTTTAAACAACCTTACATGGTTTAAATCACAGAGTTGAATTTAAATTAAGTGATCTAGTAGGTAGCTTTGGTTTAGTATCCTCCTCAGAACTGCTTACACTGTTGGAGGAAAAGTTCACTGTTTGGCCACCAAAGGCACAATTTAACCTACCATTTCCTTTTCCTTGTGATAAAATAACTTTTGGCCATTTTGTCTGTGGAGAATAAAAAAACAATTCTTCAGTGAAAGAATAGCAATAAGTTAGCAATAAAAAAGTAAATTACTTTACTAGCTACCAAGACCATGATTTATTTGACTATATCATTAATCTAATGTTATCTCAGATTAATATAGAGGCTCTGAAAAATAAGGGTGAGGTGGCAGTGTCATCTTCGTCTTCATCTGCTTACTCCGGGGTTGGGTTGCGGGGGGCAGCAGCCTAAGCAGTGAGGTCCAGACATCATTCTCCCTAGCCACTTCCTCCAGTTTTTTCAGTGGAGACACTGAGGCGTTCCCAAAGTAGCCAAGAAACATAGTCCCTCCAGTGTGTTCTGGGTCGACCCGTGGTCTCTTCCCAGGTGGACATGCCGGAAACACCACACCAGGGAGGCATTCTAATCAAATGCCTGTGCCACCTCAACTGCCTCCTCTCAATGCAGCGGTATAGCAGCGGTTCTACTCCAAGCTCCGGGCTTCTTCCAGATGACCAAACTTCTCACCCTATCTCTAAGGGACAGCCCTTCCACCCTGTGAAGCGATCTTGTACTTTCGGTCATTACCCAAATGCTCGTTACTATAGGTGAGGTTAGAAACGTAAATCGACTGATAAATTAAGAACTTAGCCTTCCGTCCCAGCTCCCTCTTCACCACGACAGACCAGTACAAGCTCTGCTTTACAGCAGAGGCTGCACCGATCCACTTGTGGATCTACCGCTCCATCCTTCCCTCACTCATGAACAAGACCCCGAGATACTTGAACTATCCACTTGGGGCAGGACCTTATTCCAGACCCAAAGGGTGCATTCCACCCTTTTCCAGCTGAGAGCCATGGCCTCAGAGTTGAAGGTGCGGATTCTCATATAAATATTATGAACAGAACCATTGACAAAGGACAAAGAACAGCCTTGGTGAAGTCCAACCCCAAGTGGGAATGAATTTGACATGTTACTAATGCAGACCAGGCTCTGGCTCCGGCAATCCTCCAAGATCCTGTACAGTGTGTAGAGCTGGTCAAGAGTTTTTCTTTCATATCAAGACTACCCTTAAAATGTTGTCTATATTCAGGAGCTCATAAGTCATACAAGCACCCACATCAGAAAGACATTTGATATGAAACTGTAAACTACTAAATGCCATGTCTACACATTAGATTTAGTGTTTTATCTTGAGATCACAAGCACGTAGTACAACAAGGCAGAAGACGGCCAAACCATTCAGAGAGCGGCAAGACTTTTGACAGAATTTATTACATAAGACACAACAAAGGGTTAGATCTTCTAATTAGAGGTAAAGGATAATACAAGCAATAGTCTCAGAATTCCTAAAGCCCATCCTGCTAGCACATTAAAATTCAAAGCAAAGCCAAGAGGTAGAGACATGCCAATGTTTGATGAAAGGGAAGAGAATGAGCTGCATATTGAAGGAGAGAAAATGGTACATCAGCAGAGAATGATGTTATACTCTGTAGTACTTTTCTTTTTTTATGTGACCTGTGCTCTTACTTCCATGTTCCTGCTCCGTTATCTAGTGCCCATTGGCAGTTATGTATCATGTCATCTTTTAGATGGCACTTGAAGGACTGTCAGATACAGCAGCTAAGTGCTCACTCATTCTATTGCTTCTGTGTTCTGTAAATGGTGCTTGACATCTGGGAGTATGACACAAAGCTTTAATGACCTTGAGAATTAACCTATCCCCTTTTGTGTAAGATTCCGTAAAACAAAATGTGCCTCAAGGAGTCTGCTAATAAGCCGTGAGATACTGTAGGCTGAGAGATAACAGAAGTGCAGACTTCAAAAACTGGAGGTTGGGGCAGCCCAAAACTAGACTGGTGTATATCAGAGATGTGAGGAACTACAAGAGGTAGGTACAGTGCAATGACCAGAAATGTTTGTTTCTGCTGCTACCACAAGCCGGGACTCACGTGAGTGAAGCACCATGGTCCTGGGGAAACACTATTTAGTTTTAACTCCTGTACAAACTGTATATGGTTGAAATGACAATAAAAGCCACTTCACGTGAATTATTCTGAGAGAGAGAGTAAGAAGAAAGATGCTTTTTTTTTTGTATTCACCACAGAGTAACCACAAAGAAAACCACATTTCAGAAAACAAGGTAAATGCACACACCTTAAGTGAACATACCAGCAGTAAAATGTACTTGGTCTGCCTGCTAAAAGGTCATGATAGTCCTTTAAGCAATAAAAGCAACAGGAAAAATCTCTATTAGGGCAGAGGATTGTAAGTGTGAGTAAAGTGGGCTGCTGAGATAATCACTGTGTTTGATTTCAGTAGCAAATTGACAAAAATCCTTCCATACTCAGAAGTACAAACATTGCATTACACAGTGAGTAACAAGCACCTAATTAATAACCTCTTCATCACTAAATGTTTCCATATCCACACCAATGATCCAGCGCATTTCAGATTCTTTCGTTGTGTTAGTTATGCTGGAGGTATGCACACATTTGTGGACAAAGACAGATCATTTTTTTTGCTATTGAGGCCCGGCACTCAGCAACCATGCAAAGCAATAATGGATAAAAAGGGATTAAATGAAACATACTGATACTGTCACGCCAAAGGCCAAAATGTTGGCCCAGAAGCAGATGGATGAAATCGAGCCGTTACACTTCATCCCTGCAAAGCTTTTTCCTTTTCTCTGCTGCTATACATATAGACTGTGACGTCTTCTAAAGCATTATAAGGATGACATTCCCATTTTGTGTATCATAGCATCCTGCTGTGATTTTCCAGTACATGATGAAATTCTAAACTCAAAGCTGATATCTGCTGTAGCTTCACATAAGAAAATATGACCTTGAGGACATAATGCACACCTTGATAGTAACCAAAAACAATTCTTGCACATTTCAGAACATGTGCACATGTATTCAAGTATCAATACTGGGTAGCCACTATTCAAATACAGAAACAATCATTAAGGTACTTTTTCTGCCCTGTGTCCATAAGCAAACAGAAAATATGAAAAAGAGAAGAAAGGTCTGGCAATATTTTGCACTACAGATCAACGCTATTGTGGTGTGCAAGTTAAAAGTGTGAATCAGATATAATCAATCTGGTACATATGAAGGTTGCAGTATATGATATTTCATTCATTTTTATTGAATAACCAGTTTATTCATGGTCAAGGTGCTAGTGAATCCACAACCAGAATCTTGGATATAAATGAGATGCAAGTCCATTACAGGCCATAATACACACATTCAGAATTTATCCCAGCAAGTTTATTTACATGGTATGTTTTTGTGAGTGGGGGAACCTGAAGAAAACCAGACATGGACAGTAGACTGTGCTTAGCTGTGATACCATGCCACAAAGAATACATATCCTAGTAATACATATGGAAAAGTACACAACAGATCATGTAAAAATAATTCCTGTAGCTACGCCAACATTTTAGTCAATTTAACAAGATGGTTCTTGTTCTCAATTCTGTTAAATAAGTCAATAAGCTGTCATAAGCAACGATTACCTCACCAGACTTTCATTTTCTCTCTCTCTCTCTCTTTCTCTCTCCACACACACACACACACACACACACACACACACACACACACACAGCTGTGTGGCAAAGTTTACAAGGTTCTTAATACTATGTACTGCCACCTTTAACATCAATCTTGTCTTTTGAGGTAGCTGTGGATGAGGCACTATATTTTCTCAGATGGGAAAGCTGCCCATTTGTCTTGAAAAAAGCCTCCAGTTCCTCTAAATTCTTGGGCTGCCTTGCATGAACTACACGTTTGAGATCTCCTCAAAGTGGCTCAATGATATTAAGGTCAGGAGACTGAGATGGCCACAGAACCTTCACTTTGTTCTGCTGTAGCCAATGACAGGTTGACTTGACCTTGTGCTTACGATCATTTTCATGTTGGAACATCCAGGTACATCCCATGCACAGCTTCCAGTCTGATGAGTGGAAATTTTCCTTCAGTATTTTCTGATAACATGGTGCATTCATCTTGCCATCAATTTTGACCAAGCCACCTTGTTGACGCCTCTCCAAATGTAGCGTTTATGGTTGTGGCCATGAAGTTAAATTTTAGTCTCATCACTCTTGATCCAGATTCTTACTAAATAACAAGTTTTGAAGCTTGTCTCTGTGCTTTTTAACGTATTGCAAGCGGGCTGCTTTGTGGCATTGAATAGTAACGGCTTTCTTCTTGCAACTGGACCGTGCACCCCATTTTTCTTTAAGTGCCCCCTTATTGTGCACCTTGAAATAGCCACACAACTTTTCTTCAGAGAAGTTTGTATGTCAGCTGAAGGTTTATTTATTTATTTATTTAATAACCAAACAATTTTCCTGGCAGTTGTGACTGAAACTCTTGTTGGTCTGGTTGTTGGAAAAATTGTGTCATGGTTTCAACAAAATCCCTCATTTTCCACTTCTTAATTAGAGTCTGAACACGGCTGAATGGCATTCTCAGTTCCTCGGATATTCTTTTATATACAAGGAACTGAGAATTCCAATCAGCCGTGTTCCCCATGGCTTGGAATCTAGCAATGTCAGTGCAGCACTGGCTGAAAAATGCAGGGGACTCTCAGGAGCCCAGAAACTCACTGACTTTTTATACACACGCAATGTCACAGGTGAGAATGGTTACCATTAGTAGCCATTTAAAGCTGTGTTAGCCAACTTGGGCATATCAGGCCAAAACCTCCAGGGTATGAAAACTTTTAATTAGGGTCATTTGTCTAATTTCTGTTAACATTATGATTTAAAAAGAGTAAGCATGAATGTTTGATAATAAATGGCCAAAACAAAAATCACAAATTCTGACACGGTATGCAAACTTTTGAGAACAACTGTGTATAGAAAGAAGGCATTAATATTAACCTTTCATCTTTAGAGTTATAGCTGGAGCTACTCTCTAAATTGTACTGTTATACAAAATAATGCACACCTCTTGAATCAGATTCAACTGCACTATGGTATAAATATCCAAATATATCCATTACAACTACATTCAAACTACATTCAATCATTTATCTATTCATTCTTTATACCACTTTTCCATTACAGAGGAAGTTGGAGCCAATCCAGAATCAGAAAACTTTATTTATCCTGGAGGAAAATGTGTGCACACAATGCAAATTCTGTTTCTGATGAATCCCAGCAGGCTGTGATGTCAGGTACGCTTTGAACAGGTCTCTAGTCTACTGCAGGGCCATCACAGACACAATCAACCATTCACACTGACATTCGCATTTATGTACAATTTAGAGAATCCAGTTGACCTAACATGCATGTCTTTGGACGGTGCAAGGAAACCAGAGTACCTAGTGGAACCTGGAAAGTAAAAGGGCTAACTGTTGGGCCATTACACATTTAGCCTTCAACTAAAATAGACAAAATCAATGATATGCTGCAAGTGCAACCACTGTTACTGTACAGCTGCAGGCTGAAATATTGTGCTGACATCCACTAAAGCTGTACTGTAAATTCAATGTTTTCATTATTTCTAATATACTGTGTGAGAACAGAGGAAATTTTAGTGTGTCTAGTAGGGGCATTGCCTTCCTTTGCTATGAGATTAAAGGCTGAAGAGTGCTACTGCGGGAAATTGCTTTACAAGCCAGCCCTGACTAAGAAACATGATCCTGTCCAGTATCATCACAGATGCTCTAGATTTTTAGGCCTCTTGTTGCAGTCAAGCCTGATATGTCTAAATAGGTAGACAAACCAAACTGCACAATAGTACATCTGTAACTGGACAACCCTTGGCATTTGATTATGGGGCAATTGGTTCCAGCTAGACAACAGGTGACAGATCGGATGAGACAACAGTACCTGGAGCCTTGATACTAGTACAGTGTATAAAAAATGTCAACACACTCCTTGTAGAAAAATAAATAAATAAATAAACTGTGGTAAATCATGTCAGTTTTTTCTACCAGCTTTAATGTGATATAGCAAAATGGAAATGTTTTAAGTGGGGAAAAATAAATAACTTACAGTAACCTGGTTGCAAAAGTTGGATCCATCTGACTGGTAAAGTCATGGACTGTAAAGCGCTTACAAAGCATGTATTTTTAATGTCACCACTGAAAGGTATACACCAGGGGAGGGGTAGAAAGGACTTCCAAAACATTAGGGTTTTCATGGAACATTGTGAGAGAAACCATAGTAGGGGAAACTACGCTAACACTATTGAGATAGTCCATAAAAATAAATAGCCATAAGACCAATGGCAAAATACATGAACTGCAGGAAAATCTTCTTCACAAGTGTTAGATAGGGGGTGGCGACAGAAGCCCAACCAACCAATTGGACCAACCTCTGATCTTTATTTTAAAAAGATGTATCCTGCAAAAACAAGACATCTTTCACCCAAACATCACCACCAAGGTGATGGAAGCATCAAGTTATGGTGCTGATCCTCTTCAGCTGGAAATGGTTGGATTTACACAAAATACAGGGAATCATGAATAGTTCCAAATGCTCATCTGTTTTGCACAAAAACTGCAGGCCTCTTTTAGACAGCTGAAATTGAGTAAAACATTCCTTCGGCACATAACGGCCCAAACCACAAATCCAAGTTAATAATGGAATGGCTTCAGAAGAAGATCGGCAATTTGGAATGACCCAGACAGAACCCAGATATAAATTCTGTTGAAAACCTGGGGAATGACTTGAAGAGGGCTGTGCATAGGAGACCCTGCCAGAATTTAATAGATCTTTGGAACATTTTTGCAGGGAGCAGTGGCCACATAAAACTGCCGCATCAAGATTAGACTTATAGACATAAAGATGAAGTGCTGCATTGCAAGAAAACAGTGCTTTTAAAAATATAATTTAAAAGGTGTGCACTGCAAAACCTTAAAAATCCCTGCAAAATCGTAGCAAGCAAAAATATTTTAATTATAATCAAACATATATACTTACAATTTACAAAATAAGATTATT
>JAQMYF010000013.1:21619797-21632491 GCA_030014195.1 Neosilurus mollespiculum | reverse complement strand
TATAGTTATTCTATAGAGTGTTGTAACCCCTTAGCCAGGACACATCAAGTGCACGAAGGACATAAACCATCCCCCATACAAACAGTTTCGGACAATCAACATTTTATGAGCCACCCTACGCACAGGATTAGGTCATAGGGAGTGCCTATGCAAAATTTCAGAAAGCAATCATGCATATAAGCTGAGCAATGGCCCAGACAAACATTATATGTTCAAGGTCACAAAGTGCAAATCAGCTACCCCACACACAGGTTTAGGTCATAGGGAGTGCCTATGCAAAAGTTCAGAAAGCTGGCATTGCATGAACCGAGCAATGGCCCGGACAAACTTATTGTCACGCCGCCCGCCCACCGGCTCACCCGGCCGCTAAGCCAACGACAATACCCCTCCAGCCATAACCAGCTGAGGGGTAAAAAGTATACTATTACTATTTCCTTGGCAAAGGTAATAAACTTATATTTGATTTTTGGTAACCTTACAATAGAATATACTAGATAAATTTGACTGGCACATTTGTTTTGAGGTTGGGGATTGAGAAGAATCGTTTGCAGATAAAAAGGTTTATTTAACAGATGAATGTAGACAGATGATCCAGAAGAAAAGTTGAGTAAACAGGCACAGGTCAGTCAATGTAGCAAACAACGTAGTAAAACCAATTCAGTAGCAGGCAGATGGCTATGAAAGAGGCAGAGTATATACATGTAAACCAAATATCACAGGCTAGGCAAGTAACCGGCAACAGTAAGCATTCCAAACATCCCAATATTGTTTGACCTCACAACTTTTACAGAGGTTTGTAGCTATAGTATTGTAGTAGTAGTATCTAAACTAAGATATGCTCCAGTTACTGCAGGCTTAATCGTGATTTAAAAAATACTGTTCAGTGGGACAAATATTCTCTTATTTCATTAATACAGGCTACTTATTGCCAATGCAACCTTTTTCCCCACCTCATAATTGCACACTTGTTTCAGCTTCTAAGAATTCTAATTATCAGTCTGTTCATTTAGATTTATTCACAGAACCCACCTAAGCCTAATTTATGCTGCCATTTGCATCTTTTTTTTCACTCCTCTCTGTACTTCAGGTAATAGGCATTTGGAAAAAAATCAGAAGGAGACCTGGATTCATATTTATTTACCAATTTGTAATACTGCATGGTAATTATTAATTTGAATAATTGAAAGAATGTACAGTACAAAATGAAGGACTCATGAATACTGCTTTCCATATCACTTTATTCACAATAATACTCTTCTCTAACAGGATTTGATATTGTTTTTTAGACCTGGACCTATTAATAACATGATGACAATATTCTTTAGATTCAGACTGCAAAGATTTTGCTTCTGTATACTGTCCTTAACCTTGTGGAATTTATATTCATAATTGTAAGTCTTTTGTAACTCACTAATCTCACTCACATATTTGCCAAACCGCTTAATTCTACGGGGTCGCGGAGAGGCCAGAGTCTGTCTCAGCGGACACTGGGTGAAGGCTGGGCCAACACACACACACACACACACACACACACACACACACACACACACACACAGAGCCATTCACTTCCAAACCTAAGGCAAACAGGAAGAGCCAATAGGCCTAATGTGCTTGTCTTTGGACTGTGGGAATAATCTGGAGTACCCGGAGAAAACCCATGAAAGCATGGGGAGAACATGCAAACTCCACGCAGAAACGCCTAAGTCCCGGACTCAAACCAAGGACCTTTTTGCTGTGAAGCAGATGTGCTAACCACTACACCGCCATACCGTTCCCAGTTATAACTATGAATACAAATTACACTGTGGAGAGCACTACTGTCATGTAAAGCATAAACACGTCAATTGTTGATCTAAACATTTGGGAATGTGTATACAACCCTCTTGTAAAATCTACAAAGGCACATTACAAATTTTTTGTTTCCTGTTTTCAGGAAGCATCTTGACATTCACTATGTTGTCTGGGGAGGAGAATGCTTTGTTTCTGTGAAATTAATTATGTTGTTATCTCAGCACTATGTGTCTTGGGAAAAAAACATTTGTTATCTTGTTGACAACAACAAATAACTGAATATCACAAGAAAACTATTATAATTGACTCATTACTGTGGGGGGGGACCCTATACAAAATGTGTGTGCATGAAGTGGTCTCCTAGATTTATTTATTTATCGATCTATTAATTATTTTATTTATTTACTATAAATTAAATATTATTAATTACATTTAAATAAATAAAATAATTATTTTTTTTATTTAATTGCAAAATGGCTAGGTAGTTGGAAAGGTCAGGCAGGAAAATTATCAAACTTAAAACAAGCATAAACTATATAAAGAGACTGGCAACAAAACAGTAATCAGAGTACTCACAGACACAATATTGGAGCAAGATGCAAAATAACAATGAGATTCCAGGGCTGTGTTCACTTACTCGGTGTGTGCATTACGTACAACACTTACTACTGTGTGCATTACGTACAACACTTACTGGGGATAAGGGCAGACAGCTTGATACATTTTGGACACTAACAGTACGTTACAATGATACATAATTATGTACCGTATTATTTTGAAGTAGACTGCTATGTTTGAATAAATGCACATTGTAATTGATATATTTCTTCACAATGTAGAAATAAAAATTAAATAAATATGCTTAATAACACCTTGCAACCCACATCACGGGCTAAGTCAACCAATGTAGCTAATCTTCTGTATACTGCATTTTGGTTTGCTGGTCCCGATTTTGTAGTGCACTACAGAGTGAATTTAAACAGCACTAGAAAGTGGCTAAATCGATATATACTGGACTACGAAGTGGGTGAATGGGTTTTCTGAACACAGCAGAGGATATTTAAAGGAAGCAGGGTTACTGCAAACAAGTGAGTATCATTATTTAATTAGGTGACTGAATGGGGATAGGAGATTGAATGTGGGTAATATGATGTGATCATGGGAGATTCATGAAAGATTTAGTCTGCAAAATTTGGGGTTGCAAAACAGTTCCTATTTTCGGAGGTGTTCCCGTGAGTAATGTCTAGATAAAGATATCATCAACATGATTGGATTTTTATCTTAATTGATACTATATTGTCTCCTAAAATAATAAATGCTGGATTTGTGCCACTTCAGTCCTGTAATGTGTGTATAGCCTCAGGTCCCTAGAGCTCAAATATTGAACTAAAACACTCAGTGAGCTGTGGTGTATGTGCGGTATGGTTCGCTCTGCTCTACACATCAATTAACCGGTAAAAAAAAAAAAAGAGACAATGACAGAAATCCATTCTCTGAACTCTATACTCACCTCATACAATTCCTCCCAATGGTCACATGATATATCAAGCACTCTCTCTTAAATTGCAAGAATAATCAAATATTTAAACGCATTAATTCTGACCTCAGCTAAAGCAATACTCATTTAAACTCACTGACCATTAGAGGAATACCATTCCCTTTTCTCCCAGTACAGCCATGAATTATTACTGCTTGGATTGCACAAGTGATGGAAAATTTCCTTTAGAATTCTGTACCATGGTAATGCGATTGCTGCATGTACAGTAATTGCTGCATATTTGTCACCTACACATGCATGACACAAATATGCTTCCACTCTACCACAGGCACTCTATTGGATTCAGATAAATAGTAATTAGAGAGACCACTAACACACTGAACTCACAAAATTCTGAGCTTGCCATTTGCAAGGTGCAGCAGAAATTAGACCAAGTGACATTTTTCCAATATGCAGCTGTCCACTTTAGATGAACATGTATCCACTATAGCAATTTCTGTTCTTGGCTAACAGGAAGAGGATGCAATGTGGTCTTCAGATATAGTCCATCCAGCTCAAGCTGCATTCTGAAATGCTTTTGTATTTACCATGGCTGTAAAGAAAGGGTGATTTGAGTCACCATAACCTTCATCTTAAACCAATATGGCTACTCCATAGCAGCTTAAAAGTCACTGAGGTATTACACTGCATAGGTTTTGTCCAAATCACAATATTGAAACTGCCCTCATCAAAGTTACAAATGACCTTCTGGTTGCACCTGGCCTGGGGCTGCTTAATAAAGCTGTTTTTCTAGATATCACTGCAGCTTTCTACACACTGAGTCATAATATACTTTTTGGAAAAACAACTGTCCTTGCCTGCGATGGCCTGGCGAGCTGTCCAGGGTGTACCCCGCCCTCGCCCAGAGTCGGCTGAGATGGGCGCCAGCCTCCCCGCGACCCTAAGTAGGAATAAGCGGTTCAGAAGATGAATGAATGAATGAATGAACTGTCCTTGCTAGTACTGTCCTCTCTTATAGGTTATATAATTCTGAGTGGCCATCTCTTTTAATTGATAGGTTTAGTTTTGAATTGTCTTGCATTTCCCATGGTGTTCTCCAAAGTTCAGTTCTTGGTCCACAGTTATGTACACATGGCAATGTGATCATATGGCGTTTCCTGTAGTTGTGTTGCTATGCTGATGATAATCATTCATTCGTTGACCAACCCGCTTAATCGCGGGGAAACTAAAGCCCATGTTACCAGACCTCGGGTAAAGGCAGGGTATACCCTGAAGAGCACACCAGTCCATTGCAGCACAATAAACACACACACAGCCATACACATTAATTCCTGGAGTAATCTGGAGAAGCCTAGTGTGCATGTCTTTGGATTGTGGGGGCAACCCAACCCGTAGGAAACCCACACAAGCGCACGGAGTACATGCAAACTCTACATAGAAATGCCCTCGTCGAGCCCAGGACTCGAATCCAGGACCTCCTTGCTGTGAGGCAGATGTGCTTGTCACCACGCCACTGTTTCACACCTTGCTGATAATTACATTTTACGTAAAAATACAACCCTTCATGGATACTTTCTAGCACTAGTGTATTTTTGAGGCTTAACAGTAACAAATCTGTAGTTACACTGATTGCATCCCCAGCCCCATTAAATAAAATAAGGCACTACTCATTATCTATCCCAGGAATTATGACATCCAACTCAGCTTATGATTGAAGCCCTGGTGTCACGTTGGACTCAACAGTTTCATATCATATCAATCACTCAATAAAAACCTTATTTAATCAACTTTCTTTCACCTTGGGTACATTTCCAGTATCTTCATTCTTCACTTATTTAGAAATTAATGTTCTTTACAGACTCCAAGTACAAGGTCTCTAAAAGCTACAGTTGTGCACAACTCCCCTTCTTTGGTTATTGCCTACATAAGACTGTGGGAACACCTCGGCCCCATACTTATACAGTTGCACTGGCTCCCCATTCCCTTCTACATACATTAGAAGATACTTCATCTGGTCTTTCATCTTCATCTAGTAATTTTGCATGGTCTTTGTCCCACTTACTTATCCAGCCTTCTTTTCCAATAAAATTCTCTGCCTCTCCATGTTTGTGCCACACTCAACTGAATACTCAACTCTTCCACCTTGTATTTTGTAGAGCGAAGCTCCACTGTTTACAGAATATAGCAGTGTATAAACTGTGCTATATAAGCAGTGCTATAACTGTATGTTTTGATTGTTTTTTTTGTTTGTTTTGTTTTTTTTTTTTTTTTTTATTTTATGGCTTATATGACAGTCCATACATACATGTACCACTCATAGGCTCTTATGCTTTGGGTTTGCATGGCAATCTTGTGTGCAAACCAGAAAGAATATGACTAAAAATTAAAAACCATTAAAATATGTAAAAAAAAAACAAAATTCATTTCATTATTTGTATCCCTTGTAAAGATTAGTAAAAATGATTAGAAAAAAAATCAACCTTTTGAAGAAAAACTTTAATTGAAATAAATGTACAAGGCTGCTCATTGAAGATTTCCCCTGACTCATTTTCCATGGACTGAGAGGAACAAAACATTGCACATTAATTAGTATTTCTCTACATAGCTACCATCAAGTGTCACACACTTCTCCCATTTATGCAGCTGTGGAGACTTTGCCTGCAGAAGTCTGCAGGTTATGTCAGAAGCCACAGATTGACTTTGGAAATCAGCATTTCATCATCTGGGAAGTGCTTGCCCTTCAAAAAATGACCTTTGCTCAGCATGCCAGACCTCTTAATTTTGAGAGCCTTCCACAAATTCTGCAGCATTGAAGAGTATTTTGCTCCTTTAACTGTGGTACTCTTTGCCAGGAACTCTATCATCATTACTCTATGCTGGTCCCAAAAGACAGTGAGCATGATCTTACCCACACAGGGTTGGAGACATGTCTTTTTCAGAGGTTGTGAGTCATAGTGCTTCCATTGCTTCGACTGAGTTTAAGTCTCTGGATCAAAGGTTTGGACCTATATTTCATCCTGAGTGATTAATCTGTCGATGAAGTCCACCTGGTTTTCTTTGTACATGGCTAAAAGAGCTTGGGAGCATGTGCCTGGGACTCTTTCCTGATTCTGGAAAGATGTGAGCAACCAGGAAAACCATCCGGCAGAAAACTTCTGCATGTGCAAATGGTCATGGATGACTTTTTCCACAGACCCCACACTGATCTTGATGGTTATAAAAACATGAAAAAAAAAAAAAAAACTACTCGAATAAAAAAAAAAAGTTAATTTATACTATAGAAATAGTCAATATTTTTAAGTGAATATCTGTTGAAACTCTTACAAATATGCCTGAAAAAAGACAAACATTTATTTTCCCCATTTACAGTGAGGAAGATGGAAAAAGACTAAAAAATGCCCAAGAATCACTATAGCAAAATTACAAAAAAACACTGCTACAACTTTGAGTGGAACCATTTTCTACCATGGTCTTTCATAAAGTACAAGGAGCTTTTAAATTAAAATCTGACAGGGAAGTAAATCTGGGTCTTCACTGGATCTTCCATCAGGAAAATCATGTAAATCAATGTCCAAATCAACACAAAACTGGTTAGCTGACCGCAAAATCAAGTTTCTGCCAAGACCATCTTAGTTTCCTGACTTGAACCCCATTGATAGCCTGTGGGATGAACTGAAAAGGAGAGTATGCAAAAAGGGCCTAGGAAACTGAATGATCTAGAAGGATTCTATAAAGAGGGATGGGCTCAGATGCTTTACTTTGTATTTTCCAACCTTATAAAACGTTATATGAGAAGACTCAGTGCTGTCTTACTGCCAAATTTAAGGTTGTAGAAAGTATAAAATACAGGACACGTGTGTTTGGTGAAAATAATTATTCCTTGGTGAGGGATATTTTTTCTATGAATGAATTTGAATTAGAGTCTGCATTTTTTTTTTGTTTCCAGTCTGAGATACCTCACCAAAAGGTGGACTTCTCATGTTCAACCTTTCTGTTTATCTTTATTATATATTATTGATTGGTATACTATTATCTAGCATTTTAATATGCTAGATAAAAATTTCTTTTGTAGCTGTACAGTGTTCTTGGACACCATGAAAGGCACTTCAGGAAAATATTGTTATTCTCCTCTGATCACCCACATTAGCAAGGCATTTCATCTCACAAAACTGTCACTCAATAAATATTCTGTGTAAACACTAGAGCATGTTGTGCATTAAATTTTCAGATCAGCAATTTCTGAAATATTCATACTAGCACTTTGAGCACCAACAACGATGTCATGGTCAAAGTCACCTAGATGATATTTTACGCCGATTCTGTAGTGAAAAATAACAGAAACTTTTGTCCGGTTACTGTGAGTTATTTAGCATTGTTGCAACGTGATTAGCTGATTAGCCAGGTATTTATAATAAAGTGGTGGCTAAGTGTACACTTATATGTTAAATAAAATAACATCAAACTCACCTGCTGGCTTCACACTTTACAATACAGAAAAAAGAAAGAAAGAAAGTAAAAAAAGGAAAAGAAAACCAAGCATTCACCTTTACAAATAAAGGTCTATCATATTACATTAGCCCAGATCACACCAGTTGATGACACAAATAAGGCATCATTATTATTATTATTATTATTCATTCATTTTCTAAGCCGCTTAATCCTAATTAGGGTCGCAGGAAGGCTAGCGCCCATCTCAGCCAACTCCGGGCGAGGACGGGGTACACTGGGCCAAGCTGGGAATTGAACCCAGGCCTTCCTGCTGTGAGGTGGAAGTGCTAACCACTCCACCACCATGCCGCCATCATCATCATTATTATTTTTATTATTATTATTATTACTATTATTATTATTATAGTTCTATCAGTAGAGGAAGTTCTTTGTATAATTTAACATCATGTTAAATTAAAACTTGTTCTTGAGTGAGTAGTAACAATTATTCAGGAAATTCAGTTAAACACAGTTTCTGGTTTTTCTTCAGTCATGCGACAGTAAAAATTCAACAGGCTAACAATGGAGTGTGACTGTATGTCATATGACAGAGAATGTTGTCCATCAGCTGACATGGAGTTTACCTGAGAATTATTGGTCAGGTAGTTCAACCTAATTAATGATTTGGTTATAATGTTGTTTTCATATAAACTATATTACTATCATTCAACAAATCTGAAACATTACTGATCTGCATGACTATAAGTATAAATGCCCAACATCTGCCTGGTCAAACAGCCTGTAACAGTCTCAATAAACTGAAGACTCCTTTCTGGCCTATATTGAAAGTGTGCATCTTTTTTATTTTGGATATCTTATAACACCTCAGTACATTTAGTACTACTACACATGATGAATGTGCTAAAACAAGAGTAGTGTGTATTTTCACCTATACATTTAAATAATTCTTCAATGAAGCAATAGCTTTTTGCTATAATAAATTGAAGAGCATGGGCTATTTAGCAGTCCCAGAGGGTATATGTGGCTGTTGGGTAGCTGTGTCAGCCTGCAAGTAAGAAATACGGTGAGTCGAACCGATCGACTTACTTGAGTTATCACACTCTACAGTCTACTTCAAGCCCAGATCTATATGAACTAAAAAACATCCTCACTCCCAGTCCCTTTTGCAGATTAAGGCAAATTTCTAAATTTAAGAGGAGTAATTGCTTACAAGACAAGCCCAAGGTTGCCCATTTTAACACTTGGATCATTAGCTTAATTACTTAGAGAATGACATGCTCATGGTATCAAAAATACATAGCAAAGCTCTGTTGATTTCTCTTCCTCTTGTGTGAACCTTTTCAGAATTTCAAACACATGGGAAAGACTTTTTTGGGAGTGGAGCCCTGGGACTGACTGTAACAGAGCTTTAACTGACACACAGACATGCAAACATGGCTAACTATCTACCCCTACCCCACTTACACTGCAAAAAGTCCACCTACTGCCAACAGCCTGCTCTCAATCACTTCTGACATACACCTAAGTCAATCTGACATAGTAAAGTGAACAGTTCCAGCCAAGGATTCAGATATTTAAATAACACCTTCAGAATGGATAAATCAGTGGTGGCTATGCAAGGCACCCTTAACTATATGCTGTCTTCATGTGCTACACATATTAAATTGCTCACAATGTAAAATAATGCAGCACAGAAAGTGGAAGTAAAATGAGTGAAGCATGTGTCAAGTAGATGTGAAGAGAAACTAAGTACAACATAGTGGCTGCACTGGAATCAATGTGTCCTAAGCTGAGAGAGACAGACATACACACCACTTGCTCAAGTTAGTCACTTATTACTCACTTCTTGTCTTGGATAATATGAAGTCATAATAATAAAAAGTGGGCCAGTGGTGGCTTAGTGGTTAAGGTGATGGGTTACTGATCCGAAGGTCAGCGGTTCTATCCCCACTATCACCACTGTTGGCTTGAGCAAGGCCCTTAACCCTCAATTGCTCAGTTGTATAAAAATATATATATATAATTGTAAGTCGCTCTGGATAAGAGCGTCTGCCAAATGCTGTAAATATAAATAATATTTTTTTTACCTTCTTCTAGGCCAGACATGTCAAGATTTGAACTTCATAACAAATAAAAGTGGATCAACATGGCCATTCAGCCATCAAAGTGTAGCTTGTTCCTGCTTGTTCTTGGAGCATTTTGCCTTCAGCAAATTTAATACATACTCAGTTGGAATGATTTAGACATTGCAAAATATTTTACTCCTTTGCTAAAAAAAAAACACTTAGATTGCTTTTAAAATATTCTACAGGTCAATATCTACTGCAACTGGATTCACTCTTCAATTAGTTTAAAGCATTCGGCTGAATCTAGGCAGATGATGCATTGCCAAGAAAAAGTCCTGCATCCTAATATTTTGTTGGGCTGAATTAAGCCTTAATGACGGTGTGTAATCACCATGGTATTGTTGCTTCGGTAGTTCAGGTCATGGCTCAGCTACAATATTCATTCATTCATGCGCCAAAGCACTTAATCCTACTAAGGTCGCAATAAGGCTGGAGTCTATCTCAGGCGACTCTGGGCAAAATCAGGATACACCCTGAACAGCTTGCCAGTCCATCACAAGGCCAACACACAATTCATACTCACACATAGGGGAAATTTGGAACAGCCAATTAGCATAATGTACATGTCTTTGGACTGTGGGGGAAAAATTGAGTACCCAGAGGAAACCCACACAAGCATGGGGAGAACATGTCAACTCCACAGAGAAATTACCTTGCCAAGCCCAGGACTCAAACCCAGGAATTTCTTGCTATGAGGCGGACATGCTAACCACTACACCACTGTGCCGCCTTCAGCAACATAATGTGATAATAAAATTAAGTCAACTGATGACCGGAGTGAACTGAATGACCAGGTTATCCAATTAATTTTTTCCTTCCCTGATGGTACGTGTATATAACTGGGACTCAGATAGTTCAGGGAGTATGAGGAATCATTTTCACACATGAACTGGCACCTCAAAGTCCTGACCTCAACCATAGAGTCTTCGGGATGTGCTGGAGAAGACTTTATGGAGTGGTTTGATTTCCCGATCATTAGTACAAGATGTCGGTGAAAAATGAACCCAACTCTGGATAAAATAAATCTTGTGATGTTGCTTAAGTTTGCTGAAACAATTGGAATCAGAATATTTTATTCAATTCGAGACACTGGTGAGAAATGAGTCCAACTCTGGAAGGAAATAAATGTTACGTTGCTTAAGTTTGTTGAAACAGTGCCATGACTAGTATGTGCTGTATGCAAGACTAACAGCAACCAACCACTCGAGAAAGTCTTCTTCAGCACATCCTAAAGGCTTTCAATAGGGTTAAAGTCAGGACTGTGTGGTGCCAATACATATGTGAAAATGATGTCTCATTCTTCCTGAACTACTCTATAACTACATGAGACCCCTTTTATACCTGTGCCATTAGGGAAGAAAAAGTCCATTGATGTGATAACCTGCTCATTCAGTAAATTCAGGTTGTCAACTGACTTCATTTTATTGACACATTATTGTTGCTGAGCATCGACCTGACCAACTGGAGCAACAATACCGTGATGAATACATGCTGTGATCAAGGCTAATATGCACTCTATGAAAAAAATTAGTGTTTATTTATTTATTTTTTTTACCAGCAGTGTATATATAAGTACAAAGGAATGAATTCCACTATCATCTCACTAACAATTGATGCTATTTCCCAGTTACACAGATAAAATAAATTATATGAGTAAACTGTTATGGATTCAATGACTGACTGACTATTGTCAGCTCTGGGTCCTATGTCAGACTAGTGCCATATGTTTGCGTTTGAGATGTCAATCATGTTCATTACACTGTAAATGATTTAAAGAGGTTCTGCCCCTTTGAGAGATCCCTCAAGCATCATACAGAGATACCGTGTATCCAGGCATGACAAGTGAAGAGTACACTTTAGAGATTATGTTTTTATACAGTCCTCACCCACTCAAACTCATATTCACCCCCTGGGACACACAACACCTGGGAGTGCCAAAAATAATGTATTAAAAACCTCTTATCCAATGACGATTAATCCTCCCATTAAAGCACCTGAATATGGCACAGGTGCCTTTAGAAGTTGAAATTGTATCTGGGGTTCCATCAGCACTGTGTCAGGGGTTTCAGAGGAGAATTTCCATGCAGGCTGGCTTGTTTTGCAAAAATATTTGCAATGACATATTTGATCATTTGATAAGCTGAAATATTTCACTGTTTAATGAATATTAGAAATGCATTTCTACATGTAGTATAAAACCATTTCCTTGGTGCATTTTAATGTCAATTTCAGAGAAGTAGGGCAATACGCATAGCTGAGATTTACCATTATAATGCACTTTTTTTAACATGCAGGTAAAAAACTCCCACTAATCCATTTATTTATGTATTACCAGTTGACAGGGTATTATAATACATCCATCCATAATCTGCTTCGGTTATCTTTCAGGGTCACAGCTGACTTTATGATGAGAGATGGGGTACACCTTGAACAGGTCACCGATACATCTCAGGGCTAACACAGACACAAGCAGCTATTCACACTCACATTCACACCTGAGAGTAATTTAGTACAGGGGTTCGCAAACTTTTTGGTTCCAAGTACCCCTTACAGGAGAGAGAATCTTCCAAGAACCTCCTCATAATCTTCAGTGGTCGCTGGGCAGTGATGTAGTGGTTTGTGCTGCATGGTCAGCAAGGGCACTTCTGTGTCTACACTGTGTGCACAATTATTAGGCAAGTTGTATTTTTGAGGATTAATTGTTATTGTACAACTATACAGCGCTCATGGTCAATCAAAAATGTTAACAAACACTCAAACTTGAACATTTAAGTAGTAAAAGTAAAGTTTTGGCTTTCTTAAGAGAATATCTATATGTACACCATTATTA
>JAQMYF010000013.1:21601648-21611804 GCA_030014195.1 Neosilurus mollespiculum | reverse complement strand
ACTTTGTGCATTTTAAATACTGCTCGATATAGTAGTTGATGTGACGGTAAAATGAATTTGTGACAAAGGTTAAATTAACATGTATATTTTTGCCTGGAATTGAGTCCATCATCTCACTCACTCAATCATTTGTAGAAGCACTTAATCCCACTAGGGATGTTCTCTAGGCTGCGACACTGGGCGAAGGCAGGGCACACCCTGAACAGCTCACCAGACCATTGCAGGGCAACACACACAACCACTCACACCCAGGGGCGATTTGAAACAGCGAGTAAGCCTAACGTACATGCCTTTGGACTGAGGGAGGAAACCAGAGTATCCCAGAGGAGACCCACGCAAACACAGGGAAAACATGAAATGAAACTCCACACAGAAATGCATCGAGAAGGAATTACAACTCAGGACCTTCTTGCTGTGAGTCAGATGTGCTAAACACAATGGAACCGAGTTCTGTCATGTAATTTGAAAATAAGCTGATCTTTATGATTCACCGAGTGTAATTAGATATGTCAGGCCCCAAAAGCTGGCAAGGACAGAGAAATCTATCAAATAAGAATCTACAGCTTTCATAAGGAACATAATTGGGGAAAATAACAGATTTATACGCTTTCTAATTCCCCTCAAACTATTCGATCACTGTGCTCAAAATGTGCCAATGTTCCACCCTTTGCCCATACTGGACAATATCTACTGGACTACGTAGGAAAAGGAGTGGTGTCTATAAATATAACACTGAGGTAACTAAAAACATAACATATTCAGAGCAGGGTTAAGATGCACTTAAGACGTTAATTGCTAATGCAACACACCTTACGGAAACCCTACTCAGCTTTTGTAGCACAGGTTAATTTGGAAGTTACTCCATCTGCATTTGCCTCACGAATATTTATTTCTGCAAATATGTCTGCCTACCTGAGTTAGATGGTGTGTTTTTTTTTAATCTGCCAAAGTCTGAGCGGTGGTGTTTGATCCTCTCTTTTTGGGTTTCAGTTTCGCTATTAATAATAGATCAGTTTTTTTTATTGCTGCCTGTTGTCATGCAAGTCAGTAATACATAACAGCCATTCAGCATCAGCTCAGTGACATTATTGGGCCTTATTGGATTTCCTGTGGTGGACACCTGACATGACATGGGACTATCCAAGCAATACTCCATGACTATGGCACTCTGCTCAGGAGTTTCCCTAAAAGATACACATGTTATTTGCTATACAAACTACATTTGTCTGAAGTCTTGTGCTAAGGATACATTTCATTCATTCATTTTCTGAACCGCTTAATCCTAATTAGGGTTGCGGGGAGGCTGGTGCGCATCTCAGCCGACTCTGGGTGAGGGCAGAGTACACCCTGGAGAGATCGCAGGACAGAAATACGTTGACGGAAATCAACAATGGTTCTTTTACATGCACATCACCATAGACAGTTTGCTGCACTGGTGGGTCGGTTTGTTGGGGGGTTTGCAGCAGTAGTGGGGCTTGAACCCCCGACCTTGGGATCAGTAATCCAGCACCCTACCACCAGGCCACCCCTTCCCCCTAAATTTCATTTCTGTAATCAGTGACCCCATGACCCCATCATTTCTGTATCAATTTGTATGTTGGGGCCATTATCACTGGTTTAGTCTACAGCACGTCCGGTGCAAAGACAACCATTTTGGGCACTTAAAGCAATTCATGATGCCATCATGCAAAGTGTAGGTCTAGGGTCAAGCAAATCCTGACCTCAGTTTACTGACTGTGGATTTTCACATATTTTCCCAAATTCCTTGTCTCAATTCCCTAAAACATTTTGGTAAAAGCGATTGAGTACATTACATAGCATCAATGTATGTCTGATGAAATGACATACAACCCATGGTGTTCCCACCTCATTTAAAGTTTATGTGGGATCCAGCGTCACCCTGACCAGGATAAAGCTGTTACTGAAGATGAATGACTGAATGGATGATGTCATCAATCTTCACAAGAGGCTCTGGAGTACTAGCTGCACAACAGTACTAAAGAATCAATGATCATGCAATGTGCACTGCCAGCACATGACCATAGCACATTAGTCTAACTGTTATTCCAACCATGCTTGATGTCAGGTGCAGTATTTTGCGTAATGTTCACAGGAGCAGATTTATTTCTGCACCATTTATAAAGTGCTTTTTGTTATACTGGTGGCATATATTAATTAGAATTTGTGATCTGATGATTCAATGAATCAGCAGTTCTCTTTTTTGTGTAGGGTGTGTATTCGTTTCATTCTAAATATTAAAGTGTTACAATGTTTTAATTATTTTTATTGCTTTGATTCTGCTTCAAATTCCAGTATTGTAACTGCAGAATAATTTTAATCTGGTTATCTAAATGGTTCAGTTACCAAATTTTGAATTTAAATGTTTTACTATAATGACGCATACCAGTGAATATCATCAAAGTACATCAGGCAACACTGTGGCGTAATGGTTAGCATGTCCGTCTCACAGCAAGAAAGTCCTAGGCTCAAGTCTCATGCTCGGCAAGAATGTTTATGTGTGGATTTTGCATGGTCTCTCCGTGCTTGCATGGGTTTTCTTCGGGTACACTGGTTTCCTCCCACAGGCCAAAGACATGCACATTAGGCTAACTGACTGTGCCAAATTGCCCCTATGTGAGCATGTGTGTGTAAATGTTTGTGTGTGTTGGCCTTTGTGATTTTTGTAGTATTAAGCTGTTCAGAAAATGAATAAATGATGTGTACGACCTTTCTGGCAACAGATATTCAGCACATAACTGCTGTCTACACCAGTATAATGAAGGTATGTGTACCATTTTAAGGACATAAGGGTACATATGTGTTCCTTTGCGATATATAAAGAGTATAATTAAGTATCTCAGAGGGTACTGCCCCAGTGAGAAGCCATTGTACTCCTAAGGGTACAATAATGTATTTTATTTTCTGAGAGTGTATGTATGAATGTGTAGCCCTCATAAGGTGAACAAAGATTTCTGAGACATTTTAAGTGATAATCAAAATAATGAAAAATGTTTTTGCATGTTACATCTACATTTAATAAAACTCATTACTTAAGTACCAAGGACATTAAAATAGATGCTAAATAACTGAGAATAATAGCCCCAAGTACAGCATTAAAAAGGCATACTGAATCAATACCTCATAAAAACAAGTGAAACTCCTGCCAAGGAATGGGCAGGCATTTCTGGCTTTCTAACCTCTGCAAACTGGATGCTGACTCACTTGCCCACATCAATGGCTCTGGCGGAAAAATGCCCTATTTGAACCTTAATTGTAGACTTACATATTGGAGATTCTGAATGGCATCATAAAAGTAAGGTGGTATCCTGTCTATTCATTTGTGTGGGATTATGAGGCTTTCCCTACCTCCTGATGCCCTACACCCAGCTCCAATAGCTCAAGCCTTCACATCTTAAAACAAATAAGAAGCTTTGGCAGACATATGTGATGTTTTCCTTGTCAGGTGAGCATTTGCACTGGTAATCATTAGGCTATATATATGGTAATAACAGAGAGCAATACTGTTATGATTTAGTCAAGTATGTCTCCTGCTAAACATATACTACCTCAATATTTTACAAAATTACTCAATAACCTCTTACCATGTAGTGCTCTGCAGGATAAATATTCCCCCGTGAACCATTCTGAAGAAATATTATACAATAATACCATCACAGGATGCTGTTGTGATTGCACTGTGATGATCGCCATTTGAATAAAGGCCACTTTGAGAATTGAAAGACATTAAATAGCCATTATTGTGATTGATATCCAAGATCCTGTTTTAAGATTATCTGAACAAGACTCCAGAGTTTTCTTTCACCTTGATAAACATCAAGATATGATTTTTTTTTTTAATGTATTTCAAGGGTTTTTTATTGTTCAGAACTAAAGCATCCAAGTAATACAAATTTGATAATGATAACCCTGTGCATCATTTCCTTTGAGAGGAGCTCATCACATCCTGAGGGTAAGGATAGGATGGAGGCAGATGGCCTTCATCTTGTGCATCTGCTACTGCCTTTGAGCCTTTTGTTCTGATTTTATAAATGACCTCCTGGCTTTGAACATATTCATAAAATAAAATATTGCAATTAGTTCAATTATGCTTGATCTGTAGTCTGTTTTAAATGACTTTTTTGACATTTAGCTCCAGAAAAGTAGACAAAACCAAAAATAATGTTTTATACCATCTCTTTTATTTGGGAAATAGCACAAAGAGTGACCGGTATATAACTGACAACACTGATATTTATTAATAAAAAAAAAAAAAAAAAAAGCTTTTACAAATAGCAAAGTATTTTTTTATATAGTGAATATTTAATATTAACAAGGCTACACTGCCTCTTGTAAGTGAACAGTTGGAAAATAAAAGAGACCAAGCAATATTTCTCAAGTGTCCATTCCTGATCTTGGCTGACATTAGGGAGCTTCTGTAACCTATTTACATATCACAAGTTTTTATGTGTTATGCACTGTGAGATGCTTTTCTGCTCACAATTTTTACAGTGTAAAGGAAGGTTATTTGTGTTACTGTAGCCTTCCAGTCTGCCCATTTTCTTCTCACCTCTCTCATCAGCACACATTATGTTTCCATAATCTGGTTGCTGTAAGTTACATTACATTTTTTGTTTGTGTTTTAGGACTATTTACACATATATCAGTGCTCTACAATATTGTTATTAAATTAGATAATTTTTGTTCGCATTTGAAAGCAACAGATCTGGTGAGTCTGGTGTTTAATTGCCTTTGTTTGATGTTTTATTGCAGGGCTATTCAGTTAGTGGTCCAGATATGGCCCTTGGGTAAATGTTTACTGCACCTTTGGTTATCTTTTACCAAGGAATTAAATGAAAAAAAAAAGAAAAGAAAAAAAAAAAACCTCAGTATGGATTTTTAGCTCTCATGCACTACCAGCTGGAGATGGCTACATGCATTGACCTGGATTCAAACTTGCAGTCTCCAGGATGATCGTACTCTAGTGCACATTGTCAGTTTGCCACTCACAACAGATTTTTGTACAATGAAACACATACACTTCAAACTGAAAATCTACCCCAACACACAAGCAGACAATTAGCATATACCATGTCTCCTCAGAACACCAAAGCTACAGTTTCACATGATGGACTATAGCAATCGATATTCAAACAGAACATAAACAAAACCACGCAACTGCATTATTATATTAGCATTTATCAAAGTATAAATACATAGACTTATTTCTAATTGCTATAAAGCCCAATAATGAATAAACATCACATACTGAGTTACGTGACATCTCAGCACCAAAGAAATTCTAAAAACATACAGAACGCTTTCAGAAAGTATGATTGTATGATTTCATTGCTGCCTACACTTACATTATGTCCATCCGACCATTGCTTATATGACGGTCATGGTTGCAGGAGAAGTTGGAGCCAATTCTAGCTATCTTCAGGTGAGAGGTGGGGTACACCCTAAACAGGTCTATTACAAGGCAAAGACAAAGATGACCAACCATTCACACACACACAGGAGCCAGTTGATGTCTATGTCATGTAATATATTGTGCATGTCTATAGGAGGAAACTGGAGCACCTGGGGAAACCCACACAAGTACTGGGAGAACAGGCAAACTCCATATAGAAACACCCTTTTTGGCTGCAAGCCTAGAACTTTCTCACTATAAGGTGGCAGGTAGACTTGCCCCAAATGATTTTAAACATAATAACCCATCTCCAAATGAATATTTGGTTGTGGCTGTAGCTCTAACAAGGGGCTTTTATTTATAGTTAGATTACTAATTATAAGTAAACCTCTGGGTGTAGCACTGTGACGTAGAAGTTGACAATTATGCCTCACTGCACGAAGGTGCCCAGTAAGGGTGCTTCTGTGTAGAGTTTGCATGTTCTTCCTATGCTTGTGTGGGTCTCCTTTGAGTGGCCTGGGTTCCTCCCACAGTTCAAAGACATTTACAACAAAAATAGTTTAGAAGACTTGGAGAAAGAATATGACTCTGTCACCCCGGGGATTTGTGGAGGGGGTTTTGCGGAAGTACAGGGTACCGGGACTGCTGCTGTGGGCTATCCAGCTGCTGTTTAACCAAACCCTGGGCTGTGTCTATATTCTTGGCACTAGGTTGAACTCAGTTTCTCAGTTTTGTTGGACTCTGTCAGGGTTGCTTCTTATCACCAATCCTGTTTGTGGTATTCATGGAAAGGATCTCAAGGCATAGTTGGGGAAAGGAGGGTGTCTGGTTTGGGAAACTCAGGACTGCATTTCTGCTTTTTCGAATAATGCGGTTATGTTAGCTTTTTCAGACTGTGACCTTCAGCGAGCACTGGAGCAGTTCGAAGCCGAGTATAAAACACCCGAGATGGCAGTCAGCTCCTCCAAATCGAAGGTCATTGTTTTCAACTGTAAAAGGGTGTTTTGCTCCCTCAGAGTCTGGGACGAGTCTTTGCCTCGAGAGTCTTGGGATCTTGTTCACAAGTGATGGCAGAATGAAGTGGGAGATGGACAAATAAATTGTTGCTGCCGTAGTGTTACATTATTATGAAGTGGGAGCTGAGCCAAAAGATGAAAATTTCAATTTACTAGTGCATCTGTTTTCCAACCCTCTCCCGTGGTCATGAGATTTGGGTAGTGACCAAAAGAATGAGATCATGGATGCATGCAGCTGAAATGAGTTTCCTTGGAAGAGTGTCTGGGCTCAGCCTTAGAGTGAGGAGCTCAGACATCCAGGGGAAGCTCAGATTAGAGCCTCTGCTCCTCTGCGTCAAAAGGAGTAAGTCGTCTGAGGTAGTTTGTGTATCTGAGTAGGATGCCTCCTGGTTGCCTCTCTTTAGAGATTTTCCAGACACACCATCTGGGAGGAGGCCCTGTGACAGACCCAGGACTCATTGGAGGAATTCTATATCTTGCCTGGCCTTGACACACCTTAGGATCCCCTAGGAGGAGTTAGAGAGTCTCACTGGGTCACACCCTCCTAGACTTGTTGCCTTTATGACCCAACCTTGTATATGTGAAAGCAAAAGGATGGATGGACATTGACATTCACACTCAGATTAAGCTACCTGGATACTTTTTAATTGCTCCTAGGTAAGAATGTTAGTGTGAATAGTCATGTGTGTTGGCCCTGTGATGGTCTGGTGAGTGGCTCAAGATCTACCCCACCTTCGCTGGGAGTCGGCTGGGATGGACTTTAGCCTCCCTGCAACCCTAAAGAAGGATAAAGCAGTTCAGAAAATGAAATAAAATTAAATCAATCTCTCGACAAAGGCTCCAATAGGATTTACCAAAAAAAAAAAAAACACACACACAAAAAAAAAATAGTGAAACCACTAAAAAGCAGACTTATTTTTCCATAAAAGGGCTGATGAGGCACTCATAACAGTACAGGCATGTTCAAAAAAATGTCAACAGGGTGCCAGTACAAAATTCTTTTACACACCCTACTAGCAAATTACACATGCACCCAAGGGCAGTTATAACAATTTTATATGACTGTGTACACTCATTGACCACCTTTATAGTGACATCTGGATACCTGCCCATTCACACAATTATCCAAATCATGTGGCAGTAGTAGAATGCATAAAATTCAATTACCTGTCAAGAGCTCAGTTAATGTCCACGTAAAAAAAAAATCTAAATGGAGGGGAATGGAGACCTGAGCATGGTTGCTGGTGCTAGTCAGGTTAGCTTCAGCATTTCAGAAACTGCTGATACACAACAAAACACTGTTTCAAATTTACACAGAATCGTAAAAAAAAAAAAAAAATTGTGCAGGCTGAAAGCCTTGTTGATGAGAGGTTGGAGGAGAATGGTTACAGGTAACAGTTTTCCACTCTCAAGCTAATCTCAGCAAAAACTGGACAATGCCACCTCATCTTTTTCAACCTTTAACTGTTCAGTTTCAGTGAACCTACACCTAACGGAGACTCCCATTTTTTTTTATTATTTGTTGTTTTTAAAGTCCATTCAGTGTTATTATTATGCCTGTCATGTCTGTCACTTTTTGTGGCACTCTCCTATGAAAGACATGGTTATATTTGATTTTTTTTTGTTGTAATATACCTGTCAAAGTGTTTGATGTGTTGTGCATTCTGAGATGCTTTTCAGCTCTTTAACACAGCCTTCATGTGTGGCCATTCTCCTTTGTGCTCTTTTATCCACAATGCATTTACACTGACAGCTCCACTGTTCATGGGCTGTTCCTTGTTTTTCCACAAAATTCTGTACACTTGAGTACTGGAGTACCAGAAAACTAGCAGTTTGTGAAATACTCAAATTAATTAATCTGGCACTGACAACCACTTATGATCCAAATCACTAAAATCACATTTCCTACCTTTTTGATGTCTGTTGTAAACTGAAGCTCTTGACGTTAGTTTTATTTATTGTAGGCATTGTGTTAGCACTGTCACATGATTTGTAGACTAGATAAGTGCATGGGAAAGGCCATGGTTCTCAAATGGAAAAAGGTGGATTGATCCCTGCAAGTAGGGGTGAGTCTTTGCCTCAAGGGGAGGAGTTCAAGTATCTCAGGATCTTGTTCATAAGTGAGGGTAGAATTTAGCAGCAGATAGACAGATAAATTGGTGCTGTATCAGCAGTAATGAGGGTGCTGCACCGGTTCGTTAAAGTGAAGAGGGAGCTGAGCCAAAAGGCAAAGCTTTGGCTTTACCAGCCCATCTATGTTCCAACCCTCACCGATGGTCATGAGACTTGGTTAGTGGCCGAAAGGATAAGATTGCAGATACAAGCGGCTTAGGCCTCGGGGTAGACCCAGAACCCACTGGAGAGATTATATATCCCGTCTAGCCCCAGGATCCCCCAGGAGGAGATGGAGAGTGTCGCCGGGGAGAAGCATGGCTCGGTTTCCCTCCTAGACCTGTTGCTTCTGTGACCTAACCTCAGATGGATGGATGGATGGATGCATAACCTGAAATGGACTGGTGAGGTGTCCAGAATGTACCCCACCCTGCCAGTAGTCGGCTAAGATAGGCTAAGATATCCCAGTGACTCTAGTAGCATTAAACCGTTTGGCAAATGTATGAATGAATAATTCCTTGAATAAGTACGTGTCCATGTGCTGCTTGGAGCAGCAAGAGGGTGATGGATTTTTTCTCTGCCTTTGGGGAAAAGAAATCAATTGCAACATTTGGAAATCAAACAACAAAAAATCTGTTTTGCTGATTTTCATCAATAAGGATTAAGTATGATGAACCAGCTGTATTGTTCTTACACACTATAGAGTGGGGTTTTTAATAAAATTTCAACATTACCTCTCATAGAATGACTACTGTGCTCCAAGCTTAAATGTGTTTTGTTTACAACAAAACCACAAAACAAAAAATCTTGGCAGAGGTATAGTAATCACTGGCGTTTGTCTGAATTATCTGTTTGTCAGTTTGTCTGTAAATAAAGTTCTCACCACATGCATGCAAGTATTTTCACCAAAGTTGAGAGGACACTACTTTAACTGAGCCATGAGTAGATTTTTGAATGTCAAGGTCGAATGGGGAGGTTCAAACAAAATTCACAAAATTTTGGAAACAGACATTTTCCATGTTTAAATTTAAATTATTTATATTTGAAAAACAAATTTACCTAGACCCATAGATGCAATGAGAGATCAAATCTTTGACATTGAGTGACCTTGAAAATCAAGGCCACAGGATTGTGAGCGCTTATAACTTCTAAATGCCAGTAGACTCATCATTACTACTGAACACTAATAGCAAATGATATATGGACTTTTAAACAAGATAATAACCTTTGTTGGAGTCTTATTGAAAGGTCAAATACCAGCTATCTCATCAATCCTTCAAATTAGAGAGGGGATTTTTTTGTTTGTTTTGTTTTACCAACTTGGTCACATCCACATACTACAGAACGTATTGTAAGACAAGCACATGGGAAATAAAAACCAGTACCCATATAGGGCCTATTTGCTACATTACACATGCTTCACGCTCTCTGAGTGCTCATCTAGTTTTAAATGAATTGACCACTGAAGCAACTTTCATGAAATATCTACAGTATTTTCCTAAAGCATATATATATACAGTGAGAGTAAAAAGTATTTGATACCTTGCGGATTTTGTTGGTTTGCCCACTAATAAAGACATGATCATTCCATACTTTTAATGGTAGATGTATTCTAACA
>JAQMYF010000013.1:21570781-21598567 GCA_030014195.1 Neosilurus mollespiculum | reverse complement strand
AATCTTTTTTTTAACAACACACAAGATATTGCATATATCTAGCAATATGCAATAAACTAGCATATATGGTGACTTCTATAATTGTCAGTACTCTTAAAAATGACCAAAAAGTTAAAAAAAAAAAAAAAAAAAACATAATAAATGATCATTTGGGCTCTGACTTATAGCAACATTTTATAAACACAAAGGTTTTTAACTAGTGCTCTTATTAATAAAATGCTGATTTCAAAATCATTAACAAATTTGCATATTTTATGATGCCTGTCCAGGAGACAGTAACAGCTATGAGTATCTTCCTGCAATGTCTAACATGATTAAAGAGTTTAGTAAAGGAATATTTACTAGGGCTGGGCAATATGGTCTAAAAATAAAATCTCAGATTTTTTTTAACCTGTTCCCTATTTATGATTCCAATTTTTTTTTTTAAAGAAGTGATCAAAAAATGAAAAACAATGAAATCCATTTCTTAACTGGTTTAGAACTGAGTTTGTTCAGTGAGTGCTGCTCAGTAGCTACTGACTGCACTTTCTCCTTCAGTATCAATGAAATGTAACCCCAAGTAAACTAATTTGAAAAATCAAATAAACAAACAAATAAATTAAAAGTCTCTTTTGAAAAAAAAGTGCCTCTAACACTTGAATATGTTTATAAATAAAATGCATTTGTAATTCATAAAGGAATAAAAAGACATTAGGTGGTTTTTGTAATTTACTTTAAAGTTTTGTTGTGTTTTTACTTATTTATTTCACTAGCTAATAAAGGCTTGAGGCAAGGCATGCAGTGCTGTGTAGAAGGGGGTGGGGCTAATTCAGTAAAATATTTTTGACTTGATAGTTCATAATATGATTTCATTTAACATCTGAATGAACAAATTTTTCCCCCAGTGTATATCTGGGCTCTACCGCATCTGTAATTTCTTTACACTGATTTACCTTCTTATTGTATATAGTGCCACATGAAAAGGATGCTTAGGTTCAGAGTTAGTTCTACTCTTCGACTGCGCGTGTGTGTCTGAGAAACTGAAATAAGTTTGTTGTGCTACTGCCATTAGACAAACCTTGTGGCTTTTTTTTTTTTTTTTTTATTTGATTGCAGGTATCAGGGAAGCCTATTACAGAATGAGCATAAGGCGAGAAAGAATCCTGAGCAGGAGCACCAGCACCACACAGAATCTACACAGCCACTGAGGTAAAAAAAAAAAAATCCTATGCATGTAAATAATATTTAAATTGCAATTTTCATTTTACATATTGCCCTCAACCAAAAATTTGAATTGATCAATAAAACTGATTTATCACCCAGCTATAAATTAAAGCACATCTTGTTGGTAGTGAATATGCTTTGTTTATTCCCATGGTAATAGGCAACAAAGGGGCATGTGGTTATGTATGCAGCTTTGAATTTAAAGCCCAGGGAAACAGGACATGTTTAAGGGCAACAACAAAATTCTTGGAGACTGAGAACAAATAAAATATGTTTTTTAAACATAAAAATGGTTTTGCGATTAATAAAAAATTCCTTAAGATTTCTATAATTTTGGCACATAATGTGGGTCCAACATTATGAGACCAATGAAAATGCATCCCTTTTGCATTTTTCTAATTTAATGCAATAATTTTCATTACAACTTATATTAATGACAAAAGCAGCAGAGCAAAAAGAAGAATCTTTAAAACACTTTTTTTGAATTTTCAGACTTTCTTAGAATTTGATATGTTCCCTTTTTGTTTTAATGACAGTGTACACTCTAGTTTGCCTTCACAAAACACTATGATCAATTTTAGATCAAATCCATTGGTGTGTCATTTGAGCACATGCGTTAGTAGAAGAGATTAGGCAGGAGGAATCGCTGACCTTTTGTACAAAGCAGTTAACATGATCAATATCACAATTTGTTACATCTATATAGGGAGCAAGAATTAGTGCAGAATTCTAAATGACATATTTTGAGTTACTGAACATTTACACTCTTTGTTCTAAATATTTTGTAATTATGATAAATAAAAATATTTTTAATGTGGTGTCAGATTTGAGAAGTAACTGAGTATATTAATATATAAAAAATAATCATGCTTTTAGGGGCAGTGGTGGCCCGGTGGTAGGGTGCTGGATTATTGATCCGAAGGTCGGGGGTTCAAGCCCTACTATCAGTGGGATGCTGTCCTTTTTCGTCAAGAGTAGGCTTACAGTGTACAGTAGCCATCAGCATGTTGATGGCCTGGCGAGCTGTCCAGGGTGTACTCTTCCCTCGCCCAGAGTCAGCTGAGGTGGGTGCCAGCCTCCCTGCAACCCTAATTAGGATTAAGCGGTTCAGAAAATGAATGAATGGATCATGCTTTTAACTGTTCTGCTCATCAATCAGTAAATATATTCATTAACAGTTCATCATATTCATATATTCATCAACAGGATCATGTATGTAACTTCAGTATCTATATGTAGTCCCATGATCTAGAAAGTTATATGGTAAATAACTGCTAACTGCCATCAGGAATCGTCAGTGGATTCTATCTGCTTTAAATATTTCTATCAAAATATATTATTCTTGAATATCACAATAAATTATATAATCAGTGAGTGTATGCACAGTGATGATTAAATAAATTGTTAAAAGTACCAGCCAAGTAACTGTCCTTTTTAATGCACTCAATACAAACACTGAGGGCAAAATCCCAGATGAACACAAACACATTTAAGCAAACTAAATTTATAGAGCAGAGAGATAAACTGAACATGAACTGAGACTGTGTCTGCCTGATAGAGAAAAAAAAAATCTGGAACAGGAAATGCAGGAAACGAGTGACTAATGATAATTAACCTACAGCGCGATCAGACAGCAGCCAGGAAAGAATGTCACAGGTTATACAGTGCTATTTACAGACAGATTCATTTTATAGGCCTGCATTATGACAGCTAAAATAATTACAAAAGTCATTATTTATCATAATGAAACTAGGGATTTTCCTGCATATATGAATGTACTCATTTTCTTATACAAAATTTTACTTTCTTTTTATGAGTCTAGGTGATGCATGACATTTTAACAGTCACTGATACAACAGTGTCTCTGGAACTGCACTGGATGGAAAAACATCAATCTTTTTAAAGATATTCATTCATTCATTACTCATTCATCAATCCTATTCACTCAACTGCTTAATCCTATTAATGTCGCTAGGAGCCTGGAGCCTATCTCAGCCAACACTGAGCAAAGGTGGGGTACACCCTGTACATATCGGCAGACCATCGCAGGGCCAGCACACACAACCATTCACACAATTTGGAACAGCCAGTTAGCCTAATGTGCATGTTTTTGGACTATGGGGGGAAACCAGAGTACCCGGAGGAAACACAAGCACAGGGAGAACATGCAAACTCCAAATTCCTAGGACTTGAACCCATGACCTTCTTGCTATGAAGTGGACATATATGAAGTTCTTGCTAACCACTATGCCAACGTTCCATCCAAAGATATTTCACCATTTTTGTGTTGAAGGAAGTCATGCACTGTCTACCAGAAATGTCAGATAGGTCTAAAAGGAAAACTACAGGATTTCTGAACCTGGATCCTATTCGTCCATTTTTGAGGTCTAAATGTTTACTAGTGAAAATAAAAAAAAAACAAAAAAAAGCAAAATAAATAAATACATAAATAAACGTCCATTATTGTATTAAAATCCTATAGCCCGCAACTGCAAAATGGCTATACACGGTAACCCTGCTGGGCAAACAACAATGTCAAATTAACCGCTTGTTTTTGCCACTGACTGGCTGATGTTATTATAATTGTCTTACAACATGGAAAGGATCCCTAGAGAGATACACCTGTGTCTGTTCAGCTCAGTATTTGTGAAGAAACTAAAGAAAATCTTTTGTACACTTACTGTTTCATCATTCTCTTCTTCCTGGGCAGCACCCCATGGCAAAATCATGCAGGATTTGTAACAAAGTCTACTCTGAAAGCTATGAAGGATTTTTTGTCATCAATTTGGAAACAGACCACCTCACAAATTCTGTGTGGCATCTCCATTTGTAAACATTAGAAAACATCCCATGTCTGATAACTGACTACTTGCTTTAAATGGGTGCTATGTACATCAGAGACCGGAAGAAGAGACAACTTATACAACATTTGTTTCTTAATTTTCTTTGTATTTTATCAGGTAAACTGATACATGTCTATCACTGTAGGGATAAGTTTCATGTTATCAGACATGTACTGTATAATAACATTTCAACTCTGGCAGAGTTGAAAACATGTGGTTTACCCTAATGCAGTTTGTCATACAGGGATTATTTGTCCTAATAAAAATGTGGACCTAAAAATGGGAGCCCAGGTCAAAAACCTATGAGGTTTCCTTTAATTCAGGTTGAGATTTAGAGACTGTGAAAGTTACTGTATATCTTTGATTTATATAATTTTCCTACTCATGAAACCATTCAGTAAGCCCTCATGTCTTGTGGATAGGGACGCTGTCATCATGGAAGAAACCACTCTTTTTGATACAGAAATCTCTGGATCAAGGTGATCACTCAGAATACCTTGGATTCTCACTGACGAATCCCAAGTGAGTGCAAACATGAAATTCTCCCTACTGCAGCTTTCCTTTTAATTTGTCACCTGTTTCTACTAGATGTATTGATTTAAATGTAGGCTTGTCTATATCCCCATGCATGCAGATAGATAGATAGATAGATGGATAGATAGATAGATAGATAGATGGATAGATGGATAGATAGACAGACAGACAGACCCATAAAGATCAGCCAGTAGAGCTTATAATTACACTTCTGTGAGGATGACAAACTCATAACAATCATTACAAGAGTGAGTAATATGACTAATAACCTCTAATAATAAAATAAACTCTAAACCGAAAGAAAAAAAAATGATATTAAATGGTATGTTAAGGGCATAAGGGCAAATCCAATAGTGAACATGTATAACATTAATATACTGATTTGCAGGGAGCATTTACAGGGTTATCAGACTGTACAGGAAATCATGGCCTTGGACTGGCACATGTACTTTGGCAATGTTACAGTGGGGGCTGGTGTATAGTGAACTGAGTGAATTTTAGACAGCAATTGGGCTCAAAGCAGTATATCTAATCTGGCAAGCCAGCCACATTATCATTCAACATCAGCACTCCTGATTACTTGGAGCGTAACATTACTTTCTCATGGTGATGTCTCATGGTGATGTAATAAAATGTTTTGCATGTCTTCTCTATTCAGGGTGGGAGATATGAGAAGAAAAAAAAAAGTCATATCACAATCCACAATTTGCGTCACGTTATTGAGGAATGCACAAGTTCCAGCTGATGACTAGTGTTATGAAACTGTGGTGTTATTTTAAATGACATGCAAATTCTGAGTTTAATACCAATTTCATTTAATATCTACAAAAAAAGTGTGTGTGTGTGTGTGTGTGTGTGTGTGTGTGTGTGTGTGTGTGTGTGTGCAAAATGTTTAAATATCTGTCATAACAACAATAAATACAAACATCTGCTTCCATCAGCTTTTTCCAATCTGTGTTCAGTATCCACGATATCTTAGAAAAGTGTATTATGATATAACTTTGCACAATCTCGCTCGTCCTATTGACTGCTCCTGTTATCTTCATGATTTTTAATAAAGCAGCCAGATGTTAGGAATTAACATGGGAACATTGTAGTCACTGTTGCTGGCTTGGCTATTTTTCCCCCCATTGATGTTGCTGTCTCGGTGTACAACCATTTACAGTGGATCTATTTCGGTCTCAGTTGGAGATGTTAAACACCGACTTCGGGGGGGGGGGTTACACGCGAACGTGTTGCGGCGCGTACGCGTAGACGCACAATGCCTTGCGCGTGCACGTTACCAAATTCAACAAGTACAAACGTATTTCTACTGTAACTGGATATTTTCAATATTTTAAACTTGGCTAGAAATTGTTGGGATGCTTTCTGTATTTTACAGGGAAAGGAAAGTCTAATTGTTGCACCATGCATTTAATCCCCCTTTTCAACTGGGCACGATAGATAGATAGATAGATAGATAGATAGATAGATAGATAGATAGATAGATAGATAGATAGACAGATGGATAGATGGATAGATAGACAGATAGACGGATGGACGGATGGACAGATGGATGGATAAATGGATAGATGGATGGACAGATAGATAGATAGATAGATAGATAGATAGATAGATAGATAGATAGATAGATAGATAGTTGGATAGATAGACATATATTACTAAGTATTATTCTTTATCTCACTGTGTATTAATGTGGGGGGGAAGTGAATTACTTTTTTTTTTTTTTTACTATATGCTCTTTACACCAACTTCTTCTCTCTAAATATCAGAAGAGGGTGTGAAATGATTTCGTCTTACCTGTGTTAATGCTTTCTTTACCCCTCGGACTGCTTGTCCTCACTGGGAAGAGATGCTGGTTATCCTGGAGAAGGCTTTTTCTTTCTGCCGATGATGTTGAGCTGGGGATCTTTACGCGCAACACGGCGCTCGTGTCCAAACAGATCAAGCACTGAGTGAATGAATGGGTGGATGAATGAATGATGAAATAGATGAATGACACAACGTCACTGCCAGATGTGAACTATTCGGGAAGGGCACTTAAAAAATCGAAACCATAAAAATAAGAAAATACTCTTGTTTTCCTTCTATATCCGTAAAATAAAGGCGGTGTGAAGCAAACGTGTGCTGTGAGAGCAAATCCCAGGTAGAAATACACCACTTGTCCTTTCTGTGTCCAACAAAGTCCAGATCATTTGTTTGCGACCTGAAACCTGCCAGGCTCCGGATTCTGGCTTTTGGACGCGAGCTGTGTTCTCCTCCTCCACGGCTTCAAGAGCAGCATCTTAAGAGCAGCTCACTGCTTGACGCTTGTTTGTGTGAGACTCAAACCTCTCCCACTCAGCATCACCTACACATCTTCGGCATTTGATTGTGGTTTGCAGTAAGACCAACATTTGGAAGAGGGTCCAGCTGGCGTGACGTGAAGCTGCGAGGCTGCGTAAATGTGCTCGCAGTAAGCAGCCGGGGGCTCCGCGTGTGCCCGCGTCGGTGTGCGCGCGCGCGCGAGTATGTGTGTGTGTGTGTGTGTGTGTGTGTGTGTGTGCGTGAGCAAGACAGCCCAGCACTTTTTTATACACTGCCATATACGCTAGAGCCTTTACCGATTTGTTAGACCTGACGGTGTAGCTCGCTAAGGGATCACAAGACCGCATAAAGGGAAACAACGCCTTACTGTCACTTTTACAACAATGTGAACCAGGTAACAATTTGGCTCTCCTTGAAATGATTCTGACCAGCTGCTAGGATTTAAGCTGAGCTGCCCTGCTGAAAAATCCAGTGTGGCATGAGTGTGGTACACAGCCCTGCCAAAAAACATTGCACAATGCAATATTTTGTTGAATCACCTTTAGCTTTGATTTCAGTGCACAATCACCATGGCATTGTTGCTCTAGTTGGTCAGGTCGAGGCTCAGCAACATTATGTGGCAATAAAATGAAGCCAGTTGACCACCTGAATGTACAGATTGACACACCACACACACACACACACACACACACACACACACACACACACACACACGCACACGCACACACACTGATGGCTTGGATATAAAATTGAAATAGCGAAAGAGTGGTTCAGGGAACATGAGGAATCATTTTCACATATGTACCGGCACCACAGTCCCACACTCATTAATTCAAGATCGGTGAAAAATAATCCCGATGGAAATATCCGAATGGAAATAAATATTGTGATGTTGCTTAAGTTTGCCAATACAATGCCATGTCAATTACATGTTGTAATCTAAGCTAAAGCTGATCCAACAAAATGAGAGTGTAGGCCGATCCTCCGCATAAGCAAACAATGTATCTGCTTAGGGACCCTGTCATCACCAGAGGGCCCTCAAGAGCACCTGATATGAGAGAGCCTAATTTATTTATTTATTTATTTTGTAACATATTATAGTATGTCAATAATGATTATACAAAAACACAATAATGGGTTTGCTAGCAGGTACTACTGGTTTAATCAATTCTTGTTGCCTCCATCAAAGATAGTGTCACATTCATGTGCATGCACACTATAACAGACATTAACTATACGCAAGCATTTACTATAGTAAATAGTATTGGTAGTGCTGAGGTAGTGAAGGGCCCCCAAAATTCAATTCTTATTAGGGCCCAATAAATGCTTAGGCCAGCCCAGAGTAGCAAAAAACAATGACTTCCTAGCAAGCCTCACAACTTGACCAGCTGTAGCTCTGTATTGACATCTAGTAGCTGATCAGACTTAAAGTTGGCTTTATGTGATTTTCCGCCCAATTTTGCTGTCTCACATAAACACTGCAAATCATAAGAGAATTGTTTGATTGAGAGCTGTAATCTTAGAAAGTATACATTTCCATCCTCGGCACCTTGGAATGTGACCGAAGGCAGGTGACAACATTTGGGCCTCATTAACAAACTATACATACAAAGAAATTCATTACTAAATCTCACATGTGCACATTTTAGGACGATTCTCACATTGACTGATATTATTGGGATTTGTTCTTAGCTACACACAGAATTTACCAACATGAAAAAGCACTCTTAAGCACATATTGATGCTAAAGTGATGTTGCAAAATGCATAAAATGACCACAGAGACTGAATTTTTTTAACCATAAAACAAATTCTCATTATGTAACAAAGCATCACACAAATAACTAACACTTCATGACGTATCAGTTATGCTCAATGGAAACCATGGTTAATTTAGTAAGTGATAATGCCATTTTACAGGGTGATCATTGACCAATATTTTCAAGACTGGAACAATTGCATATTTACTCTTAGTAGAATAATTTACAGCTCATACACTTTGGAGAAAAAATATCTTTGAAGCCCAGACAAATATATTGTGTGAGAGCAACAAATATCATTTATGATGGTTTTAGCTGCCAGGAACTGTTCTCATGTTCTCACCAGTGCAACACCAGTAACTGCGAACACATACCCAAACACACACACGCTCAAAACACATGTTCAGGTACTGCCTGCCTTGGACCTTTTGGAAACAGGAACATTTCAGAGGGAGCTCGGAAAACAGGTGGGTATATTACAGGCTTCTATTACCCTCCTGTAAATCCCTGCGTGTATAAATCTACTGGCCCTACAGTATATTAATTTCCCCCATACTGAACACCAGCAGCCTCCAAACATGGAGATTTTATTCATGTGCACCCTCTCCCAATGCATTTCCAGACCTCAACTGTAAGCAGTACTACTCAATAAATATCCAACTCATCTGTGACTTTCAGAACCATCTGTTAAATTTGCTCTCCCATTTTCCAGGAGATGCACCTATATATTATACAGAACAGTTCAGTGGGAATGAGCTTGGAACAAGGAGCAGCTGGAGATGCATGGCTCATTGGTAAGCATCTTTGTGTTATTTTAACTTCCAACAAAAATACAGTCTTTTTTCTTACAATGATGTTGCGTTGGAGATTGGGGATATATGCTGTATGTGTTTGGGTACAGTATGTCAATTTAATACAATACTGACATATATTCAATACAGTATATTACAAAATACAACCAGTGGTAAACTGCTGTACACACCAGAGATGGTGTGTATAGGACAGCAGTTGCAATTGCCAGCATCTCACCTTTGTGTTTGGCAATGTTTTTCTTAGCCTCTGATTTCAGGTCAAATCACTTTTCTATTATTCTTCAGTGGTGCACCTTTTTCCTGAAACCACATTCACTGCACTACTTAGCATACCAGGCTTTACTCTGATCTGTGGCCTTATCCACTATTCACACTACTGAATATAATATCTAGACTGGAATTTATTTACCTCCTGCAGCAGCACTTCTAATTCAGAGGAAGTAAAATTCCTTCTCCTTTAATATTCCGTTGTTTCCGTCACCATGGATATTTGTTTGCTTATGCCCCTATGTCCCTTTATGGAGATTAAGGGGGCGTTTCCCTATGTTAATTAGAGCAAGTGGCATGCACATTCAATTTTACGAAGATAATGGTATTCACTGGGCTAAGAATACAGCTGCAAACAAATCCAAGGTTTTTCTTCTGAATTGTCTTAACAAAAACTTTAAGAAAAAACTTAAGAAGTTAATGATAAATGATTCCCGATGTTATTGAAGTATTCACAAGGTTATGTTGATGTAAAATGTCATGTAAGTCAGAAACAGCAACAAAAACAGTGGCAGCAATGATAAAATGTAAATGAAGCATGCCAATGGACAATAAATATCTTCATTACTTTGAGCTCACTTTGAAAAACAAAGTTTTGTTTACTCCAGCACAAACCTCGTTCAAACCTTTGATGACATGATCAGAACTTTTTTTTTTCTGACGGGTTTGTCGTTAGAGGATTTTTAACCACATAATTTGACATGGCAATCAAGTTACACATTTTATTAAGGAATTCATCCAGAATTCTATTGGGATCATCTGATACAGTTTAGCAAGCATTAATCTTAAAATATATATGGGGTCTGCTGATGTGAATCCTGCCTCACAAAAAAGAGATCTCACAAGATGTTAGATCAAGAATTGCTGGAAAGGGTTACAAAACAATCTCAAATAATTTAGATATTCATCAGACTACATTTAAAAAAAAGAGAGATGATTTAGTGCTGTGGTTTATCTTCCTAGAAGTGGGCATCCAGCCAAGATTACTCCAAAGGGTCAATGCAGAATTCTCAATGTAGTAAATAAGACACACACTGCTGTGTGCCTGAAGTTTGTACATGAGCACCATGACACTCTGCAGTACTACTGGAAAAAATGGTGTGTGAACTGATGAAACAAAGGTTGAATTACAAACATAAACAAACAAAAACAGCACATGAAAATATCATCCCAGTGATGAAGTACGGAGGAGTAGGGGGAGCATCACGATTTTGTGCTTCCTTGTTGCTGCAGGGTCTGAAGAGCTAGCCATCAAGGAATGGAAAATAAATTCCCAAGTGTATGAAGGTATTCTACAGGATAATTACAGATTGGCTGTACAACAGCTGAAGCCCAGTAGAGGCTGGGTGATGCAGCAGGACAATGACCCTTAACATCAAAAAGAATCTTCAACAGAATGGCATAAATATGAAAATCCATCTGTTTAAACTGTCCCAGACGGAGCCCAAACCTTAACCCAATAAATCTATAAGGAAAAATTATCCAAAGTTCCTCCTGAACATGCTGGTCTTATTCACAGCTATGTGAAACACTTGTTTGAGGTTATTGTTGCCGAACAAGGTATGACCTCTTATTAATTCCAAGAGTTCAATTACTTTTGCCAGTAGCACTGTAAATATTCATTTAATTTCCCTTACTGCTATAGCCTTTATTACGGTCACAGGCAGGCTGCAGCAAATCTGAGCCAACTCTGGGCGAAGGTAAAGTAAACCCTGAAATTCTCACCAGACCATCGCAGGGACAATACATACAAACATTCACAATCTTGGGAAATTTAGAATCTTCAGTTAGCCTAATGTACATGTCTTTGGACTGTGGGAGTTAATCGCACTTGGAGAAAAACAATGCAAGCACAGAAAGAACATGCAAGCTCTACACAGAAATGACCTCACCGGGTACGTGGCTCAAACTCAAGACCCTCTTGCTGTGAGGTGAAAGTGCTAACCACTACACTACTGTGCCTTTTCAATAAAAACATGGAAGGTTATATGTGTGTTATTAGTTAAATTACATTGCATTTGTTCATTATTATAAGTCAGATGAAGATCAAGCCATATTAAAAAGAAAATATTTTCATATATGTATGTAATTCAAAAGGCTTTATTATTACTTTTTCTATCAGTAGCGCAGTATGGTGGCTTGTAGTTTAGCATGTGTGCCTTACAGCAAGAAGGCCCTGGGTTTGAGTCCTGGGTTCAACGAGTGTGATTCTGTAGAGTTTGCATGTTCGCCCTGTGAGTTTTTTCTGGGAACTCCGGTTTCTTCCCACAGTCCAAAGACATGCACATTAGGCTAATTGGCTGTTCCAAATTGCCCCCAGGTGTGAGTGTGAATGGTTGTGTGTGAGTTGGCTCAGTGATGGACTGGCAAGCTGTTTATTACCATAGAGGAATAAGCAGTTCAGCAAATTGAATATATAACAGTACCATATTTATATAACCTATAGTAAGGTTATGATATGTTAGAGTTAAGTAAAACTGGAGAAAATGAAAGTAAATATTAAATTAAAGGAATTGAGCAAGTTTTTTTTCTGTGTGATTTATACTGTACATTTTAACATGAAACAGTTACAGAGAAGGGGATCCCCATTAACACTGGTCTCCTGATTAATTTTTCATAGTTGTGTATTGGATTCTAACAAGGTTTGAATACAATTTAGGATGTGACACAACTGTTGATGATATTTCTTTCAGCAAACGTCCTGCTTGGATTTTAGTTTGCTACATATGCACTCACTTAGTCATTTGCCAAACCGCATAATGTTATTAGGGTCAAGGGAGGATGAAACCTACCTCAGCTGACACTGGGTGAAGGTGGGGTACCCGAACAGCTCACCAGACCATCGCAAGGCCAGCACATGCATAACTATTCACAGCTATGGGCAATTTGGAATATCCAATTAGCCTGATGTGCATGTATTTGAAATGTGGGAAGAAACTGGAGTACCTGGAGGAAACCCACACAAGCATGGGGAAACATGTAAACTCCACACCGTAACACCCTTGCTGAGCCTGAGACTCACACCCACTATGTACTAACCATTACACCACCATGCCACCCCACATGCACTCAGTGACTGGTAATTAGAAGCACAAAATGATCTACGCAAATATGTTTGAGTGTAGATTCATTAGTGTGGATGTCACTGTCAGCTGGATTTAGGTGGAGGTTCTCTGTGGGACAAAGAATTATTCATTTACTCTGCTCATAACTCACTGGCATCATGTAGCACACAGGGCATTCAATTCTTCATTTTCCCAACAGGCATGAGTAATCACAGTCTGCACTCATTAACAAAGGCACATAAAGACGGGTGGCAGATTAAAGAAAAAAATATATTTATATCCACACTAACTGAGAGTTTTTCACTGAGAGAATTTTTCATTCATATAATTATCGAATTGCCCAATCATGTGGCAACAGATATGGACCAGTAGCTTTGGCTAATGTTCACCCCGCAGAATAAGAAAATAAAAAGTGATTTCAGTGATTTGATTTTTTTGGTGCCGGATGGGCTAATTCTTGCATTTCTATAACTGCTGCTGGATTTCTATATCTTCTTGGATTTTCACTCTCAGTAGTCTCTAGAGATTACTCAGAAGAGTGCAATAAAAAAGTGAAGAGATCTGCAAATGGAAATACTTGTGCTGATCAAGTCATTCAATCAGATAACCACTATGTGAGCTGAAAAACATAACAATACAATAGGATACACAACAGGTTAAACCTTAAGGTGGATGAGTGACAATAACAAAAGACCACCTTGATTTCCAATTTTGTAAGACATGAACCAAAAGCTGAGGCTGCAGTGAGCATGGAGTCACCAAAACTAAACAGTTGAAGACTGGACAAACATAGCTTGGTCTGATGAATCTTAATTGTGGAATGCCCTATGTCATGGGCAGACCACTTAGCAGTGCTCTACCAAGGGCCAGACTCTGGGTCCCTCTGACTCTTTGTCATGATGTTCCTCCAATGTGTCACATGACCTACACACTCTCCGAAGATGTCATACAGAGGGGCACTACTACTCTGGGACATGTCACCCTCAGAGCTTTACACACTGCTTCTGGTTTCTTCTAAGACACGTGCATATTAAAGTCAGACCAGGCTGGTGCAGGTGGTGTAATAATGTGGGGGATGTTTTCTTCCCCCTTGGGTCTGTTTATACAAATCACTCATCACTTGAATGTGACAACAAATGAATATTCTTGCTGACCATGTACATCCCTTTACATTTTTTCCCACAATCATTTAGTCTATAACATGATAATGTAATCTCAGTGACTTAAATTTTTTATTTACCTCATGTTACCAATAATTTATTTAGTGGCCTTCCCAGTCACTGGATCTGAATCCAGATGAACCCCTTTAAGATGTGATAGAACTGAGGGATTGCAGCATGAAAGTGCACCTAAGAGATCTACAGGAATTGTGTGATCCATTCATATCAATATGGATCAGAATCTTAAAAGAATGTTTCCACCATATTGTGTAATCCATGCCACAAAGAATTGTACATAGCCTTGCACCACTCTAACATGTCTCTGCTTGCATTTGATTGATGTACTTTTTACATTACTTGGAATAAAAGTGCCTGAAATATAAAGATACACATGGGTGAGCTATTACCTAAAGTCAGAGAGGATTGGCTGCAGTTTCTCCATGCAAGCCTGATGCAAAAGTGGTTCAGATAATGGATGGATGATTGTGGTGGAATGCTGCCTAAAAAAAAATTGTCTACCATAGGTGTCAATTTCATACTCATTAAACCATTCAGTGAGTCCCTGAGGTATTATAATCATGAAAGTGGATGACTGCCATCAGAATAAAAATATTTCGTCAAAGTATAAATGTGATCACTCAGAATACATTTGTATTTACAGCGATCCTTCTCTTTATGTTGTTGTAAAGCTATAAATTGTGGAATACTAGAAAAGAGGGGGCATAAGTGGAAAAATGGAAGAGATGGAGAAGGAAAATATGGTCATGGAGCACTATTAACCCAGTGTATGCATTTAAGACTTCAACAGGATTTAACTCTACTAGTGTAGCATGGAGCAGCATAGTGGCATAATGGTTAGAATGTCCGCCTCACAACAAGAAGGTCCTGGGTTCAGTCTCGGCCTAAGGTGTTCCGGTATAGAGTTTGCTTGGTATCCCAGTGTTTGTGTGGGTTTCCGCTGGGTACTTCGGTTTCCCCCAAACAGTCCAAAGACATGAACATTAGGTTAACTGGGTGTTCCAAGTTGCCCCTGTGTGGACAAGAGTGTGAATGGTTCTGGGTGTCTGATGGCCCTGCAATTGACTGTTGAGCTGTTCATGGTGTACCGCATGTTTCCCAGTGTCAGCTGAGATACTCTTCAGCCACAACCTGCACACCCTAGAAGGATTAAGTGGTGTGGCAAATGAGTGAGTGAGATGAGTGAGGGAGTGTAGCATGCCATGATCACCACATTTAAGTACAACATGGTATATAAATCTGTGGCCAAATGAGCAGCCTCTGGCAATTTAAGTTCTAAAGTTCTTCGGTGCTCATGACAGTAGGTGGACTATCCAGTAAACTGACCAGTGGGTGGGAATCTGTGTGTGTGTATGGTACTCCATAATGGATTGTTGTCCCATCTTATTATTACCTATTATTACTTTTGGCAGACGCTCTAATCCAAGCGACTTACAATTATAATTTTTATACAACCGAGCAATTGAGGGTTAAAGGCATTACTCAAGGGCCTAACAGTGGTGATAGTGGGGATTGGACTGCTGACCTTCGGATCAGTGATCCATCGCCTTAACCACTACACCACCACTGCCCATCCAAGATGTATCTCCGCATTACATTCAGTATATACAGGACAGACAAGATCAAGACTGGAATTCAAAATCATCCCAGCATCTGTATGAAACACTTAACCCAAAGATTTCAATGAGCATTCCCTTCCATGGAAAAATTCTTGTGAAATTAAAATTTTGATCACTAGCATTATTTGGTCTTTTACTGTTTCAATAAGTACCAAAGGAGCTTTAATTAGTACAAGCAATATCTTGAGCAGTACAACTTCTACAACCATCTGGCTCTGCCCTTAATGAGGTATTTAAATATTAATGTATAGTCTTAAGCTCAAATGTTACAACACAGGTATTCAATATAGTGTGTCAGCACCACTGAGAAATAGCTTATGAAGGTATTAAGTTGTTTCAGATATGGCTGAATACAAAGGATTCCTGGGGAAACTACCCCAGTTCATGGGTTTAGTAATTCTATTCCATTTTTTCTTCTTGTTTTCATTTTGTGTTTGTTTACAATAACAGTAACAAGACCACATAAACAGAAGAACAATCTTGCACATGTGCGATAACTTGGCAGTGCAATACTGATTCATAAAAAGTGGAAAAGTCCAAGATCAAGTATTAGGAGCAGAAAAAGGCCCCTGATTTCAAGAGAAATAAAAAGATGATATTTACTAATATCATTGCGCCTGTTGCAGGGGTCATTCACACTCGTAAACAGGAGTAAACAAATAGTGCCAGAAAGACTTTGTGGCCAATTCCATTTTATTGTATGTTTATTTAATATGCCTGGGAAGGGAATGGGTCCCTCCAAGTCAACATGTATTTGTGTAGGATGAGGACATTACTGTGAACAGTTTAATTTTTTTCCTATGACCAAAAATACTCGAGATATAAATGTGTGGATTGAAAATTAAGAATGCCTTATTAAGAGACACAGTCCTGAAATAAACTGCAGGAACAAAAGACACATGGTGTTAAAAATAAATTACATCGTATCACAATATAGTACCACCAGCAATGCTAGCACAGAGGAAAATGACATACACAAGTGGTTATTTTATAAAAGATAGTTCAGACAAGAAAGTGCCCATATCTCAAACAGATCTCTGCAACCCCAACACCAAGCACAAGTGACCTTCTCAGGATATTACTTTTTAAATTGCACAGTGAGAGTTTGATGGCAGAGCTGCTCTTGCCAAAGCAGCATTGTGACTCAGCTTATGTAGTAGCTGTATGACTATCACTTGCTGTCTTCATGCAGAATGTGTGTGTGTGTGAGAGAGAGAGAGGGGGGGGGGGGTTTCTATCACAGCTGACTCAACTCAGGCGCTGTGGTCTGTTTAATACTAAACCAGGGAAATACATCCAACAGACCAAGTCATTTGAGCAACTGCCTTGCTTCACTGTATAATCATGGCTACATACTGCATACTGACATAAGTGCTAAAACTCTTCAACCTAAACAGTCAACTCACACAGAGAGAAAAGAGAAAGAAAGCCGTTTACAGTACTCAGTTACGCCTGGTTCAGTATTTCCTTCACAGTATTGCATCTAAGCAGGTCAGAGTAAAACAAGGCAAGTAAATAAGTCATTAGCTATGCATAAGAAGGCTTGGTGCTTTTCCATTATTTGTAGTTTTAATGCAGTGCTGTGCTGTTATTTTTGCAGCAACTGACTGTGATATTCTGAAGACAGAAAAGTTGTTTAAGGTTTTGGTATTCTTTCAGCCCCAGAATTGCTCATAGCTTAATGCTTCAATATGGAGACCATTTTTATTTTTGCTGCCCTGTCTTTAAAGCTACAAGGTGTCCCAATAAAACCTCCCACATTTCAAAGGTCAATATATATATATATATATATATATATATATATATATATATATATAGTGAGAGAGAGAGAGAGAGAGAGAGAGAGAGGGTGGGAGAGATAGAGAGAGAGAGTTAAAGATAATCATACTATCATCATGTTTAAAAAACTTACATCCTCCAAACAGTGTCCATCACCGTCTATACATGCTTGGAAGCAATTTTTGAAGGCTGCCATGGCTCAACGGGTCATGTTGGGTGGAACAGTGCCTAATCCTGCTGAATAGCAACTGTAAGGGCTTCAAGAGTCTGTGGTCCATTAATGTACACCCATTATTTAAGGTGGCCCCATAGAAAAAAATCACAAGCGGTGAGATCAAGAGAATGGGCTACCCAGCCAACACTGTCATGCAACTAGCTCACCCAATCCTGAAACATTTCTCTCAGCACTTTCAATGATGTTTGAGCTGTGTGTTCCTTAGCTCTATCTTGCTGAAACTACACATTGAGTTCTTAAAGCTCAAGATGTTCAAGTTGGGGTTGGGCTACAAACAGACCTTAGCACCACCTCTCCTGCCTCACTGTTTCATGGGTTCAAATAATAATGAATGAAATTGTACTGAATCAAGTTTCATTTCATTAATTAAATTATCGTTATCCTTTCTTTTTATTTACCTTTGAAATGTAGGAGGTTTTTTTGGGTCACCCTGTACAACCATTCACACTCACACCTCGGGATGCAGCCAATTAGTCTACTGTGCATGTTTTTTGGACTGTGGGAGGAAACCAGAATACCTAGAGGAAACCCACGCAAGCATGGGGAGAACATGCAAACTCCACACAGAAACGCCCTGGCCTGAGAATCGAAACCAGGCCTTCATACTGTGAGGCGGATGTGCTAACCACTGCGTCAATATGCCGCTCATTTAAGACTTATCTTACCACATTTTTAACTGACTATTTTATTATTATTATTTTTGTATTGACCCACAATGTTCTCTTACAGTTCACTTGCCTCCTTATTTGTACTCTTTGCTCAATAAGATCAAGTTCCAAAATCTTCAACACATTTCTATAAAAAGATGTTTATGCTAAATACTATAAGTAACTCTCCATTTTGTGTCTCTGCTGTAACCCGCATAATAAAACTGCACTGTATTCTGTAACATTAGGTACACCTTTTGCTGAATCCACTAAATCTATGTTGGATTTCTCATTAATATGACACTAAAGGTTGCAATGAGTGAGTGAGAAAATGAGCTCTTGTTTTAAGAGCCTGACAGTAACAGAAGTCTTTTCTTCTATTAAGTATGAGTGTAAATACATTAGCAATATCACTAGCCATGTGTAAACAACCACTAACATAGCAATCGACAACGTCCAACACAGCATCAACCAACACCAGAATCATTGGACACATTAGAGATATTTCAAAATAAACATATTAGGGTGTTTCACAGACGAGTTTCCCTAAATCAACATTAAAGATCAGTCTAAATGGTACATTAAATAAATAAGAACCTTCAGAAGCAAAGGGTACACATCCTACATCCTTGAAATATATGTTTTGCAGCTGTCCATGATGGCACTAATAACTTTTAATAAAGCATAAAAGTGGTCTTTACAAAAACTGTGTCTACTGCCAACAGAAAGCTTTTGCTACCAAGGTTAGCTATAAAAACAGAAGCAGAGCTATAAAATGTGATTTATTTTTCTTATAGTAGACAAAGATATGTTAAATGTTTTACATTAGAAAGCAGGTTGGACAAGATCCAGACCCAGACCCAGTTTACAGAACATGAAACAAAACACTGCCAGCTCCTTTCTTCACTGGCCTGTGGATCCTCTCCTATTTTGGCCAATGTTTTAGTATTGATCTGTATTCCCTGACACTGCTTTGGATATTTGGCCTGACACTGATTTGGATCAGATTACATCACCTGATTTGTGGAAGGGTTTAGAAACCAGTAACAGCTTTAAAATGAGAAATTTTAGGCCTGCTCTTTTCCCAGCTGACAGTCTAACTTGACAAAATGTTCAGTTCGACCTACCGAACCAAGTACTCAAAAAATACAGCAAAGCTGATCAATGTATGGAAAAAAAATGCCTGCAGTTCCATGACTCATATTTTCTCAGCATCAGCTATCATACCACTTCTATAGCAGATTCAATCAAATGCATTTATGTAAACTATATTGCTGAAGGCAGTTTATAAGACCAGAAATGAGCTACAAAAAGAGAGATGTCATAAAGGATTTTATATAAAGTAGGTTGCTTGAAAGTTTGTAAACCCTTCATATTTTTTTTTCATTTCTACATAAATATGACCCAAAAATGATCATATTTTTCACAAATACGAAAAATTGCTAAATAAATAAATAAATAAACAAACAAACAAACAAATAAATAAATACATAAATACATAATTCTTATTATTGATTATATATTAGTGATTGGCCACTCCTTTACATATTTACCACTGTTCCATATTTTCTTCATTTGCACATTGTGGCTCTCATGGTGGTTTGCTAGTGTCCCAGACTTGGAGAGATTTATTTGTAACTGATATACTTAAACTTTGGGCATCATGTGTTGCGTGTTAAGATGTTTTAGAGAAATTAACATTGCTGGAAAGGCTGTATTGATGTCATGTCTAGACTGGGCTGTCAACAATCAATCTTTGGTATGAGTAGTCTAATTTAACCCATTATCAATTAAATTTGGTTGGAGTGACTATTGAGGGGGCAATTACTTTTTCACATGAAATTATATTAGTTTTGGTGAGTTTTTGGCTTTCACAAGATCATTTGACAACTGAATTTGTTTACAGATCAGAAACAATAAATAGGGAAAATTAGATAGGGAGCAATGATTTTCTCATGGTACATGTTTATTTCACTGATTCAAGGTTGGAAGTTATGTATTAAAACAGAGGTCTGCATCAGGATTTAAAAAAAATGGAGTGGGTGTTTTCTTTTAATGCAGGTGTTCAGATAAGATAGCTTGCTGAAGAAAAAAAAAAACACAGCACGAGCCACAGCATGATTCATTTGCTAAATTCATTCAGCCAATAAAGGCTGTATTCAATAAAGGCTTTCACCTGGCCAGAGTTAAGGTGGTTTAACTTATTTATATTTTGGGAAATAGAAGAAGTTACATTTGTTATGAAACAGCATGATCACATAAAATCAGAAATAATAACAGCACTTTTAAAAATGCACATACACACCTCAGTTTTAGAGTGTGTGGTGTGAATCATAAGCAGTAACATGAATGAGACAGCGGAACAAAACCACTCCAAACTTTGTTATGTAATATTAATGGTTAAATATAAAAAGGTGAATGTGATCACTATTTAGTCATGTTAGTTGCTTATCCACACATTTCTAAGTAATGAATTTTATGTAACTTGTACAAAGATAAAGCTTGGGTGGTAAACTGGAAAACTAACCATATTTGAAAGTCTCTTCAGGGCTCCAGTTAAACCCTCCCCTGCCCTCAAAGGTCCTTCCAAAGCAAACCCCGCCCCACCCCCCACGCACACAATATGTGACCCAGTCTGGCAAAATGAGTCACAGTGACCAAGAATTCAAAATTGAGTTAGCCATACCATTTAAAAGAGGAGACTCTAAGCTTTAAAATGGTATGGCTAACTCAATTTTGAATTTTTGGCCACTGTGACTCATTTTGCCGGACTGGGTCACATATGTCCTGAATGCTGGTATGTGGACGGCAGGGTCATACAGGAGCAGGGAGACACACTAGAAATTGAATGGATATTTTGGTCTATGTTTGGTCTAATGGTGATTGGTCTATGTTTTTACAGGATTACCATGGCCACATATGACAAGTTTTTTTAGATCTCCCAAATTATTGATTGCTGTTGGGGTGTAAAGACCATTTCAACCAATACATCAGTTTGTGTATACAGCTTAAAAGTTATCAACCCCAGCTTTAAGTTGAATTCTTCTGATCCAGCAAAAAATTATCTACTAAACTGATCTACTATGCACAAAAGCCCGAAAATAAACTCAAAATGCAAAATTAAAGGCTGATTTTTTTCAGAAAAAAAAAAAAACTAAAAAAATAAAAAAAAAAACTTGATGAGATCTTGGTCCTGGGGCCATAGCAACCTTGTGAGACTTGCTCACTATGTGAATGATTCATCACAGAAGTCAGTATCTGTGCTTAATTATGCACTCCAACTTGAGCATGTGCACATTACCCAAGCCATCTCTCCATTCTAATTACATAGCACTGCACCTAGCCAACATCATTGATTTCTCACAGTGTTTGAGGGGAACTAGATGGCCCTGACAATTACTCAATGCATTGGTCGTATCATTCTTAGCATTATTATTCTTTCACAGTGAAACCACTCACCACAGTGTATAAACAACATCTGTGTACTGCATTAAAAAAGAAAAGGCTTAACTCGTTCATTGTGTAGCTCATTTTCTCCAAGCATTCGTCAAGAAAAATAAAACAGTTGGGTTTGCTTATTTGTTATTAAATAAATTCACATTATTTTATAATCAATATCTTCTTTCACTATCATATTTTATTTCCAGGGACAGCCTCACACCTCTAGGGTCTCTGATTTGTTCCTAAGCCTGAATAGAGTGGCAGTGCAGGTTCTGTGCAGGTTCTGTGCATGCTACTTTGAGGAAAGGCATGCACAGGCATTCCCGGCTCATTCCAGCACAGTGGTCCTGAAATAAGTTCTGGCTCTGCAGCAACCCTTGCCAGGATAAAGTGGTTCTGTAGATGAATGAATGAATGAATGAACGAACAAACTAACGAATGAATGAACGATAATTTCTAGTGTTTCCTTAATCCATAATATGGTTATTTTTATAAATAGCTGGTCGTGTGAGCAGAGTGACATGGTGGCGTAGTGTTTAGCACATCCGCCTCAAAGCAAGAAGGTCCTGATTTCGAGTTCCAGGCTCAATGAGGGTGTATCTGTGTGGAGCGTGCATGTTCTCTCTGTGCTTCTGTGGGTTTTCTCCAGGTACTTCAATTTCCTCTCACAGTCCAAAGACATGCAAATTAGGTTAACTGGCTGTTCAAATTGCCCCAGGTGTGAGTGTAAATGATTGTGTGTAATGGCCCATTGATGGAATGGCAAGCAAGCCATGGTGTACCCCACCTTTGCCCAAAGTCAGTTGAGATATTTTCCAGCTCTCCAAATGACCCTATTAGGAAAAGCTTCAACAAATTAATAAATGAATGGTAGTTTGAGCAGCTTCATGCAAATTACTATTAAAAAAATTATAATTAACTAATTAAAAAAACACTGTCTAAAGACACTTGGTCTACTGTGATTATATTAAATAAAAATGCAAAAGACTTTTTTTATACCCCAACATTATCTAGTCAGTGGAAGTTGTGGCTTTAACAGCCAAGGGATACAGTGAGCTTCCATCCGCAAAATTTCAAAGACAACAGTTCATAAGAACAAGGTCAATCATCAGATTTTGGGACAGCAATGAGACAGACTGGTAAAGGGCAAAAATAACTCTCCACTGATGAAAATGATCATCAACTCCTTAGAATATCACTCAATAACTCTAGGATGACATCAAGTGACCTACAAAAAGAATGGCAAATGTCAGCTGGGGTTAAGGGTACAGCAAGGATGGTTTGTAACAGGCTCTTCTGGGAAGCATTTGAAGAAATGCAAAGCTAAGAAGGAAAAAAAAAACTTTCATCAGTGAGAAGCAAAGAAGAGCCAAGCTGAGGTTTGCCTAAGACCTTAAGGGTTGGACCATATAAGACTGGAATAAGATCATCCTCTTGAGTACAATTTTCAGCTTTTCCCATCAGCTGACCATCTAATGGTTAGACAGAGACCTGGAGAGGTCTACAAACCACAGTGTCTCACACCCATTGGGAAATTTGGTGGAGGATGGGTGATGATCTGAGGGTGCTTTAGCAAAGGCTGCAGGGCATGAATAATATCATATACCAGGTTATCAAAAATCAAAAGTGGCAAAAATAAATGAAAAACCACCCAAAAGCAACATTAGTGACTGGCAAAGAGTATTCCAGGACACGACAGCTGTGATTCAGCCACCATCTTGCACCTCCATATTTCTGCTGTAGCCCAGAACAGACAAAAAGACCCCTAACTAAAGCGAGCCATTTACGTCGTCATGTTTACATTTACAGCATTTGGCAGACGCTCTTGTCCAGAACGGCTTACAATTATCATTAATTATCATGCTCAAGGGCCCAACAGTGGTGATAGTGGGGATTGAACCACTGGCCTTTGGATCAGTAACTCATCTCCTTAACCACTAACCACTAAGCCACCACTACCCTCATGTCATGTGGAGAAGTGATTAGAATTTGGTGGGATTGTTGCACCGCTTGGTTTGGAAGCTAACATAAACCAACAAGAAAGAAGAATGAAGAGGAACGAATGATTGTTGCTATGGCTTAGCATTTTGTAAGAAGTTTATGATCCAAATTTTGATAAATGGCAGGGCATACATATTATGCTCAACAAGAAATACAAATAAAGCATGAATCATCAGCGTCAAGGAAGCGTAAACATGAAAAGACCAAATGAGATAAGGACAGATGAAGACATAAATCTAGGATAAACATCGGCATAGCCTTTAACAGGTGGAAATCGCTGATGAAAGTTTTAAAAGCGGTGCTGAAGTTGCCTGCTTTCTACTGGAAAGGTAATGTAGCCTTATGTAATCCATCTTCCTCTTTCCTCTCTCTCACTCTTTCTTTTACCTGGTAAATTATTGCTAATGGAGAAAATTAATGTGTATCTGGCAAGTGCTATCTTTCTACAGTGAACTGTGGTGCGCAGTGTGAGCCTTGCATCAGCATGTTACAACTGCTCTCTGTCTTGTCTACACACTTATTGTTTTTAAATTGTGTTTTTGTTTTTGTAGCAAGAGTGTATAGTATTTGTTTTAGTCTTATTAAGTGGTGCCGTCTCTAATCATGAGATTTTAGAGAGCTGGCCAGCCCCTGATTGCTCTGGGCCAGGTTTAACTCATCGGTTGTATGCGGTGTGTATCTCCAAAGGGCTCTGCGATCTGGAGGAGGCTGTCAAGTTTAAGCAAGTTCCTCCAGGATCAGTAAAGTTATCCTGATTCTGAAATAGCTTTTTAGGATTAGTTTGCCATTGTTGTCTTGTATTAGCGTGCAAAGAGCTAGCTAAATTTCGCAATAAGTCTACTAAAATGTGGAAAAAATTATCCATTTTCTTTCATCAGAGCTATGATATATTACAGTTTCTAAATATCTACCTTACCACTAGATATATCAATTCTACCGAATACGTGTTTTTGTGAAGATTTCTGAAGACTGGTGGCCACAGTTGATTGTCATGCAGGCATTGAAGGCAGAGGGTCGTGATTGATGCAACTTGGAACCACAGAATTGCTTCTCAGATTGGAACCTCAGACGCTAAATGCCGCTAAAACTTGCACAATGTTGTTTAAGTTAAAACATTAGTATTGTGTTGTTTTAAATTGAATATGATTTTGATTTCTGTGCACTATTTAAGGCTTGAAAACACTTTATTAATTCAATTAGTTGTAATTTTCTGCAGGTAATGCTCTAACTGCCCAACATTTTCTGTGGAATTTGGGAAAATTTTTGTCAGTAGTTTATCCCTAATTATCCCATCTTGCATCCACAATGCATTTGGCCACTTTCATGGTTTCAGTTTCAATATACATATGTTTTTACCTCAATTGTTAGCAAGCTTTCAGCATGATTCATTTACACCAAGCTGCAATTTAGAATGAACAATTAGCCTACTGTATAGGTCTTTGGACTTAGGAGGTACATGGAGAAAGCCCATTCAACACAGAAATGTCCTTGCCAGCTGTGGGTATTGAACACAGGACCTTCTTTTTGTGAGGTGAAAGTGCTAACCATTATGTCCCTGTGCCCCCAAGTAGTTTATGGAAAAAACTAAAATGTTCACATTCCTTAAATACATACTGTCACAACAACACCAGACTGGAGAACAAGCAGATGCAGTTGTGGATAAGACAGTTTATAGAAATAGCTATAGCAACAAGTCCAAATTGCTAAACAGGCCGAGTTTATGTCCTAGGGTAAACAGGGATGTCAACGGCAAATCAAAAAGCATAAACCAGAAAAGGGAAACATGTAGGAAAGGGCAGTCAGAGCAATAAAAGCAAAACAAGGTTAAGGTCGATATAGCAGGCACATGTCTAGAACATAATAAACAGGAATGTCACAGGTAATATCATGTCAAGGTCTAAGGGCTAAGCAAGGGTCTCACACACAAACATCAGTATCATAGGCTAAGGCAGAGAAGGAGCACCCAGAATACGCGACCTGGTCAAGATCAACCTATACAAAACGGGGTTGGGGTCGTCACTAGGGGCAAATTTTCAAATCGCACATGTTGCTTTTTTGTTATAATCACTTTGTAGCCTATTAGATTCTGCAACCGTCTCAGCTAGTGGTATTTAATGACCTGAAAGAAGTCGTATTTTATGAGCGTTATTCACAAACGTTTTAAATAACTCTATTTTTCTGCACCAGTTTACCTTTATTTTAACACATATTTTGCTACTTGTATAATAATAATTGTAAATTCATTTGCATTTAATCTTTATATTCCTTAACCATGATTGCTACAGTAAGACCCATTTTATAGCAACGACAGGAAACAGGAAAACCCCATTGGTTATATGTTTTAATATTTTTCACAACGTAACATATTCTAGGACCCATTCTTTAGAAAAAATGGTATATTTGGGGAATTCTGTTGCCTTAAATCATGCATCTGATTATAAGAAGGAACATCAGGAAAATATTTTTTACATTTACTACATGTATTTAGCAAATGCAAGTGATAAAACATATATGACACTTACATATTGCACATTTTAAAGGCTTTATTTACTAGGTGAAACAAAGACAAAGATCAGCCATTGTTACATTTATTGTCCGTGACATTTATTTGTCCAAGCTTAAATTGTGAAATTTCAAAGGCTTTTTTGAACAATATTTTGGAGGGTATAGAGACTATATTAACGACTTTCTGACCATGCTGCCTTGTAGTAATGATATATCTGTAATAATGTGAAATTTCTTGGATTAATATAAGAAATCACAGGCATAAAAAATATCTGACAGACACATTTCACATTTATCGAGCATTACTATTTTTAAACAAACAACTATGGGTGGCAAGGACTATCAAAGTTCGCAGGGATAAAGTTTTATGCTATACAAAGACATCCTAGTGTATATATAGTTGTGTAATTACTAAATTGGCTAAATTGAATAGCTAAATCATTGTTATATTTCTACTGATATAACCTAAGGCCATGCCACTTATATAGAAGTAGCTCTGTCCTAGACAGCATTTAGCATTTGCTAATTTTTAGATAAGGAACTTGTTAAAACATTTTTAAATGTCAGCTGATGATACACGGCTGTGTTCATACACAATAAAGTACCAAGTCTACTCTAATGCAAATCACTGGAATGAACTGTGATGTCATTACTAAGCCTTTGCAGGATGTTTTTTCCCTTTTGGTCAATTACTCACAACTGAATACATGATTTATGTGATGCTGTCAGGGACAGTGATACTTACATGCCAGATCGTGTCTATATTCTTTTATTACTATTATGCACAAGCTGAGGGAGGAGAATAAAAAAACTTTGCCAGACCAGACTTAGGGCCAGATTTACTAAGTAATGAAAAATAGCATGTGAGTACAATCGTAAAACAACACTGATAGGTGAGGCCAGTTTTGCTGCTGATCTAAAAACAATGCACTGTTTTCTAAGCACAGGTGCAGGCAGTTCATTTCTATGACATGTCCAATCTACCAAGAACTAAACAATTTAACTCAGAGTCTTAAACAAGCAAATATTCAGTTGAGTGTAATTTAATAACTGGACAGGTGCAGCTCTATGATTGTAATCAGAACAGTACGTAATGGATAAAAACATTGGTTATGGTTCTTGTGAAAGAACAGGGCAGTGCAAAATAAGGAAAGGTAACAGAAAGTGAAATTCTCTGCAGGAGAACTCGCTGCAATGCCTCCTTTGTAAAGCAATAATTGCCGTCATTTCAAGTATAAAAAAATACATGCAATAAATAGAAGTAAATTGCATATCACAAACCGTAGTAAATCAGTTTGTGCGTTTGATTTAAATATACTCCTTCACATAATTTGCAATTTTGGAAGGGAGCTTCGAGAAATGCATCTGCAACAGGGCCAGTTGCAAAAAGTCTGCACCTCTCAGGTGCAATTTTGTAACTGCTCCTCTTTAGTAAATACCAATATTTCTTTTTAAGGCCAAAACTGGGTTTGCGCTGATGAACCTTATTTGCAAATCTGGCCATTAGCTTCAAATCTCTCTCTCTCTCTCTCTTTCTCTCTCTCTCTCTCTCTCTCTCTCACACACACACACACACACACACACACACACA
>JAQMYF010000013.1:21514440-21525656 GCA_030014195.1 Neosilurus mollespiculum | reverse complement strand
CGCCAAAGCCAGAAGGCAACGGCGTGAGACCCTGAGTTTCCTGTGCCGGTGCCACTGGGCACTCAAATGGAAGCTGCACAACCACCTCTGAAGAGGGCATAGCGACAGCAACCCGAGAAGAACAACATTGGCCGCCGCCGTCAGTTTTCAGAGGAGGCGCAGAAACTCCACGTAGCGGAGCCATCTGCCTCCCTGAAACAGAAGAAGGTTCACACACTTCCAAGCACCACTGTGATTGAAATGTGTGTAATTGGAAGCATGTAAAAAAAATCAACTTACGAATAGGAGAATCAAGCCCATTATGCATAACTGTGTGTGGGAGACATGTAAGGGGAGGTACACTGTCAGTATTTTACATAAAATAGAACACACTGTAGTTTATATATACATCTATACACACTGTGTTTATCTAGTGAGAGTCAGAGTGTATATATGTACATTCTATTTACTTGTACGCTCACCATCGACTTTATTAGATCTACCCAAATCAGCCAGTTCTGTGGCAGCAGTGGTATGCAAAACATCATGCAGATACAAGTCGAGAGGTTCAGTTAATGCTCACATCAAACATCAGAATGAAGAAAAAGTGTGATTTCTGTGCTGATTTCCACATTACACAGAATAATGTGAAATGAAAGAGAGAAAAAATGTAAAGAAACTGAGCCACTGACGGAAAGACCTGAATATCCTCAAGCAGAAAGAAGAAACAAACAGACTTTGTGACTAAGATAAGAATTCCTTCCGCGTGAATTCATCAATCTATATAATAATTGCTTCTAAACCAGCAGACAATGGATGCGTGAGCATCTCTCTCTACAATATTATCTAGGATTAACACATAGCAGTGACTGATGCATTAGGCATCCCTAAAACATTAATAAGCATCATTACCCTGGAACCGCATAGCCATATATTATCACGAGTTAAAGACATGTTGATAGCTGCCAGGAGAAATGAATTACTTCTTATCTATCACTTTCCAGATCAGGTCAATTAGCCCCAAGAACATATCATTGCAATAAACACATATACATGTAAACACTGTATACATTTATTCAAAAGCATATTTTGAGTAAAAAGGCTTAGAAAGATTACTTGCTACATCTTTTAGTCTGGTATATATCTTATCCTCATCTTCAGACAGCTAAATGCCATGAAAAGGCTTAAAGCGATCACTAGCAGAAAGCAAATGCTTGTAACTGAGGCAACAGCAAAAGTTTGAAAAATGGATGCTGGTGAAAAGAGATAATACATGACTGAGCAAGTTACTGAAATAAAACCATGGGACTGTTAAAAAAAAATCTAATATAAAGCTTCCTGAAAAAAGACATGAAGCAGCACTGTGGCATAGTGGTTTTCACATTCACGTCACAGCAAGAAGGTCCTGGGCTCGATTCCTGGGTTGGGCTTTTCTGCATGTTCTCCCTGTGCTTGTGTGGGTTTCCTCCGGGTATTCTGGTTTCCTCCCACATAGTTTTTGTTGGAGATTTTGTTTTTGGTTTTTTTTTGAGAAACCTTGCGGGTACAGAATATCTCTTAAAAGCTCTTTTCTTTTTTTAAATCTCCATTTTGTTAATGGCGTAGTGGTTAGCACGTTCACACATGTCCTTGTGCCTTCCTGCGCTTGTGTAGGTTTCATCCAGGTACTCCGGTTTTCTCCCACAGTCTAAAGACATGCACATTAGTCTAATTAGCTGTCCACAATTGCCCCAGGTGTCAGTGTGACCGTGTATGGTTCTGTGTGTTGGCCTTGTGATGGACTGGCGAGCTGTTCAGTGTGTACCGTGCTTTTGCCCAGAGTCGGCTGAAATAGATTCCAGCCTCCTTGTGACCTTAGTTGAAGCAGTTTGGTGTATAAAAATATTAATTAGGGAATCTGAATAAACTTGAAACATGGAGCCTACGTTATATTTAGACTTTTAGAGGATGATGCTATAAAAGGTGTTCTTTTGGCTTTTTATGTGATAAATGTCTTCTAGAAGGACATGCTGGACAGATTAGCACAACAAATTACTGACCTATGACCTTGTGCTACAAATGTAGGTGCTGCCAGATGCACTATGCTGTCAAGTAGAGCAGGTCTGGTTTGTGTTTGATGGATGAAAATAGATAAGGCATTGTGTAAGACAACTTCCAGTCATAAACAGTTTGTATAAATATGGCAAACAAAGAAGCTAATTATTTTTATTTCTGGGTAGCATGGTGGCCTAGTGGTTTGCACTTCCACATCAAAGCAAGAGGGTCCAGGGTTCGAGCCCCATGTGAAGGAGTTTCTGCGTCAAGTTTGCACATTCTCAACAATCTTGCATAGGTTTCCTTTGAGTGATCCAGTTTCTTCCCAAAGTCCAAAAACATGCACATTGGACTAATTGGCTGTGCCAATGTGAGGGTGAATGGTTACATGTGTGTTGGCCCTGTGATGATCTGGCAAGCTGTTCAAGTTGTACCCTGCTTTTGCCCAGTGTCAGCTGAGATAGGCTTCCTCCTTCTAGTATGATTGAGCTGCTTGGCAAATGAGTGAGTAAATGAGTATGTAAATGAGTATGTAAATGAGAATAGATATTCTCGAATGCATCTATGTGTGAGTGTGAGTATGAATGATGTGTTGTGTTGGTCATACAATGGACTGGCGAAATGTTCATGGTGTACCCTACCTATGCCCAGAGTCTGCTGGGATGGGCTGCAGCCTCATAAAAAATAAAGCAACACAACCACGTATAGCTTGGAAAATCAGATTCTGTAAAACATTTGAGAAACTGCACTTCAGAACTTTTTTGATGAACTTTTGTGTTTGAAAGCACAGCTGAATGGGAAAGCTATAGCATGAGGCGGGCAGCAAGACGTTTTTTATTCAATTCAGCTTAATTATTTTTTTTTTATTTGTGTAGTGCTTTTAACAATAGACATTATATGTCATAATAGACATTTTACATAAATCTATATCTTTTGCAGATACATTTCAAACACATTTATTTACACAGTTGTCCCTAATGAACAAGCATGAGGTGATGGTGGCAAGGAAAAGCTTCCTGAGACAACATGGGAGAAAATCCATTAGCCTCTAGCCTCTACAGGAGTGAAGTAATGAGAACTCCAGCCAAAAGTAAGACATCAGAATAGATCAGAGGCTGTACATATGGGGTTATCCTCACAAGAAGCAGGGTAAAAACTCCAGTCAGAAGAAGCACTTCAGGCTACGTTAGGCAGGTACACACAGCAGAAGAAGTCAATATCAATGGTGACTCAGTAGTGGCATATGTATCACTGCAGAGGGGTGGGTGGGTAAAGATTTTTAGGTATGCTCAGAGTCACATAATGAATTGAGTTCAAATGAGAACTACAGAAAAATATATTTAACATGTATTTAAAAGACTTTTCTGAACATGGGTTTTTTTTTATAAGTAGGACACAATATACATGTGGGATGTTTTTCAAATCTTTTGACAAAGAGTAAGAAAAAACATTTGTAAAGAGTATAAAGTACCCAGTTGATGTTGCACAGGCAAATTTTTTTCACTAACCTTAAGAAATAACATAGAGAAAACTAATTTGAAAGGTCATACTCAACACTGCATTAAAATGGATCTCTTAATTGTCAACATAATCACAATAATATATTGATTAATTTCTTGTAGGTCACCTGTGCACAGACATGCTTTAAATTCATTAGGGAGCTTTCTATTATGGCTTATAGAAAGAACTAACATAGAAAATATTAATCTTGTAAGAAAATGGGCTCATGCTACAGAAGTTTGCAGTTTTCATCTCTTACCATTTAAATAAAGGGAAAAAAAACAATGTTGATTAGAGTTCATAATATATAATAAATTAATAAATAATAATAAATTAAAGTAATCTCTACCTATACAATACCCTGTAAGAGCAGTAACCTAGTCAATTCACACAAAATGTAGTGCGCACACTGTTGATAAAATCACTGTACTTTGTGCACTGATGTTACCTACTGTACTAGTTGTCTTAGATGAGTACCTAGGCATCTCATCCTTCAAACCATGGGCACGAAGCATTTGTAGCAGTGGGACCAGATGTGGTGTTCTCAAGGTCTCAAGGCTTGATATATATGCTTTTCTGCATACCATAGTAGCAGCTTCTGAAACCCAGAGCCATAAACACTAAACTCACCCACTGAACCTAATTTTATGTTGTTGGGACAGTTATGTTTTTTGGAGGACGCATTCATCCAGAGTGACGAACATTTATGTCACTTATTTATACAGCTGAGCAGTTGAGGATTACCATACTCAACAGTGGCAGCTTGGTGGTATTGGGACTTGATCACCCAACTTTCTGACCAGTAAACACTTAACCACAACTGCCATTTCTGACTGCATCAATTCAACAGGAGGTTTTTACTGTACCATTGAGTATGAAAAGCTCAGGAGATCAGCAGTTTTTGAAATACTGAAACCAGTCTCTCTGGCACCAAAACCATGCAACATCATGTTCATATTTGATGCAAAATGAAACAAGGCTAACTGCATGAATAAGGTGTACATGTATACTCTCTTTATACATACAAATGTTCATGAAAATGTGTAACATATAACAATCACATATAACAGCTTTGAAAATGATTCAGAAAAGGATCTATTTCAGACCAATACCAGGCATGGATCACACTTTTTAAATTGCTAGAAATGCAAGTACAGAACTGTACTTGTCGTAGCAACAGATTTGCCATGCAGAAGAGTTGCTATGTGCCCATTGCTAGTATTCTTTCCGCATGAATATTGATCTCTGTAAGAAATGAAAGAAGGAGGGCAGAGTGTTTCACAGCTGACTGAGTCAACACAGTCTCCATGGACAGCCTGTTTAACACTGAACCAGCACTGAGCTTGTTTTCTGACTGTGGGGTAATATGCTGTCACCTTGTAAAGTGTGTTTTTAGATTCAGTGATAAAGCTAAAATTTGTGAGGTGAGGTATTGAGGTAGGTTAATAGGATTCCACATAGTGAACCCTGAAACACAATATACTGACTACAGTTATTTTATAATTTCGACAAAGGCAATTTGTTACTGCTAGCAGCCTCATAAATCAACTACAATTAAGACACAAGTGATTGCTTTAAGACTACACGGGGTGCATGGTATCCACGAAAATTGCATTATAACACCCCCAGTGAAATGCTTAACACTGTGTCTATATTATTCTTTACTACTGGTGAAAATCAGCATTTAAATTAGTATATCTTACTAAATCTTATTAAAATATCACATATATGTTCTTTCATTTAGTATAAACTGTCCAATACAGTCAAAAGTGTTAGAATGGGAGAAAAGTTGAACACTTCATGGATAATAGGAATTTAATAAATCACTTTGGGTACTGTCCAGAAATTTAGCTTCACTGGGAGTCAATGAGTCAATGAGTGCTTCAGGTTTTTTTCAACATTTATAGTGCACTCTTTCCCCATCCTGCCTAAACACACAGCTTCAAAATATGCTGATTGGGAGAATCTCATATAGACTGAGTGCTATCAGCATTTGACATCTTAGGCTTTGTAGTCATTCACTTGCCCATGGCTCACCAATTTACATTGGAGCAGCAAAATTACCGCCTGGCAAGAAGAAGTCCATTTCTGAGTGCAGTTCAGCATGGGTTTGAGAAGCTTTCTGGCCGTCAAACTGCTCCAACGCGTACCACAAAAGCGGACCTGCATGTCTCACTGCGCATGTGCGGAAATACTTTTCGTGCACGGGATCATGGGATCAGCTGTATGTACAACTGTAATGTCTGTCATGTAAATATAGTGGAACTCTGTTTCGGAGCCCATTTCGACTCCTAATGATGAACCTGGAGCAGTTCTTCACTCACCATTTGAGGCAGCAACAGTATCTGAGTTGAAAAGATGGTTAGGATGCAGAAATGCCAGTTTAAAGGGCAAGAAATCAGAATTGATAGAGAGGTAAGTGGCTAACTAGTACCTACATAACCCTGACGAAGTTTGAAGTCCCCCACATATACGATCTGACAACCAATATTCAAGCAGGCACAAAAATGGGGATAAAGCCACTTAATCCTTATAACCTTGAGAACATGAGGACTTTGACTGTTTAATGATGGAACATGGATCTGCCGCATTATTTAGCGAGCCACATTAGCATTAGCATATTGCAGGCATCCCCATTGCTAGTCATAAGTGGTGATTTTGCAAGAAGATCACTCTGTATGTCTGTCTATTTATCTCTGTCTTTATCTCTTTCCCTCTCTTTCTCAATCTATTTATCTTTATATCTTTGCAAGAAAATCACTCTGGACTTGTGACACTTGTGACTCTTTGTGTGAAGCTAGCTGTATAGATAACTAGCTGCCTTGTAACATCATAAAAAAAAACAATTTTACTTACTTTGTAGATTGGCAACATATGACGCTCTTGTAGGGAACTTTTTTCTCTTGATTTTTCTCCTAGGTGGCTTTGATGAACTTGGTTTAATTGAAAAAATCATCGGCGCGTTCACCATGTATGTTTTCCTTCTCTACTAAAAAATGGCTGCTACAGACTTGATAGGTTGAAGTCATCTTGAATTTACTGTATTTTCCCTATTTCCAGCCTGACTAATGTTGATAATCCACTTTCCAAAGCTCCAAAGCTTAGTGTCCTTAGGAAAAATGAAGAAACTCAAATGTCGATCCCTGACTTGGTTATTAAAGCATCTAGGCATACGACAAGTTACACCCAGCATTTTGACTCTATCCTTGCGTCTTTAGCTGTCATCATGTGACTTAAATCCAATAGGGGGGCTATGCAGTTCCCCTACCCATCCATAGCATGTTTCATACCAGGATCTAATCTTGACAAACCATGCAGCAGAAGGCCTGCTACCATGGCACTGATGAAAACACCAAACACCTGGAGCAGGTGTTCACGCAATGCCAGGGGATGTCTATTCAGAGGGCTGCATATGAACTCGATGAGTCTATTTTTCATCCCTCTGGTCAGGTAAATCGAGACAGCTGTCGAGCTTGAGGAAAAAAATCAGCACAGCCTGCAGCAAGGTCAAGTGATGCTGCAAAATGTCGGAGAGGCCTGCATTCAAAGGTGGCTGAAGGCTGTCGAAAATGGAGGCGCTCATGTGGAGGTATACAGCTAGTCTTAAAGGTGTTGGAACCTGACGTCAAATCTAGCAAGTAAAACTGCAATGACTCCTTTGTGGATATTAAAAATATGAATACACTCAGTGTCTTGTGTAATTTTTAGGCATTTATTAAAAGTGTATATTGACCTTTGGGACACCCAGTGTGTGTATATATACAGCCGTGGAAAAATTTAAGAGAACAGTTATAATGGGAATCTCTTATTTTTTTCAATGGCTGTATATATAAATTCCCCTTTTATTTGTGTTTGTTTACAATTATTTGGTTTGTTTTTTCCACTACATTCTTCTGTATAAATTAGCTAGCACTGTGGGAGATACTACAAATTTTTGCATGTATTTTTGTTGTGACTGATTTTAAAACAAAACAATTCGATACCAGACATATGTGCTTCTCTTTTATTTAAAAGAAACCACCAACTGCTTTAAGACTCATTTTTCTGTTAGTCGAAAGATTCCTGTTTCTCCAGACTACAGATGCTTGATTTGTCTATCCAAGAGGGAGGGTAGTGTGGGATTTATTGCCAGTTGATTTGGAGTAATCAGACTTTTTAAAAACCTCATTTTCATCCTCCTGAATAAAACAAATCCATTTGCTCCTCACTAATACATCTGTGGAAAATAAATGAATCCTTAAGTACGCATGAATAATTAAAATATTAGGATATTTAGGCACTCTACAGTGATTCCAAGCTATATTTGCTGTTACTGCTCACTAGTTTTGAAATACTACCTCTTACATTTCTGCTTTCATCATGAAAGTAACAAAAAAGTCAATTAGAAATGAGCATGTACAATTTATCTGATATGCTGCTATATAAATAATAACCTGGCACCATTTATTTATTTATTTCATACAGAAGTAAACAGCAATACTGTATTTTGTATTGTATCAATTTATATTGATTTGTGAAAATGGTACCTATAGCAGCTCTTTAAATGCCCATTTAAATAACATACTATTTCTGCAACATTACCCTTTGTGGAGAGGAAAAGTCAGCAGTCCTCTGCTGCTGATAATTAGATGAAGTAGAATCATGAAGAATATAGTCATAATACAATTTATTGGATGTTTATAGAAAGATTGAATGTCATTTTTCTCCAGACTTGTAAACTGCTATTTACTTGTTGGCTAGAATTTAGATTTTTCTTGGCTGACATTTCTTTTTTTTTTTCATTATTTTTTTTTGTTAATTCCAACTAATTCACCATAGCAAGGATGCTGGTGCTGGACACACTATTTAACCTGGAGTTTTCTGCTTTTGGAAGCTATTGGGAAACTTTGCATGGATGTACACTACTAAGCACAAAAATTGAATCACAGAATCATAGAGAGAAATACATGTGCAATGGAAATCTTAAAGTTATCATTAATAGGCATCACATGACAAGCGAGTTGAGCAAATTTTTTATTAGAATTATGTTTGTTGTATATTCTGGCATATATACTAATAACTGTTTTGGGACAATATAGTCAAATGTTTTGGACATTTAAAAAGTTTTAGAATCCAATACATGTTCACTACAAATATGCAGCTAAAATATCCAACCACTGTGTGCTGTAGTAGGTGCGTGTTTTTGAACCAGTAGTTGTGCAACTACTGGAGCTTTAATTATGTGTTCTAATTCTGTTAATGCTGGGTCTGAAAAAGCAAGTCTGGACATGTGCCACATCGAATTTAAAATGACACACTGGATTGCATTAAATCAGTCTTCAGGGTTGATATGCGACTTATTTATTAGCACAATAAGGGGAAGACTACCACAATGGCAACAACCACAATGTTTTTCCACCCAAGTGAAGCTTACAGTATTTTTTTCCTTTTGCCTTCGTGTCTCAACAGCAAGTGGACAAGCTCGTACTGGACTATACTGTGCAAGATCTGCAGCCTTTGAGTAAAGTAAAAAAAAAAACATCATTTATCAGATTGGCAACTGGTGTGCAGACATCCAGACATGTGCCTTCAAGAAAGCAGCAACAGAAAATGCTGAACAGTTAACTCAGTAGGAATATTACTGAATTTTATGCTCAACTGTCTGAGGTAGATAATGTGTAAAGATTCAAATGCTGCACTACATTTTCCAGCAACCCCCGCACTACTCCCAATTACATGACTTCGGACACATGACTCTTTTCATATGATCAACACACTAGGGGTGCTTCTTAAAACCCCACATAAGGGGGTGGGGTTGACCCAGCAAGGACAGTGTGAGTTAGCTGACATTGTCTGTGCAGCACAAGAGGCTAATGGTGATAGTGATGTTGGAGAGATAAAGGAAGTTCACTTACATAGCTTCTGCAACTAATGCAAGTTGAGTCCCAGAGATCACAATGCATTAACCACCATGAGTACCATCAGTAACATTGAGGCAACTGAAGCAACAAAAAAGATTCTCATACAGAACTATGAGAAAGGCACCTTGGGGGCACTAGAAACAGCCTTAACAATTAATTTAAGAGGAACAGAGGAATAAGTGTTCAGTAAGGATTTGTGAGGGTGTGACCAAGTGTCAGCTATGGATGGAGAAAAGGCAGATTGAACGAGCAGGTAACATGTGAGGAATTTCACCTGTATATCATTTTGTCTAGAGCTTTGTTTGTCCTTGCAGTAATTGGCATAAACCAGAGAGAGAAAAAGAGAGAAGAGAGAGACGGTGTTACAGCCCCAGCCTGTTTCTACAGCACTCTGGACTCACTATATTTCCAAGCAATCCTTACACCACCTCCCAGTCACACGCACACATGCCTCTTATTCTACTGATTGCCTGCCTTATATAAGGACTTTTTTTGTTAGCTCTGGGCTAGCGATTCTGTCATGAAGTGGGGATGAGGTGGACAAAAATGCTGTAACACAACTTTAATTAATAACTAAAGATTAAGCAAACAGACAACAATGACCAAATATACACTATGCAAAGCAAGAAACACGGAACATGAGCCAAGAGCATCAAACACACTGGGCACATCATAAAAGCCTTATTTGTCGTTTCCGCTTCGGTTCCTCCATGAACCTTACTTAAACCAGAAGTTCTGGTTCATCATCATTGCTGGCCAATCCAATTCTCTTATTTGTGCACTGAGAAATGTGGGTCAAGAAGTGGGGATCGAGGAGCGATGAGATGATACACAAGAGGAGCCTTCCAGGAAGAGCTACACAGCAGCATATAAATAACCCGTCCCTTACGTATTATTGGCTGCATTTATGCAGTTAGCCAGCTGTAGCGCTTTCATCAGAGGGTGACGCTTTAGAGGAATAATGTCTCATTTCTCTTAAAACACATTTTCTTGATTCCTCACTCCTTTCCTTGCCTCTCTCCATGTTCCTCGAAGGTAAGGACTAAGGCGCAAGCAAGCAAGGGAAATGTGGGGTTTTGAGAAGCACCCCTAGTGTGTTGATCATACAAAAAGTGTCATGTGTCCAAAGTCATGTAATTGGGAGTAGTGCGGGGGTTGCTGGAAAATGTAGTGCAGTATTTGTAATGTAGGCAGCAGAAATGGGCTATAGCTGTTAGAGAGAGAGAGAGAGAGAGAGAGAGAGAGAGAGACTGTAAACAGAAATACAAGATTTTTTTTCATTTAATGCACTTGTGGGAGAAGTGAACAAATAAATAATAAAATAGAAAATTGTGTCCAGAGTTCTCCTGACCACATCCTCCCCCCCAGTGGGTTCTACAGACACAGCTGTAGTTATGGGTCTATAAAGCAATAATTGCTGCTATGGTTTCTTTGAATTTAGTTAGTCATACATATTGCTAAAGATGAAGATATGGCTGGTAGATGCAGGTCTTAAGATCATGAGTCTATAGATTTGAGGATTACTGTATTGATTGTGTTGAACTAAAATGAGTTCACCAGATAAATCTAAATGAACCGGGGCCAAGGGGCAGTGGTGGCCTGGTGGTAAGGTGCTGGATTACTGATCCCAAGGTCGGGGGTTCAAGCCCCACTATCGATGCTGTCCCCCCAGTGCAGCTAACTGGGTTATCAAATGCCGGCCATGTCTCTCACTGTCTATGGTGAAAGGCATGTAAAAAAACCATTGCTGATTTTCGTCAAGAGTAGGCTGCATAGCCGTCAGCGTGTTTCTGCCCTGCGATG
>JAQMYF010000013.1:21468636-21483187 GCA_030014195.1 Neosilurus mollespiculum | reverse complement strand
GATGCAAGTGGTAACTCACTCACCATAGTCCTCAGTGCCTTCATAAAAGCATGTGTCCCCTGAGGAAGCGTCCTGAGTCCTGCATGATGTGCGCAAAGATGTAGTCCTGAGGATTCGCCGGCCCATTCGCTCGCCGTCGTTCTGGGTCATCAGCTGAGTTACCAGAACCTGCTTTAAAGCTGCCACTGCGAAAGGAGCGAAAAGCACAACAAACACACAAACACAAATTCAAGCTTATTTGCCAAAAATTATTTTATGTCCAAACAATTTGTCTGAGGCTTTGTACTCAATTCCTAAATCAAATAATTAACAGCTCTTTGTTTTGTCTATAACACCAGGCCAGACAAAAGTGAGACAGTGTGGATTTACTTATTTAATTTCAAACAGCATGAACCCAAGACATTTTATGTTATTGTCTGGTCAACGTTTTCATTTGTGAATATATATCCACTCCTGCTTTTCAGTCTTGCATCATCCAAAAAAGGTGCTGACAGGGGCAATTTAGCACTAGTACAGATAATCAAATAATTATGTGATTTGAAACAGGTGATGTTCACAGGTGATTATAATCATGATTTGGTATAAAAACAGTACCCAGGAAAGGCCTAGCTTTAGCCGAGCAAATTTCCAGTTTATCAACAAAAGTATTAGGAAATTATTTAAATAATTCAAAACAATGTCCCTCAAAAAAAGATTAAAATATTTATGCATATACCCCCTATGTTACATTATATCATTGAACGATTCAAAGATTCTAGAGAAATTTGAAAAAAGCGCAAGGGCACAAGCCAAGATGAACACCTGTGACCTTCAATCAACTTCTCTGGGATTAGAGGCATTTTGGATGAACCATCACATAGTATAAACAGATTATTGCCAGTGGAATCAGTATTTCAGGACTTTTTATTGATGTGTGTGTGTGTGTGTGTGTGTGTGTGTGTGTGTGTTTGTGTGTGCACTTAACCAAAGATAAAAAAAAAAAAAAATCCAGACTGTTATCAGAAACAAGTTAAGAAGTCAGGATCTATCCTGATATGTGTTGTATGAATACCCTTATGAAAAGTAACTTACACTTCTGTGGTGGTAGCATTAATGTACACCAATCTGCCATAACTTAAAAACCACTGGAAGGTTACTTTCAACATACCATTCCAAGTTTTCCTGATTTAGGATTATAGTAAAACTGGCATTTGTGACAACTTAAATAACAATATTATTAAAATAATAGGCTGTGTCCAAATGTCTGTATTGGATTCTGCTTGTATACAAATCTTGATGGAAAAATGCTACAGAGAATGCAGCAGTTAATAAAGATGGGGGTTCCAGTTACCTGGAAGATATACTATAAGAATACTTCATTGGCTGCTGCATCCCATGAGGCAACACAGATTTCAAACTTTGTTTAAAGTTGGACAGCCCAGTGGTGCAGTATTTACACTGTTGCCTTACACTGAAAAGGTTCGGGTTTAAATCTAAATTGCCCATAGGTATGAATATCAGGGTGAATGCTTGTTTGTGTCTTTATTAGCCCTGCAGTAGACTGGCAACCTGTTTGCTTGAAGTCAGCTTGGATTTACTCCAGCTTTCGCTATGACCCTAATGGATAAGTGGTACAGATAAAGTATAGGTTAATGGATACCACTAGCCCTCTTTGTGATATAGACTGTGACACCATGAATGTACTAGTCTCACTCATTTGCCTCAACAGTTAATCCTACTAGGGTCACGGGGATGCCTATCACAGACTCTTAGCGAAGTCGGGGCACAACCTGAACAGCCCGCTAGATCATCACAGGGCAACACACACAACCATTCAAACTCACATTCACACCTAGTACCAATTTGGAATTAATAAGAAGAAATCTGCCAACAGAACTTTGATTTGCCAAGACCATGACTTATTAAGATAATTAAGGACTAAAATTAAAATGCATGAAGTAAAGAAAATACTTTAACTTACTAACTGGTACGAAGAAATATCTTGTCACACAAAATAAATAATAAATAAATTAATAAATAAGTAAGTAATAAATGAATAAAAAACATAAATTAACTTAAGTTAAGCTATTTCATCTTACTTTAATGTAAGTTTTTGGAGTTTTGTCATTATTTATTGGGCACTGAGTTTCTCAGGTATTTTGTAGTATGTGCGCGTATTGTTATATACACATTCATTTGTATGTTGAATCTATTATGCCACACAGGTGAAGTGTCTTTTGTTTATGTTTTTTGTGATGCAGAAAATCATTTCAGTAAGTACTTAACTCAAGAAGGAGATGATGTGGTTTAAAATACTAATACTAATATTTATTTATTATTTTTTTTCTGGGAAATAAAAACAACTAAGTTCATTTGAAAACATTACAAGTACAACAGCAAAAAAGTGAAAACAGGACTGGTCAAATTTTTGCAGAAATGGGTAGGACTGGTCAAAAGAGTCTGCAAGAACAGGAATGCGTATTACTCACAGGTTTTCAGAGCTTCATCAGCTCTACAGGAAGAGGACGGAAGGTCCGTTTCACAGCCATCCAGCAGCTCTGGTTCTGGATAAGAGCTTTGATCATGGCCATGTGCTCGTGTTTGCTCCTGATCCTCAATGTTAGAAGTATGATCTAACACTGTATCGCAGGCTTTACCTGAAAACACAACGTCCATCCCACAAACACAGTGACTGGGGATAATAGAGGCCAGGATCACTGACATCAACACAAAAACACAAGAAGCTGCAGTTACCTAAGGCCTGAGCATTAAGAGCACATTCGCGCTCCAGAATTTTGCCATGTTTACCAACTCCAACTCCATTTCTCTCCCCTCTAAAAAAGGGTAAAATACAGTTTAATTTGGACTTTTCAATTTTAGCGAAGTCTGAGTCTTAGAAATTTTGCAGAGAATGGGAGTTGGAAGACGAGCTCTTACGCAGACTGAGGCAGGGGAATGACGTTTTGCGGCCTGGACTTCATGGCCTCTGCTCGTTGAACAATATGCTTCTGCCATCTAAGGGAGAAAGAATAATGGGAGAATGAAAGGAGGAAGTGCTGGTGGAGAAAGAGTGATGTAGACAATATAAGAGAAATCTGTAGTGGACAAATGGCGGTCTCAGCACTTACATACTATGTTCAGACACTGTTTGGGCCATCAGTTCATAGATTTGTGCTCCATTATCCGACATGGACAGTACAAAGAAGGACCTGTTGTCTGTTAATGGAAGAAGTTTAAATTGGCACCATTCCACCCTTTAGTTTGTGCGTGTGTTTATTATGTATGTGGGCGTGTGTGCATGTAAAAGTACTTACCCGTGGCCACTGGACGTACCAGTACAGTACTGAGCTTGATGACTGGGCTGAAAATGTGCTGTGTGTCTGCCGAGCCTGCACGGTTCTTACTATGGCACTTCAGAATGAGTCTCTCGTCTTGCTTCTGCAACAGCACCAGGATGTCCTCAAGAAGCAATGTATATAACTCTAAAGAAAAAAATGCACACATACTCAGTCTTGTATACTACAAATACTGTATCTTAAATATCACGTGCATAAGACATTATTAGAAATAAACTGCAATAATAATCTCTCATGATGCCCTACCAACAGTCTTGTCTTTATTCAGTTTCCAAGTCAGGGGACCTTCATGGACCAACTTCCGCATGGTGAGATCTAGATTCTGAAAGAAGTACATGTATAAGTGCGTGCACACGCGCGCGCACACACACTCAAGGGGAACAAATGCGTAACATGGGTAAAAAAAAAATAAATTATATATAGACATAGAAAAATAGACAGACACAGATGTATATCTATATCTATATCTATCTATCTACCTATCTATCTATCTATCTATATATATATAGATAGATAGATAGATAGATAGATAGATAGATATATAGAATCTGTCTATTTTTCTATGTCTATATATAATTATTTTTTTTTTTATGGGTGTAAATAGCAATATATACACCCATAATACATTGTGGGACAGGTGATATTATGTGAGCCCTGACAGCCCACGTGCTGGCACTTGTGTCATGGCAAACAATTAAACAACCAACAACCTTGGTGACTTTTTTTTTTCATCACATTAACTAAAACCTTATAATAAAACTAATAAAAATGAAGATATAAATAATTTAGTAACATAAATAAAATATACTATTATCACCTTCCCGGAACCCTAATTAGGATTAAGCGGCTTAGAAAATGAATGAATGAATGAATTATCAATTACACCATACACATTACCAGATCAAGCACTAATAAAAAAAAAATCAAACACTCGGATCTGCTCCTAAACTGTGTGTGTGTGTGTGTGTGTGTGTGTGTGTGTGTGTGTGTGTGTGTGCACGCGCATGTGTGTGGGAACTCAAAGCAAACGCTTACTTCCACAGCAGTTTCATGCACTGGAATGGAAACATATATATTACAGGGCTTAAGAAAGACATAAAAAAAGCCAAGAAACACCCATGCCACTAAGGGGTTAACACTGTAAAAGTTCACCCGAAATACTGATTCAGTGAACATGTTCAGACTAAAGAAGAAATTACTGTTTTACTTGCAAAGAAAATCTTTTTTTTTTGGTTCAACATCTGCTTAATGTGATGAAGTGCAGAAGTGTGTTTGGGGCTTTACAAAATGCAAAATTGTGGCTGTTTTAAGTTGTTAAAGTATTGAGTTGGTTTTAAATGAAAGGCCATTTTATGAGAAAAACATCAGGACTACTGTTATGACAAATGGATTAATAATTTCACTTTGGGAAGCAACCACTTTAAATGACCAGAGAAGATGTCAACAAATTTGTTAGCATGTTAGAGGGTCATGTTCTGTATGCTACAATTTTGCATCCATTCATCCATTCATTTTCTGAACCGCTTAATCCTAATTAGGGTCACAGGGAGGCTGGCGCCCATCTCAGCCGACTCTGGGTGAGGGCGGGGTACACCCTGGATAGATCGCCAGGCCATTACCAGAAACACGCTGACCTGTGTCAATGGCCTACTCTTTTCAAACGACAGCAATGGTTCCTTTACATGCCTCTCACCATAAACAGTAAGAGACATGGCTGGCCTTTGATAACCCAGTTATCAACCTGCTGGGGGGACAACAGTAACAACACGGTGATAGTGTGGCTTGAACCCTAGATCTTCAAATCAGTAATTCAGCACCCTACCACCGGGCCACAACTGCCCCTCTATTTTGCATCAATATACTGCAAAAATTTGCTATTATTATTGCTATTGGGCGCACATTAAGCGGAATCACATTTTAAAAAAGGCCATTTTAACGAGATTCTACTGTAATATGTGAAGACTGGCAGATTTGAATTAATATCAGGTTCATGCATTGGATTTAAAATTAACTCAGTTAAAAATGTCTCACCTTATACTCAGAAATGAGAGGATTTTCACTCTGCTTCAGAGAGGAGAGGTCCAGGCGTCTCTGGTAATCCTGCAGATGCTGAATAATACACAGTAACACAAAATAATTTCATGAGTAAGATACAGTAAAACCAACACACATAAGTATGAAACCACTTATTATATACAAATATGGAATTGAGGAATTTCAAGACAAGAGCAGCAGACACATAATAGCACATTATATACTGTAGTCAGATTTATGTTAAAATACTGAAATGAACTGAAATGGTTCAGTTAACTTTCCTCCCCTTACTTGAAGCACCTGTCCCATAAAAATGTGATTAACCAAGGTGCACAACTATCAACCCGGAGATCGTAAGTTTGAATCCGGATTGATGCCACAGTCATCTGTGACCGGGAGTCCATGGAAGCTAATTGACCGCGCTCTCACGGGAGGGAGGGATGGCATACGCTCACTTCCCTGTCACTCACAGCGATCACCAGCCAATCATGGGCGTCTGTGAGCTCATTCGTACTAGGGGGCGGATAGCGCTTTCCCTCCGAGTGTGTTAGGTTCGAAAAGAGGTGGGCAATAGCATCACATGTCACGGAGGTCACATCATGTGCTTGCTTACGCCCCTCCCTGGTCGGTGGTGGTCGTGTGATAGGGAAGGCAAAAAGTTGATGGGTGGGAAGTGGATACGACTAAATTAGGAGAGAAAAATGGGAAAAATCCAAAAAAAAAGAAAAGAAAAAAAATGTGATTAACAAAGTATTTGAAAGGTTTGTCTATTAGGAACAGTTGAAAAAAAAATCCATAAAGTGATTGCTAAAGCAAGAGTACAAGACCAGATTCAGAGGTAATGCCTGCAATCTGAGTAACACTTCAGGGTTATTCTATTAATGAGTTTGCAAAGGCTTGGTGAAAAAAAAAAGGAAGGTCAATCAAGTCAAAGTGACTCAAGCAGGAATTGTGAAGTCAATAACCTGTTTATTTTCTGACTCTTTCACTGCTTGGTTAACGTGGTTGAGGATCTTTCGGCAACAGTCAGCCGCTTTCCTCACTTTGTCTTTCTCCTCTGGATCACCTGGCGACACACAGAAAGATGGACACAGGAGAAATATGCATTTTAAAAGAATCAAGCATGCCAAGTGGCTTATTCTTCCCTAGTGCATGAACAGATTGCCTGAATGGAGTTCATTCCCAGGCGAAGACAAATGAAACAGTATTAGTATCTCTTAATTGCACATTTTACGTTAGGTACACTGTGGTATCAGGAAGGCATGGAGGCCAATTTAAATTCTCCAAAACAGGCTCTTTAGGTAAATTCGTAATTATTAATCTAAAAAAGCATATTTGTAATTTGAAATTGCCTAAATGCCAGTGCCAGCACTGAATAAGCCTCATTACTGAGAGCTGGCCTGAAAACGGCTGAGTGTGTCTGGGGCGGGTGAGTCCTCTGGCAGCCCTTCCTGTGGCTGGCGGTCAGAACAGAGGAGGAGGCCAGAAGAAGGACAGACCCATCACTCACACTGCTCTAAATGCATCACACCATACACAGAGAGAAAGCATTATACACAGAGGGGTATGAAGCTGCATTAAAATGAGTTCGTTTGTATGCATGCATGCGTGTGTGAAATGATTGCATGTGTGCAAGTGAGAAAAGAAATACAATATGTCTTCAAGATTACTACAGTGCTGCATGAAGATTCTAAGTATCTTTGTATTTTACCAGAATGAGTGTTTCTGTGTGTGTTAGAATGATGTACTAAAAAAAAAAAAGCTGCAACAGTTTACAAGGGGGGAAATATATAATATTAAATAAAATATTAAACTTCATTGTTATTTTTGGATAGATGTGCACTGTTTGCAAGTTTGAAAAAAAAAATGTTACTACTGTACATTCATTAATTCACTGAACAGCTAAACCCTAGTATGTTTTTTTTCTCAGCTGACTCTGGGAAAAAGCAGAATACACCCTGACCAGCTCATCAGTCCATCACACACACAAACAATCATTTACACTCACACCTAGGGGCAGCCAATTAGCCTAATATGCATGCCTTTGGCCTGTGAGAGGAAACCAGAGTACTCAGAGGAAAGCCACACAAGTATGGGGAGAACATGCAAACTCCACACAGAAAGAAGCACACAGAGGAGACCTGGGACTCGAATGCAGGACATTCTTGCTGCGAGGCGGACGTGTCACCTATAACTGTACATCTGCTCAATAATGAGCAAAGTCCCATACAAAATAATCTACCCACCAGACATGTGTAGCCAGCTGAAACCGTGCCTGGGAAGTATCATTAGTGTGCACACACATTATATTAGGGAAAATAAACGGCTCCAAATCCTCCAACTGTGTCACTCATCACAATGTCAAAGATGACACAATTTGACAAGGAAGTAGCAAACAAAATGTGCAAATTTATACGACAATTTGCTTACTGCTGCAACTGTAAATGTTTTCATTTCAGAAATAAGCCACCTTAGAAGTCCAGCAATTTGGCAGCACAGTTAACCAAATACCTGCCCACCACATTCACTGTTCCTAGGAAATCCTAGTGAATATGTGAACTCCGCAGAGTGGAGTGGAGTAATGGGCTAAAATTCCACAAGCCTTAATCAATAATCTTGTGCATCTATGTGAATTAGATGCACTGCAGAATGTTGCATTTGTAGATGTACATGTGTAAAAAATATACATCAATCAGCCATAACTATAAAACCACAGAGAGGTAAAGCAAATAAAAGTAACTAGAAAAATTCCTGAAGAAATTCATACAATTCATACAAAAAATACATGAAAAGTTGGGTGCTTAACTGTAGAACACAGTAAAATTCCTCCCAGTTTACACTGGTTTCTAAGCAGCTGTGGTGATAAATCAAAGAATTGACTGTAGTCATTATTGTGGGGTTTAAGCCAAGCTCTATACATATTTAGATATACATTCATATCTATACATATTTATTCTATTACATATTGCATCTGCCTGTCTGGAGCCAAACAATGTGTGTGTGTGTGACTCGTTTTTGTGTATTAACGAGCAGCAGTTGTGTGTGTGTGGGGTGCATGTTCAGACACAGCTGGTCATTGCCATAGTGATTAAGCCGGCAGTTACTAGCAGTTACACTGCCTTTTCAACTGAAAAATGCATATGGAGTGTGTCTCGCTTTTTGATTTCTTCCCGTATATCCCATCGCACTGAGGTTGACACTATATGAGAGCCAAGAAAGCCGAGAAATTCCCCTCTTTTTTGATGTACAATTTATTTATGTAGACTGAAAATTATGGGACTAGAAGCCAGTCAAAAATACTCTTTCCAAGATAATCTTCTCTTCTCTGCCACTCTACTGATGACATCACCCACTCTAGCCCAGAACATTCTACGCAATACACACCCATTATGAACACACAATTCGAATGAAAATCCTTGTCAAACTTCAACAACAACTGAGAGAAATTCGTTAAAGGTAGCAAAAAGCTGTTTTCACCGTTGAATTGACGACTTCAACCAAGCTTCTTTGTGAAAGTATGGCATCTTGAGGTGTCAAAGTTAGGTGAGTTTCATAACTGTTTGTCAACCTCTCCCCATTCCTTTCAATAGGATTTTTGGCTCTTTTTTTTTGGTTAACTGTTTGGCCATGGTAACACGAAACTCCAATAAAAGATATAGCACACTTTGTGGCTCTGAGAGGCACGTTTTCATATATACATTGTGTGGGTTCACTTTGCCGTTCAGGCCGCATTAAGTGCGATGTAATAATAAATAAATAAATAAAGAAAGAAAGAACCAATTCGAGGTGAATAGTAATATGTGCTGCATTTAACTGTGCATGCATGCACATAATTATCTCATTACAAAGGCAGTCTCGTTATTGTCAGGCAGCAAGTTAGTGTTAGGCATCAAGTGAACAGTCAACTCTCGAAATTGATTTGTTGGAAGCAGGAAAAATGGGAAAGCATAAGGATCTGAGTGACTTTGACAAGGGTCACATTATCTTGACTAGACGACTGGGTCAGAACGTTTCCAAAACCACAGTTCATGTGTAGTGCTCCCAGTATGCACTGATTTAGCACCTATCAAAGTGGTACAAGGAAGGACAACCAGTGAACCAGCAACATTTTCACAGGCACCTCAGGCTCAAAAGCATCAAAACTGGACCATGGAGCAATAGAACAAAGTGGACAAGTCTGATGAATCACATTTTCTTAACCATCATATGGACAGCATGGGGTATGTGCATCACCTTTGTGGGACAGAATTGGTAGCAGGATGGACTATGCAAAGAAGCAAGCCACCAGAAGTGGAGTGATGTTCTACTGGAAAACCCTGGGCCCTAGAATTCATATAGATATTACTTTGATATGTACTATGTACCTAAACATTGTTTTATTTTTATATTCCGTATTAATCCTGCAAGGGAAACTCTGAATTCTGCATTTAACCCATCGAAAGTGAGCACACACACGTAAACAGTGAGCACGCCCACACACACTCCGAGCAGTGGGCTACCACACATTACAGCACCCGGAGAGCAGTTGGGGGGGTAGGTGCCTTGCTCAAGGGCACCTCAGCCATGAATGTAGAGTAATTAAAGATGCAGCTCACTTCCACGCCGCTACACATTTTTCCTGCTGGTTTGGGAATCAAACCAGTGACCTTTCGGTCCCAAAGCTGCTTCTCTGACCATTAGGCCAAGGCTGCCCCGTATTGAGACCACGGTGAGACCATGTACACCTCATTATGATTTTGCCTAATGACAGTAGCCATATTCAGTGGAATAATTTGCCCTGCCATACTGCAAAAACTTTTCAAGAATGGTTTGACTGGCCTCTAAATTCTCCATCTGTGTTAAACAAAAAAGTCCTATCCATGGAGGCCCCACGTTGCAACTTACGGGAATTAAAGGATGTGCTGTGAACTACTTGATGGCAGTAGTTCACAGAATACCCTCGGAGTCCTTGTGAAGTACATGCCTTTTGGCATAAAGTAGGGCTAAAACCTACACAGTAATAGGCATGTGGCTTTAATGTTAAGGGTGATCTATGTATTAAATATTATGATGGCTGATCAGTGTATAGGATTGCATACAAATATAAATAATGCTTCGTTACCGGTGTATTTAGCAATGTTCTCCAGCAGTAATGGGTACTTGGTGAGTCGTTGCATCTCAGCAGGGATGATATCCTTCAGCTGCAGCCTCCGGCACATCCGATTACTCTCCGCCGCCTGCACACAGTGAAAAAACAGCGGCTAAAACTACTAGATCAGGAAAACAGTTCTACTAAATGACAAAAGCCATACCAAACTATACCACAAAAACAAAACACATATCTTTTATTCCTGTCAGGACTCTTTTGAAAGTCTCTCATGCAATGACAGATGACTAGAACTGCTCTCTGCATGAAAAATTAATGTGTATATAAACTGAATAACAGATGCAGTGAGTGATCCTTTTTAAGCTTTGACAGACATTTACTGGCCACTTTAATAGGATCATTGCTCATTCATGCATTTATCCGATCATGTTCCAGCAGTACTAGCTTAAATGTTCACATCCAATATCAAAGCAGAGAAAATATTATCCTAGTCACCTTGAAAAAGGGATTTTTGTTAATGAAAGATTTAACACAACAGTAAAGATCAGAGAAGCATCTAAAAGCATACATGCTGAACCTAGAGGCACATATATTACAATAGCAGAAGACCACACTGGTGTCCATGACAGACAGTAAATAACAGGAATCCGGGACAACAGTGAGCACAGGCTCACCCAAAAACTTCAGCTGAGTGACAAAAATATTTTATAAGTGTATTTAGCACATACTACACAGTAAAGGTGTGATCTGAGTAGCTTGCTATCTTGGGATAACGGACATTAGTATGTACTACATGCAAATGTCATGATCTGATTGGTCCACTATCTTGCAATTAAAAATCATTATTATTCATTCAAGATATTTTTTTCATTTTTGACTGGTGAAAAGCCACCAGCTAATTCTTGATATAATTTTACAAGCCAACTTATCCACCACTGACATTGGATAAGTTGAATAATTATCACAAATTGGAATGGAAAAATATTCCTACTCATAGATATCATATGTGACCCAGTCTGGCAAAATGAGTCACAGTGACCAAAAATTCAAAATTGAGTTAGCCATACCATTTAAAAGAGGAAACTCTAAGCTTTAAAATGGTATGGCTAACTTAATTAACTCAATTTAAGTCACTGTGACTCATTTTGCCAGCCTGGGTCACATATAAGATAGATAGGCTATACCCCACAGCAGACGACTCTGCCTGTCCACTATTCTGGTTAGTCAGTACACTTTAATGCAAAGCACTGCAGCCCTGAGCTGTCAAAACTTCATTTAATTTTCTCATTATTTATGCTGTTATAAGCCATACCCGATAGCGAGTAGCGACAACCAAGACAGCAGTGCCACTCAAGAGCACCGTCAGTAGGGTGCAGCATATCTATCTTATTTAATAGCTATTTTCCTGCTCTTCCCCTTCTCCCAAAAAAGTTAGCACGAAAATGGTGGCCCTATTTCTAGAATATTGGTGTGCCTCTCGCAATAATCCGATAAAGTCATAAAGTTGTGTAAATACAAACTGTATACATCTTGTTTTAGGAGTTTGGAGTTTAAGTATATAATTTTTTCTTAATTAGTGTGCGAATACACCTTTACAAAGCCAGTTTTCTTGTGTGTCTAAGTGGTATGTACCAACTCTGAATGAGTATGCTTAACACTCTGTAGAGCTTATTAACTTGGCTCAAAGCACAGCGCTGTTATGATTAAATTGTATAAATAAAAACTATAAAATTCTTGCCTTAGTTTGCTTTTCATTGTTTCCGCATAGACCTACCAAAGCTCTGAAAAGAGTTTAGAGTCCACCCTTTCAAACTTTGAATAAGTTTCAAAAAAGGCCATAATGGAATGACATTGTGAGCAATGATATGTTACACTGTAATTAAAAAAAAAAAAAAAAAACAACACAAAAATTGCATTTTACATTGCTTTTATGTTCCTGTGTAGTATATACTTAAAGGCTCCCTAAGTATCAGACTCAGTGATTACCAGTGAATAGTCCTTTTGACCAGTATTCACCTTGGCTTTGATAAATAATTATTAATTATACAACATGAAAACAGGAATGGTCACAAGAAACTTTTAAATTTTTAATAAAAATCTAGAAAATAGACTTTCATAGAATAAAATAAAATTTATTTCCATTTCCCTACATCTTTATAAGAGAAAAAAGAAATTCTTGTTAGAATGATTTTTGGTAAATCTATAATAGGAAGTGGATTGGAGTGCATGTTTTTAAAGGAGAAGACAGCACTTGTTTGAAAGTTAATCGCAAAATTCTATCTTAGTCAGGTAGCTGCAATGCTCTATGGATGGCTATTTGAAAACTGAATCTCAAAAGAATGAGATGGGGTGTGTGTGGGGGGGTGTATGGACGACGACGACACTGCTCATGAAATGGAATTATACATCGTAAGAAATTGAACAGGGCCTTCAAGCATAACTTATTTTCTTGCAAAATGTGTCATATATGACAAAATATTTATTTTCAAGAAAATATCTGTGTTTTGCACCAGGACAAATTATACAAACAAAAGCAAAAAAATTTAACTTATAAGCTGTTAGATAGTTAAAATAAGTGAGGCGGGTATCGAACTCGAGTCTGTGAGTTAAAAATACTTGCTCGTGCACCTGCGCATCTCCTTGCCACCTGAGCTAATATTGCACCGAGTCAAAGCAGCGAATACTCTTTACTTGTACTTTCTCCCCAAAACGCACAGCTAGACAAACGTTAATGTTTAGTCACGACTTATCTTAGCTGTCCGTGTTATGTCTTTGTCCAAACCGAACTGAAATTTCGGGAACCGTCACATCTCTTTACCAGCTATTAAAAAAAAACAGCACCAAACATGCCCCTTTAATTACGTGCATTTGTTGATACTGCAGGGAAATACTGTCATTAACATACAGGACGAATGCGTCATTGCCAGAAGTAATGTGGAGACATAATGTGACTGTCACTTATCTTAAGTTTTCATTAGCAATAAAATATACTAACAGACATTAAAAACTTTGAGACCATAATTTTCGACATAATTTTTATTCTGGTACCCAAAACTGGATTTTTGTAATATGGATAATTTGTTAAGCGTGTTGGCTACAAAAAACAACAAACAAAAGTGTCAAGAATAAATAGTGCACATCAAAAACAACAAAACAAAATGGCACCTGCCAAAATGAAAGTCCCAACAGTCAGTATCGGGTATGGCCTCCGCTTGCATTAATACAGGCGGTGATTTGCGGTGATACAGCACGGCGAAATCTGTCCCGCTAGTGGTGCAACCAGATGTAGCGACCCTGTTTGTCATCACTCTATCTCGCCCTGGACGTGGCCTATCATCAACTGACCCGGTCATGTTGTGGCGGTCAATCAGGTTTCTGATGGTAGGTTGTGTACAGCCCATACGCTGCACTACCTCACTGTAGCTCAATCTGGCCTCCACCATACCCACTGCCCGGTTCACGTGAAAGATGTGGCATTATGACATGCAATAGACTAACAACATTAGACATTTTTTGAGCCTTTGTACAGGCTTTCCAAACCACTCCTCAAATTGTGGATACACATTGTGTTTTGCTTAAACTGCATTTGGTCCACTTTCACAAAGTAACCTACACATATACAATGAAGCGTGACACAATGACAACTCATCATTTTCTCAAGTGCCCAAAGCTTCAGGGTATACTCCCAACCCCTCCTACAAGAACAGATATACAGAAATTTCTCTCTCAAAGTTTTTAATGACTGTCAGTACACATTACTTACAGCTTTAAGGTAACCGGCATCTTGGTGTGCACCAGCCCGTTTGCCAACTGTATCGGTTTCAGCCACATTTTCAGTGGAAGTGGTGCACATGGGTTTGTTTATGTACCTAAATATGGTTTGTTGACATGCAGGCATTATGAACTAAATACAGGATCTAGGAATTGTTATGATAACCGATTATAATGTATGCATGACTGAGAAGGGGGCAATTCCTATTTGTAATTAAATGCAGATATCGCTGATTGGCTGAAGTATTAAATTTCAAATTCAAATTCAAATTTTATTTGTCACATACAAATTATACACAGTACAATATGTAGTGAAATGCTTAGT